>JAPYKE020000427.1:600000-911168 GCA_028554795.2 Sinohyriopsis cumingii
TTTCAGTGAAGGCTCCGTTGAAGGCTGAATTCTCGACCATACCAAGGATTAAACGCTTGGGTAACTGTCCTTGAAACAGATGACCTTTGATCATGGAATGATGGCTAGCGGGAATGGTGAACGTTTTCACTTCCACGCGTAGTATGGGATACTTGGCGGTCTTTCTGCTCAACGTCTGACTGATGTCGTTTCCCACTTTAGGTAACACTTCCACGCGTCGTACGTAGAGTTTGGCCTCCTCCATTTTGCTTTTGGGATTGACGCCAGCACTATCAGCCAACAAATGGAAAGCGGCACTGCTACAATTCAGTCTCAGGCGAACATTCTCCCCATTCAGCAAATATTTCTCTTGCAACCACATGTCCAAATGCAAACGATCCATCAGTTCTAAACTGTTTCCATCTTTTATTTTTGTCGTCTTTCCTTAAAGCCGTCATTGTCAAATTTGTCAAACTTGTCCGCTTCGTCAGGTTCCCACAGCACACAAGCATTTAGATGAGTATTCTTGGTATCTATTCCGTACGTCAAGAGATTTTCCAGGTAGGCACGGTAAGGGTAAGTATCCATGCTGCTACTGACTAGTTTGTTGTTCAAGTACAAATCCATTGAGCTGAACAAGGAATGCATGATATTTTTGACGGGAGCTACTTTCTCGTCTACTATAGTATCTCCTCCCTTCATAGAATTTTGACTTTCAAGTACAAGTAACTGCTATTCAGATCGATGAAATCTTCGGGCTGTCATTTGATTTCAAACTCGATGGGAGCGGAATCTACCAATGAGGAGACGGGGTGAAATTCCACCCACTGGGATTCTTGCATCGTCATCATGGTGGGGGGCATGGCAAACAGATCCAGTTCCGACTTGGAACAAGCACATGACTCTCGTTGCATCATTTTTTTCTGTTTTCTCAATAATCAAAAACGTCTAAGTCTCGAACGGTTCTTCTTTTCTTTGCTTTCTAGCTTTAGAAGTGTGAAGTCTGGTGAAAGGGTGTTTTCTTCGTCGTCTATTTCTGCTTTGTCCTTGCTGAATGCCTGACTCGGTAGCGTGCAGGGTATTTATAGGTGTTTCTCGTCGACCCAAAAGGTCTTTGCCCGTTTGCAGCAAGAAATGTTTGCCTGCCCTCATGAAGGCTTCTTTAGGGTTTTGTTTGTCGATGATGACATTTTGGAGAAATTCTTTTCCTTGCGTCAGTGCGGCATCTTTCAAGGCATGCAATCCGCTTGTCACCATCGGTTTCAACACCGGAGCCACCGAACGAAAGGCCGATTTCAACATATCTCCTAAACCGTGTCCTCGCTGTCGAGAAACCCTTCGGTACACTGGATACATGACTTACGAGTCGCTAGAGAACCGTTTTCGAAAATAGAGTTTCACCGTGACTTTTCCTTTGGTGAATGGAATATTTTGTCCCAAATCTCCTTTTACAGCAATGTTGACCGTGTCCAAATACGACCTGCTGACAGGAAATAATGAGGATGTACAAATTCGCGGTGGACGTGATAAGAGTTTCCACCTTCCTCGTCAGCGTTCGTGGCAGATTTACTTTGAAAGGAATGACACGCAGTAACGGCACGGATGTGTGTCCCACCACGTTGTACTCCACCACATCGGAGTACACAAAGATCAAATTCAGTCCCTAGTTCAGTTCTACCGGGAAACGAAAATACCTCGCAGAATGCCCGTTGTTGTCAATGTCTACCATGTGAATCTTTTTGGTCTGCTTATCCGTGACCATATTGAGGTCTCCACCCAAAATGTCATACAATTCAGGGCAAAATTTAATACGTATACTTCTTTCCTCACTTTCAAATTTAATGAGCAGACGGTGAGACAGTTTGTCGTACTCAATGGTGACACGTTTTTTTAGTCCGGTCAGAACTTTGTCAAATGTTGCATAGAATTTGTCAACGATTGCCTCCACCAGATGTTGACCACTAAAATAATGGCCTGAGTTAATTTTAAAGTGATAGACGTAAAAAGGAGGAGAAGGGTCACTGCTGCTGCGGGGTAATGGGTCCTTCGCAAGAAATGATTTATGTTGATGCGTGGTCATCATGGTTTGCTGCACTGTTTGGTCCAGAATTTCGACGTCAAAAGTGTTTTGAGTTTCAGTGATGTTTTTGATTTGTGTTGGGTAAATGATTTCTACCAAAGCCACTTCCCAATGGGCTTCGTGATCTAATGGGATGGCCTGAGGTAATTTGGCCGTGTAACAGCACAACGTGTTGTTGGGAAACACCTCCATGGAACTGTCACTGGGTAAGGTTAAGTAAAATTGGTTTTTGTGACTCATAATTCCAGAGTTCTGTGGCTGTCCGAGGAGTTACTGGACGTCAGAGGCGTGTCTCCGCGTAAAATGGGGTTGTTGTTGTTATTGGAGTGGTGACTGACACTGGCACTGGACACAAGGTTCCCGTGGTTCCCGTTCGAGGAGAATTTCAGGGAGGGATTGGGAAGCAGGTCCACAATTGTTTGTCTCCTTGTTGCAAACTCAAATTGGCAATGGCTGCCCCGATGACACAATACACCACGAAGATTTGGCAGAAAAAGACGATTTGCGTTTTAGGCACACGTTCTCCACACCACACCCACATGGGTTGTTTTTGTAAATCTTGCAGAGAATAACTGGGTGAAGGAGTGGTCGACGTAGCTGCGTCTGTGTGAAAGGGCATGATGGTCACTTCTTTTTATAGTCGATGACTTGCGAAGCGTCGATCCAAGAATCAAAACTGGGTGGATATCCTTTCCAACGTACTTTGACTTCTTTGACACGTCGTTTGCCCACTTTACGGGTTCTGCGTTCGAGAATGCTTTCGATGTCGCACACGTCGTCTTCTTTTTTGGTGACGCGTTGTAACTCGGGCAAATAAAACGTTCTTTTGAGCACTTCTCCGTTCATGTCTTCCAATTTATAGACGGCAGGATGACGGCCATGCACTCGTCCAGTGACACGAAACAATTCGGTCGTCCAGTTAGGTAAGTAAACTTTGTCGAAAGTGCGTTTGGTTTTGCCAATGCGCACCCAATCTCCTACGGTCAACTCTCCACTTTTCTTGGGGACAGCCCTCGTCGGGGACGTACCAAACAGGCGCTCATACACCAGCACTTCGTTCTCGGGAGTCACTTCTTGCGGGGCATGTCCAATACTTCCGTGGTAAGATTGGTTGTACGCTTGCACCAGGTGCGGTAAGATGTCGATGTACTTCAGAGTGTGGTGATGCGTAAGATATTTCCACATGCGTTCTTTCAAAGTGCGTTGAAAACGTTCCACGATGCTGGCTTTGGTTTCGGGATTCTCGGTGGTAAAAAAATGAATGTCACGTTTCTTTAATTCTTTTTGGAAAGCTTGGTTCAGAAATTCGGTGCCTTTGTCCGTTTGCCATCGAAAAGAGTGACGACCGCTTTGTTTCAACACTCGTTGCAGGGCCGCACTAACTCGCTGCCCGATTTGGAACTCAAGGGTACGACCCAGGCAAATTTGGAAAAGACGTCGATGACACAAAACAAATATTTGTAGCCGCGACTGTAGCTGGCCAAATGAGAGACATCGGCTAAGTCGGCTTGCCATTGATGATCGATGCCTTCCACTTGGGTGCGACTTCTGGAAAACTTGCGTCGAATGGGTTTGTGTAAAGTGTAGGTAGCTTGTTCTTGTAACCATCGTTGCATTTGAGGTAAACGGAGACTTTTCAGTCGAGTTTTGGCAGCACGATACAATGTTTGAACTCCTGCATAACCTGCAGGATGGGAGGGATCGTAGTAAATGCTGGCTAAGACTTTTTCGATTTTTTTGTGTTTGTTTGTGTTTTAATAAGGCACCCACTCTTGGAGGATGCTACTCTTTTTCTCTTGGGGGACTTTCTTGGATTGCAATGCTTTGCGTGTGCGACCGGCAATGGGTGTTGAAGAGGAGGATGTCTGAGCGGGGGATATCGGTTCTTGCTTCACTTCTGTCTTCACCTGTCTTCACTTTCTTTTTCTCTTGTGATGAAGAAGGGGTGGCATCATCTTTTTAATCCATCCAATTCTGGAGGTAGGTGGTGTTGTTAACTTGCGTACTTTTCTGGTGGAGTTTGAAACCCTTCTTCTTCTTCTTCTCCTTTTTCTGTCTTGGTCACTGGTAGTAGTGGTGGTGGTACTGGTGATGGTGCTGGACTTTTCATCAAGGTCTTAAAATCTTTCAGAGTGGGAAGAGCTCTTTCGTCTGAGGCTTTTTGGCGAAAGAGTTGCAGTCGTTGCAAGAATTGACCGTACATTTGCCATTTTTCTACTTCGGACAAATCTTGGCGATCCATCAAGGACTGCAATTCGTGTTGTAACTGGGACATCTCGCTCAAATTGGGATTGGGAGGTAAATGCGGGGTGCGTTGTTCTTGCCAACGATGATATTCCATCCATCGTTTGTAAGGCACTAAAGCTAGTTTTCGTCCTTCCATGGGGCTGTCAGGGGTCGATTCTGAGATCTTGGGACTTCAGGGGGTCTTTTTATCTTGCTCCCACCAATCCTCCCAACATGGTTCCCAAGACTCATTTCAGTAAGGGGCCTAACAAGAGGGGTAAAATGCCTCCACGTTGGACCAACATCTTCTTCTTTTGAGGAAGGTGGAATTTTCTTTTGAACCATTTGGCGCAGAACGTGACGATGTTTGCCTAAGCATTGTTTCTGGTGTTTTGACAAAGGGATCGTGCCTTTCAAGACTTTCAAACAATATTCGCACACGGTATCGATAACCTCTTTGGAGGCTGATTGAATGAGTTTTTTTCCTAGGGGTGGAGAAGCTTTGGACAGGACAGATGACATGTCCCCATGTTTGACTAAACGAGGAGGCAGTCCTTTCCTTTCCTTTCCTTGGTGCTGTTTAGAAGAGGGATGTTTTCTGGAGGGTGACATCTTCAGGAGCACCAAAACACTGATACCCTACTTGGTCACAGAGCTTTTTTATACTGGAACGCGTCGCCACTGATAGTCTTTACGTCGTATCAATTTGAGGACAGGCATGACACGTCGTGCAGGGGTACGCAACGGACTAAATCGAGCCAGTTATTGCTTGGACAAATCCAGTAAACTTTGCAACATGCCCGATCTTTCTTGAACTTTGATTTTGGGAGCAGGTACTTTGTGAGCAGCATCCACTGCCACTAAATTGGAGGGTCCTGCCACTGGGGAAGTTCTTGGGGTCATCAACGGAGAAGTTCTTGGTGTGATCAACGTCTCCAAGTACTCTTCAGTTCTTGGTGTCATCAACAGAGAAGTGGATGAACTTGAGGCTGCCGGAGGCGCAGTCACCGCCGTGGCAGGTCGTGGTTTGCGAGTGTAAGGTTGCGTCCTGGCCGAAGTGCCTCTCTTACGACCAGTTTTCTTCCGTGGACTTTTCTTTTTCTGGGGACTTTTTCTCTGTTTCTTTTTCTTGGGGCTTCTTTTCTTTTTCCCGGGGTGGTGTCTGGTAAGAGGAGGGTCCCGCCACTGGCGAAGTTATCCTTGGGGACCTGGTCTTTTTCTTCTTCTTGAACTTCGTTTGACTTCTTTCTTGGGGAGAATTTTGGGGGCATTAGGATCCCATCTTAAGAGAGAGCGAATGATGACCCTCCTAGAGTACCGCTCCCTCCAGGTTTCAAAATGATTTGTTTTTTGGTTTGAGTGTCGATGCGGGGATCGGCCAGTTGGGTCAAGGCGACTTTGTTTCGATCAAAAAAGCGTTTGGTTTGATGGGGAATCTGAATGATCCCTTGGAGTAATTGACGTGCTGTCACCGTGAACCATCGTAAGACTTCTTTGAGACTGATGCCATACAAGGCACGAATCAATTTGACGGGAAGATGCGACTGAAGGGACGTCATGTTCAAACTGTGTGAGACAGACGAAAAGTGTCTGAGGTTTTTATAGATTCTTTTGTGGAATGAAGTTAAGTCGAGGACGGAGACGTGTACAGGACAGGCCCTCCGTCTTGGTACCAGTGGTGAAACAAGTGGCTACGAAATCGCAAATCATCGGCGGTCATAGGTTTCAAATCAACGAGTAAATAGGTGTGTGGTGTTTGGGTGGCATCGTCGTACGCCTGAGTCAGCCAAGGCGTTCCTAACTGTTTGGCTAAGACTTGCACTTGCGATTTATCTCGAGGGTTTCTAAACAAGACCACGTAATGCGCATTGAGACTTATGGTGCGATGGGCTTTACTTTGTTGAAACAAATTTTGGGCGATGTAAACGACACTGGCATTTCGGTGATGCCCTTTGCGCGTGAACCACAGTTTAATTTTTTCTTAGTCTTCTCCTAACATGTCGTCGAAAATGACCAAATGGGTTTGACGGGAGTCAGAGACGACGCCGTCGTCTTCTTTAGGAATGCCTTCCACAAACACGATGGAATCGCCTTGACTTTCTCGCAAGAGGCTGTACGCCGATTGCCACTCTTTGTAACACCACACGATGCGTTGAGGTGGACGATCGATCAAATGATGTTTATGTTCGATCAAACGTTTGACAAATTCGGTTTTGCCTGAACCACTAGGTCCAGCAATGAGCATGTTAAAGGGATGGCGAAGATACAAAGCCTCCCAACTGGCAGATTTCTAAGTGTTCGTCGATGACTTTGACAGTGGAGGAAGAGGGAGCAGAAACAGCAGAAGTAGCCATAGTGTCAGAAATGTCACTTGTGACACGAAAACAAACAAGACGAGAGTTTATATACTTTTTTTAGAACACGTTTATTGAATGTTTTAAACATGAATACGAACGACAAAAATACATAAAAGCCAAAGGCTTAAGTACAACGATAAAATGCACATGAAAATCATTAACGTGGAATAAAAACAAGTGTCTGTACAACATGTTTTGGGTAAAGTTCTGACCAGTTCTATAGGGGATAAGGTCACACAAGTGTCCTCCCGGAATGACCTTTCAGGCATGTCCACGACAGTCCTGTCCTGGGTGACAGCTTCTTCTGGCACCGTCACTAACACAGGTTGAAAAGTGACTTTTTTCCTTGAACAACTCTCGTGCATACTTTGCCACTTCTTGGGTCCAAGCCTCAAAATCCCATTCTTTCCAGGCACGGACATCTGTCCAATGGGGGTGTAGGTCACAAGCTACACACACATCGTCATACACGTCTTGGGTAGCTAAAAGTTGACGAATCTTTCTTTCCCGTAGAGGTCGAGAAGTATCCATATGAAAACGCAAAGCTTTGAGCAAAAGGAGTCTTTCGTGACCATTTAAGGCCATTGGGGTGGTAAGTACTGATCGTAAAAAGTCCACAAAGAATCGGCTGGTAAACGAAATCCCAGAAAACAAGTCACTAAGACACACACCACTTGTCGACCCAAATTGAATGGACACAGTTCTTGTAATAATCGATGGTAATGATCCACGGTTTGAATATGGTCATTGAGTTCCTTCCACGGAATCTGTTCATTTACATGTGACATAAGCCGTGGCATGGATTCCTGATTTTATAGTCTCTTTATTTCGGAAGCAATACACGTACTTTCTAACTAGACATCTTCGTTCTTCAGTAGGGAATCTAAATCTTGCATACTGTAACCGAAACGTCAGAGTTTGTCTAGATGTTTCGTCTTCCGCTAAGCAGATTCCATGTAAAATATGTTGGTAATCCTTTAACTCGTCTTCCTCAATACGTTGCACTAGGTGAATCTCGAGGTAACCAAAATTACGAACGTTTAGTTCATTCACTAACTGAAAGTGTTCAACAAGGTCTGACCACTGAAACAATTTCTGACGAATCAGTCCTCTTATACCATTCAGGTACCAGTGGTTAAAGATCTGGTGACGTAACGGATGCAACTGTTCTTTACGTTTTGCTTGTATTTTGACCAGCTCTCGGTAAATGCGTTCTCTCAACTCCACAGGCAAATCACGAATGTTCTCTTGTAAAGTATCCATGAATAGGTCATACTAAATCCTCTTTTGTCTGACACAAGAAATGTACCGTTTGCACAGATATGGTTTTAATTCATTGTCAAATCTAAATCGTTTTATCACTAATCTACACATTACAATTCGTTCAGAAGTTTCCTCTTTCACTAAGCTGACATTGCGTAAAAGATGTTGGTAATTCGTTAACTCTTCCTCTGGAATTGGATCCAGTACGTTTACAATGTAGTAGATAGAATCATCCATACCATACCAATTCTTTTTATAACCAGGGGGTCGTTGATCAATGTCTGTCCAATGGAACACTTTCAACTCAATCAGTCCTTGTATAGCATTCAGGTACCAGTGGTTCAAACACCGGTGACGTAACGGATGCAATTGTTCTTTACGTTTCACTTGTATTTTGACCAGCTCTCGGTAAATGCGTTCTCTCAACTCCACAGGCAAGGCACGAATGTTCTCTTGTAAAGTATCCATAAACAGATTATGGTAAGTTACTTCAATGTCTCGGTCCCACTAAGGGTAATGAATGACAATTCGGTGACCATCGAGCATGTTCTACGTAGGCCGAATCTTGTGGTTCCCAGTGATGAAGTGACACACCGCAACTTAAGCACTTGACTTTATCTCCTTCGCCCAAGTAGAACAATCCGGCTCTGGCTAATTCTTCGGGGGTCGGTCCTCCCAGATACTTAGGCCATTTTCCTTTGAACGATTGAAGACGATTTTCAAAGTCGCAGTATTCCGACAAACGCACATTCGTCTTTCACATGTTCGTTTAGATGAGGGTTGGGTGACATGGACAGGAGTTTGCTTAGGGCTGGATGACATCAGTGGGGGGGGGGGGTAAACGTGAAGGGGGACATTCACCTCTAAAACGAAACTCTGTAAAGTGTCCAAGAGGACGCGTGGCATCGCTTTCGCATCCCTCAGGTTTGACACGCACAGCATCACTTTCCATGATAAGTTTAGGGAGAACAAAGTTCCCACGATGCTTTACGGCATCGCTAAGGTCACAACGTACAGCATCGTTCCCATCGCAAGGCTCACAATCGCATTCCACTTCAGAAGCCCCACACTTGAAGTGTGCCTGTCTGAACTTGTTTTGTGTTTCTCTGAAAGTATTCATCTTGTTCGCTTGGTCTTGCTAGTCACAATGAACTATCGATCTTACCTAGGGTTCCTTTTTATATACAGACCAATACCGGCGTGTCCATACGGCAAGATGAAATGTTTGGGAAGTCGCACTCGCTTCAGGTACACGATTTGATAGACTTTTTCCAAGGGTCGACTGACGATGTGGTGAGTGGGTAAACGTACAATCTTGTTGGGTTGATAGGTGGTCACTTTAAAGTGATCATCTTCTCTAGACTGCAAGGCTTCTTTCAATACCCCAAAGTTGACCACACGACTGGTACGATAATTCAGAGTCAGTCCTTTCACTTTACACGTCGTGTGCACTTCTCCTTGTGGGTCACGGTATTCGTAGCCGTAATTTTTTGGACCGCCACTGACGAAACTTAGAATCTTGTCGTCGGGATGCTCGTCTGTCCAGTCTCCTAAACGGTCTCCTTCTTCGATGTCAGGGTGCTGTTGACTCGGGTGATGGATGTAAATGCAACTGTCCGTGTCAAAGTACTGGACGCGTTCCCCTAACAGTTCTAAAGCTTCGTACAATTTTAAGCGAGCATGAGCTGTCACGTAAGCCGCAATGATGACATTTCCAAAAGGGTCGTCTTGTACAAAGTCCAGATCGGCGAAAATGCCTTTCTGCGTGGGGTCACCCTTGTGGTACTGTTGTGTCTTGGGAAAGTGACAAATTTCGTACACTTCTAACAGTTGATATCCCATGTCCAGAGCTTTGAACAATTCCACGCTGACCCACGTCCCCGTCAAGGCCCATTCTTCCCGGGTGTGATGGCAAGGTTGATCTTGGTTGCACGTTTCGGCACAAGTACTGCACAAAGGAAACATCAGTTTGCCTTGGCAATGGTGAGGTAAGACGGGATGGTACAAGTCCTTGGGAGGCAAAACTTTACACTTGATCAAGCCTTCGTATTGTCGAATGTTTTTCAGGTCGATGTGTTCCGTGAACAATTGTGGGTGCCCTGCAGGAAAGGGACAATATTTGCACACGTAAGGATACAGCGAACACACGTCCAAGTATTTGATTTCTTCTCCTTTCTCTTCGTCGGCTTGGTACAGCAAACAGGTGGCATTGGTCCTTCCTCCGTACAAACTATACCTCGGATTCAGGTGGTCCATGAACTGGTAACTTTCCACAGGCGTTTAAACTCGGGATCGGTTTTCAAACGGTGATCGTACTCGTGTTCCCACATTTCCACCACTTGATATCCTTCCTGTTCTAACTTTAGGCGTCGCTGACAAGTGGCCTGGTACAAGTCTTCCATGGTTCGTTGTAAAAACTGATTTTTAGTGTCGCGGTCAGGGTAACAGACGGGACATCCGTGAAATAAGCAACCGTTAAACTCGTACACGATCTTGGGGTTTTCTAAGTCCCAGCCATCGACCGAATGCGTTCCGATGGTCTTTTCACCTCCTCCGTTGCGGGCATGCTGAATCCATTTGTCTTCCTTGTCGCACAAGTAATGTAACCAGCGTAGGGCTTTGACCGAGTATTGACGTTTGACATAGTTGGTCGTTTGAGGACTGATGACAGCCACGGTGTTTTCAGGCATGAATCGTTGCCGGTACACTAATGAACACGCTTTGGCAATGGTGCAAGCTTCTTTCAAAGGATCGACCCCTCCATGTTCCATGAACAGTTCTCGAAATTTTCCACAGCATCGCCGTAAAATGTCCACGTCGGAACGACAATACTTTAGCATTTATTCCTGAAAGTCGAAAGGGTCTGAGGCGTGAGCCTGGTACCAAGCGTAGAAAGCGTCTCGTTGTTCGGTACGCATGTTGTCGGGGTCGTAATAGTGAGCCTCAGGCAAATGGGGTAGAAAGGCGTGTTGATTGGCTTCCGTATTGAAAAAGTGTGGAAAGTACCCTTTAGCCATTTCTGTCATTCCAAACGTTTTAGGCATTCGACTCAAAGGCATGGCCAAATAGCTCATCGAATCTTTAAACTGTACTTGTCCCACTTGCATGAAAATGATTTTGGCTCAGTTCAAAGTGACTTTAGGACATTCGGTGCCATGTTCTGTATAGCACCCGAGAAGAAACTGTCCATCGTATCCGGAGAAATTGTGAGCCATCACCGTGGCATGACGATGACAATCTCGGTAACGTTCGATGTCCTGTTGGCTCTATGTCTTGTCGATGGGGTCTAAGACCCATTGGGCGAAATCGGCTAGCGTGTTCGGTCCCCGAAAGATTTTTTTGCGTCCTCCAGGAATCTTGCTGCATTGAGGGCAATGACTGAAGATAGGTTCTTGAAGCTCTTCTCGCACGCTCGATGAGCCACGCAGAAATTAGGAATGTGAATGCCGGTCTCTTGTATGCATTCGAAATCGGAAAAGATGAAATTGCCTTTCTTCTTGTGTCCATCCTCTTTCTCTGGTGGGGGTTGGTATTTTTGCACGTAGCTTTCGTGTTCCAAGTCCTCGATGTGGTGACAAATGTGACATTTTTTGTTTCCTGAACATACGTGTCCCTTGGCACTATTGGTACATAGGCCTTGTCCACACGTGGGGCACAATCGCAGCAGTTGACAAGCGCATTTCTTCTGTGAACCTTGCGCCTTCAAATGCTGTTGGTAACAGGCAGGGCTGACAAACGTGCGCAGACAAGTGAAACAATGCACTGGTTTTTGTCCTTCGCTCTGACAGGGTGGAGAGGCCAAACATCCTGAGCATTTCGATCCACCATGCTTGTGTTGTTCTCGATTGTTATAGCCATAGTCACATTTCTCACAGTAATAAACATATCCCAGGAATCCAGTGATAGTGGTAATGGTATCGAAATGGTCATCGTGATGATAGACATGAATGTATTTTCCATCCTTGAAGTCTTTCCCTCGAAACAACAGAGGCCCACGCATTTCTTGAGGATGGACTTTCAAGGTGTAGCGTGGAGCTAGGGCATCTTGCAACTTTTGCATTTCAGGAATGCCACAGGGTTTGTCTTTGGGCAAGCCAGTTTGTCGTAACAGGAGTTCTGCTTCGTTTCGTTGTTTGGCTCGGTCCGATTGTCGAATAGTTTTCCAGGCTCTTTTCCATTCTACCGTGTCGTTCTTGTTGACATAGGTTCGTCCCACCACGATGGCCCTGGCTAAACACATCTGTTCTTGAGGGTTGTGAATTCGGACGAGACTTGTTTTGGTGCTGCGAAGCTCGTCCACCAATAACATCTTTTTGCGTCCAGTCCCTTGAGGAGGAGAGACGTGGATCATGTCCAGTGTGGCTTTTCCATCGGTGATGTCAAACTGGTCATTGGATTGTTGTACGTGTTGAATCTTGTCCATGACTTTGGAAGCGGTCAATTCTGCAGGGGTGCTAAACTCGATCCAAACAGGGGATTTCAAACCATCGTGTTGTATGGAAAGTCTCAAGCGATCGTCTTCTTTGGGTTGACATTGTCGCTTGAGTGTGGTGAGCAAAGAATCCCACACCCCGGTGATGAACCCTTCTGCTTTCTCTAACGGTACTTCGGACTTGAAATCTTTAAACTTCACCGTGTATTTGTAAGCCGTGGTTCTAAATTTTCTAGAGGAGCGCTTTTCCGTCTCTTGAATGGAATAGTACTTTTCAGGGTTGACTAATGGTTATGAACTTTGTTTAGAGGGTTTGGATTCTGGTTCACACATGTCCTCTTCAAAATCACTCGCATGAATTTGTGCCAAGACTTCAACCCTGGCACGAGGCGATAGATCACGTTTCTGCCTCTTACTTTCTTCTTCTTCTTCTTTCTTCTTGAATGAATTGGATCGTTTCATCTTGAGTGCAAAATGTCAAATGACTCAAGTTTAAACACCATAGACTAATTTATAGTCATGGCAGATCAGCATATATAAAAGGGTGTGTGTCTTGTCCTTTCACTATTCATTTCACTCTCTAACCGAGCACAACGATGGAAGAGACTAGCCAAATCGAACGTTTCATCAGAGCTTTGCGAGGGGTCATTAGAAAATTTTCTTCAGACCAACAGCCGACGGACTACTCTCCTTCCTTTCGAGATAAAAGTGAAGATACTTGCTATATCTGTCAGAAGAAAGGGCATTGCTCTTCAGAGTGTCCAGACCGTCAAAAAAGAAAAACAGGGGTTAAAAGAGACAAAAGTCAAGATACCTGTTATTATTGTAAAGAAAAAGGACATTGGTCTCCAGATTGCCCAAAAAAGAAACAAGAGGAGTCAGAAGAAAAGAGGGATTCTTCAGAAGAAGAGAGGGATTCTTCAGAGGAAGAAAGCAGCCAGGTAAAGAAAAAGAAACAGGAGAAGAAAAGAAGAAGGGAAGAAAGTGAGGAGGAAGAGGAGGAAAAGACTGTGACGGTGAAGAAATTTAAAAACAGAGATAGTAAACAAAGAAACAGAAGAAGTGTATGAACTTTTTGAGTGTTCGGTTGTGAATTGAATTGTAAATATTGATAAAAGAATAAATTAGGTATAAAAAGGTAAGTGTCTTTGGGTTTTGATTTTAAAATAAGAACGTACAGTCACGCACTCATACACAGACACGTACTATAGGGGTAAAATGGTTTGGTTTTTTTTTGAGTTATTGGCAATTGAAAGTTTATCCCTTTTCGAGGAATGTGGGTGGCCCTGTAAAAGACCTTTTTTTGGTGTAGGGGTGAGTTTAAGCAATCAAATTTAACTGCCTTAAGCCTTTGCCACGGCCAAGGCCTACTTCTGGACTGCGTACTGTTGATAATGATTTGGTTGAAATCACTAAGGGTGATACGGTAGGCTTAGTCACAGGGTTGGCGTGTTTAGCTCGGGAAGGTCGTATTCTCTTCGGTCGTAATAAAGAAGTCTGATACATTTGTTTCAGACTTCTTAACTCCGCTAAAATGTCCAACAGTACCGTTACCGTTTGATTTTCACCCTCTTGTTTCTTTGCTGATTCTTCTTCTTGTTTTTTTCTTACCTCTTCTTTTTGTCGCTGTTGCTGTAGGAGAAAAGCTTGTTCTTCTTCCTTTTGCCGCTGTATAAATTTCTCCAATTCTTCTTTCTGTCTCTGTCTAAAATTCTCCACGTGCGGTAATAAAGAAGGTGACGAAGGTTCCGGAACAAATTCTTGCGAGGTAAGAAAATCCACAAAATCCCAATTTACCTCTTCTGAAAGTAAGTCCGGGTTCCCTTGGGTGGTCTCCACTGCTGGTGCACCCCAATGGATCGTTTTCTGAGTTTCCGTCATGTTGAATAACTGTCGCATGGATTGACAGCGCACAGGCGCTAGCGAATCTATATAGACCACGTGACGTCATAGACTGTTCTCTTCGGATTGGATGCGGACTGACTGAATTTTGTAACGCTTGTTTGGATTGGTCAATGAACTCAATTCGTTTCAATTCTTCCTCTACCTATAAATAAGCGCAGTTCACTGCATTGATTCACCTGTTCTCGTTGCCTCAAGATGTGGACCACAGTCGAATCATCCAGCCTTGTTTCTTGAATGATGTTTAGGACGGACATGCTAACGTATGTCCGATCCAAGTGGACAGTTGTCCACAAGTCAGACACCAGTCTGTGGATACGAAGAGTATATGTGGAAAGACAAGGATGCCTCAAGAGGACTCTGATTTATGGCCCTGCAGTAAGACGCAGCTTGAGGACAAGAAGATGCCGCAGATGCCCTTTATGTTAAGGTCATATTGACATAAATCCAAAGGCCCTTTTCAGGGCCACTCATAGGTCTCGAAAAGAGATTGACTTTCAATTGCCTACCCTTTTTTATTTTTTTATTTTTTTAAAAAAAATAGAGACCCCTCCCTGTTTCAATTTTCGCCTGTTCCCTTTCCATGGACCCATCAGGTCAGGACCGTATTAAAATAGGGTCCCGACCCTGTTCCATTTTCAATTTCCCTTGAGGGTAGAGTGACCCAAGACTTTTTCCCCATGTTAAATTTCCATTGAGGCTAGAGTGACCCAAGGGGTCCTGTAATGCTAATTTCCATTGAGGCTAGGGTGACCCTATTTACTCCTCATGGTTTTTTGCTTTCTTCTTTAAAGAAAACTTGGTCAAATTTACAAAATAATCTGAAATGAATTAAAGAGGGTGGCAAGACAAGCCTCTGTCACTTTTGATAATAATGTTTGGGTTACCTCTGTAAATAGGCTTAAAACTGATTTTAACAATTTGGATCCACCATGTGTTTGTATCTTTAGCATTGCTGGAAGGAGAAATTGATGCATCATAATTGCCTTTATGCATTTTCAGTAATCTGTCTTTCTCCCTTTCCAAGGGTTTGTAGTATCGAAGGGCATATTCTAAGCCTGGCTAACTAGCAACCATTGTGCCTATTAATTGTGCTGATTCACGAATAGTCACATTTTTATGCTTCAACACTGTTTCACAAAACTCAATCAAATGTCTGTGCCTTTCCCTCAATCAATATAACCATCATATTTACTGAATTAATGAGAAATCCCACAAAGCTGATAGTTTGTGTAGGTTGCAAAATGGATTTAGTTGGGTGTATTATAAATCCTAAATCATCCAGTAGTGGCTATGTGAACCATGGTCAGTGCTGTTTTTAATGTCTTCATTTTAACATGGTAATGTACCACATGTACACTGAAAGCATGCAGGTTGAGAATAACCCAGATGCTCCCATCACGCTTTTTTCTAGTGAAAAAGTTAGACACGTACTTTACACAGGCAAACTTTATTCTCTCCAATATTCCCTTTTACAGCAGTTTATCAATTTCAGTTGTAGCTACAGTGGGTTCTTTGTCAGAGAATTTTGTCTGTTTTGGAATGCAAGTTTGGACTGGATTGCTATCAACTTCCAGTTTATAACCTTCCAGATTAGATAAAATCCATGCATCAGAGGTTATCTTCTGCCATTTTTTAGTACAAAGAATAACTTTACCAGCAACAAAATTTTCTTGTGTATTATATAAGGCTGGGAAAGAAACTGTGCTCTTATGACTGGGAAAAAACTGCTTCTTACAGTTTTTGTGGAACATGCAACACCACCTATGTTCACAAATCTTGATGGGGGGTTACAAGGTCTCCTCTTTTTGAGGTTTGGTGGTCCTCGTTGGTATGGCTGTTGCTGACAGGGCCGGGACGTTGCCCCAGTCTTGAATAAAAGAGACTTTGGTCCTGCTTGAGCACCTTTATAATTTGAGTATTTTCCAGTGTTTGAAACCAAAAACTTTCCAGACTCTTTGTTCCCCATCTGCTGAGCGTCTGCAATATTTTTAACTTTTGCAGACAGATCATCTCCAAACAGGAGGTCAGTTACCTTATTTTGGGGTACACAGAGAAATTGATAACCGTAATGGAGATCCGGGTTGATCAGTTCTTTCCTCTTATGAGACATGTCACAAAATGCGGAAGAAAGCATTCACAATACATCACCAGCATCTGCAAGCAGTTCATTTACAATTGTAGGTGTAGTGTCTAACTTATGAAGTAGTAATTCATCCAAAAGCCTGAAGAAAGGGAACACTAACCTTAGTAACAGTTCCTTGAAACTTTTGGGGCTTGGGATCCATTTGTTTTGTAGCTTTGCTTATTTTTGCCCAAAGTTCGGGATTTACTTCAGGCACACTTAAATTTTGGCAATTTTGTGACTTTAAATGTTTTCGCTCAAGTCCTTAAATTTATCCTGTGCTATTTGGACCCTGAATACTGCATTCACAACTTTGGCCAAGCTCTCCTGAATGGGCGGCCCAAAACGTTCGTGCACTTCGTAAAAGTCTGAGAGTTCTTTCAGAATGTCATTTCCTTCAGTTTTTGAGGATAAATTTGGTGGTGATGTTACTGAGTTTTGAAGGCCATGCTCGAAGTTATTGACATCTTCCTCACTTTTCACACCAGTGTTAGAAAGATCACTTCCCTTCTTTTGTTGAACTGTTTCTGTCCATACACATTTCCGTGCCAGTCCATCGAATCCCAGCATATCAGCCATGGGTTTCTGCTAAGACTGTCAACTTGTGACTTCAAAGTTGTTACTATAGCTGACAAATTTGTCAATAATTCAAGCTGACAGTCTCACATCACTTGATTGCGGGTCGCTTGTTGTTCAATAAGACTGTCATCTGGGCGCCGCCATTGTTGTGCAGATGTCACATTTTCTGTCACCTACTCTCTTGAAATTTCACAGTCACGTGACGAACTCTTTGTCGGTAATGGCTTATTCCCCTTATCTGTAGATGCAGGATTTCACCTTTATTTTGATGCCACTACAGGGCTATCATTTTGCATAGTTGTTCCTCCTTGGGAATCATTGGGGTTTGTTGCAACCGTGATGGAGAAATCTTTGGCCTTATCAGCTAAATGCTGCTTGGCTCTATTCTGCAATATTTCTTGCAAAAGTCCATGCCCCGTATTGACAGGATACCTTTGGCTTTGTCCCGATTCTGCCATTGCTCAAAGCTGTGCAAGAGACGACACTCAAAAACGATGAAACAATGAAGTACAGTATAATTATGACTGTACAAGACCTTTAAAATGGTAGAGGAAGTTTCTGCCCCATGCTAATTTAAAATTTTGCATCAAAGTTCGGCTGTAAATTACTGGAATCTTGATAATTTAAAACTCGAGAAAAACACAAAGTACAGACTCTTTGACACTGGACCATTCACTGACTCATCACGTGACCAAATACATATCATGGGATCCCAAGGCATTTAAAGGGGAAATAAAACAACCTCATTGGCCCTTTGACAATCTGCCATTTTAGGTACAATGGATTAGCACCCCATGCATTATACAATGCAAATATTCTGGTAAGTACAGACATATAATTGATCTCAAGTCCCCAAAAGCATGAAAGTGTTAATGCTATATAATTATGTAGTGATTACAGTCTTGTTTTCACCTACACAAATATATAATTTAGGTATGGCCCCTGAACAGTGAACAGTCTCAGGGAACATCATAGCATGTGTCTTAATAGAACTAATAATTTATTGTGATTCATAATTGTTTGTGTTTATACCTTAATGTATTACTATGTCATCTTTCTAAGTTTGCTTAAAGTATTTGTCGTTATCATGCTGATATTAACAAAACTGTTTCCTCGCATGCAAGTCCATTCCTTGGGACTCTCTGTTGCATATTAATCAAATTATTCCCTCTCAGCATGCAACATTCTTTGGGCATTCTGTCCCCAATCCGCTAAACAAACGTAAGTTGTGGCGACTCTGATTCAATATATTGGCAATTCTGCCTTCACAATTACTACAGTCAGTCATACTGGTGATGCTACCGCATACACAGTGATTGTCGGCCTCTTGCCTTGACAATTCTGTCGTTCAGTAGTACTGGGGATTACACATCATAGATACTGAATGCCTCTCTACCTGCTTACTGCAACAAACCTTATACAGTGGAGGGGGAGACTCTATGAATGCCAAAGATAGATAAATAAGTACTGCTGATCAATCATATAATAGTTGTTAATTAAATATTTTGTACACAGACTAATTATCTATTATTTCTTCTTAGGCTATAAGGTGTCTTATGGTCAGTTCATCTTTTTGTCAGCCCATCTAGCTGTACATAGGTATTGAATACATTTGCGTTTTCAGTTTTCAGTCACCTGACCAAAAACTCATATATCGTGAAGTACTTGTCTGTCACTATTACTGAATACCCTCCTACCACCAGGCTCTGATATCTTGTGTAGGTACATCTACCTTTTGCGCATGACCATGCAACAGAGTGGTGTACAAAAGGTCAAAGGTTCATACTGACTTTTTCTCCACTCTGGGAGGATGCATTCACATCATACAGATGGTATATTTTCGGCATAAATGTTATTTAAGTAGCATAACGAACAAATTCATTAGAAAAAGAGCGTTATTAAAAATTATTATCGATGTGATTGTAAAATGAGGATTCAGTCAATAAACAGCCCAGTTACCTAACACCGCTACCCCCACATGGTTTTCTTGATGTCAAAGCGATTTTTTCAATTTTTGGAGGTGGCATAATCGGCAAGGTCATCCTTAGGGTCATTAATGGTATACCATGAGGATGGCAGCGTGTCCTAAAATAAACCCATCAAAAGATTTTCTCAAGTTTATTAGAGGCTGACAAAGTGGTGTGCAAGCCTACACTTCGCAAGACGTACCAAACAAAGGTCTTGTGTTTAACATTAAAACTCATTGTCGGACTTAAATTCCTGTCACCGAATTTACCTGTCAGATTAGTCATAAATATGCAATTCCGTCACATATTTAATATATACATATGATTATTAGTAAGCGTTGTATGAATACATGTGAAAATTACTTAAGCATAACTATCCCATCAAACAATTGTGCGGTGTTGTTTTCCTTCCCACAAATGTCAGTAAGTATTTGAAAAATAGATTTTCCTGACAGGCAAAGGTGCATATCATAATCATACAGACTTGGATTCTAGGATAACTATCTCTAGAAAATGTTCAACTGTGCAGCAAGACAAACATAGCTAAATTTATACAGATTCTTGAAAGGTCAAATTTGAGGTTTCTGGTTACAGTAGTTCGTAAACATTGCTCATGTAATATATATATATATATATATATATATATATATATATATATATATATATATATATATATATATATATATATATATATATATATATATATATATATATAAGAAACAATGAAAAACAACAAACACTTCTCTACTTTTTGAACCATGCTTCAAAAGACGCTATTTTAACTTATAAATACAGTTCCATCAAATATGCTTCTCCAATAATTAATGTTCAAAAACGATGTCACACATGACTCATATGACAGTCTAAGTCAAGGGAGGTATTTCATTGATAATCTTAGACTGGTTTTTTTAGCGCTTATTTTCATTTTTAGTTAACTGTCTCAGAACATGAAGTTTTAATTTATACTTTCTGTTGTACAATGACTACGTTTTTCTCCATACCTGTCCGTTAAAATATTGCGTAACAAACTTAGTAGATTCTGTACTTTTAAACCGTCCTTTGATTTACATCGTCAATTAATAACGAAATATTTACCCAGAAGGAAGTTCAGTTTCAGTATTGTCTTACCTGTAAGGAAATTGAACGACAATATTGTGATACAAAATACGCATTTGTTTTAAGTTTGTAGCACGTATAAGCACCATTTAAAAGGTGGTAAAAAATACTTTTGTCCTTATACTAACGTCTGAAAAAATAGTCCCTACACATGGTCTCCATTAAAAAATTTACTTAGGCATTATACTTATGCATTTGCGTTTTGAAATTGTTGCTCATTTGCAATCAGAGCTTTTATTGACTTATTTTATTCAAATATATTACAATCAATAGATTGTTTCCAGTAGTAAATATACTCTACAGCAGCATACGAATGATACCAAATGCGACATAAATGTTTACATATGTGTTGAGTAGATATAGTAAGTCTTTCTCCTATCTCTTAGTTTGATATATCTGTTATTTGTCGATATAGTTATTGCTTGTCTTTATCAAACTCAGTGTACCTGTTTTTTGTTGCTGGTCCTTATGAAGCTGTAGTTGGCACACCTTTGTACCATTTGTTATGCAACATAGTTTAGGTGTTAACTGAGAAGAACATGTAACGTGTAAATTCAACATTATTTTCATTAGAATAAATTCAAAATTGACCTAATGTTGTACGTGCGTGTGGCATTAAGTTTTGTATAATCTCTTATTTTAAAGCGTTTTCTGTTTAATACTTAGTTATAATGCTTAACTATACTTTCTAAAGTAGTACAATTTATTTGAACTATCATACTTTTATTGTACAAATCGTGTGCAGAAAATGAAATATGTAATATTACCAGAATCTAATTTTAAAAAAGTCGTTTCTGTGAATGATTATCGAATCTACTTTCAGTATTAAGAGAGTATGCGATCCAGAAAGATATCAGCTACTTTTCTGTTTCAATTTAAATCGTGTCAGATACCTTTTTATTACAATATATATAGCTATGGGAACAGACGTATGGGTAAATAGGGGGTCAGATCATAATTATACAGGCGCACAGAGGTTTAATATGGCAAAGTGTTTTTAGGGTTACAAGTGTATATATGGTCAGAAGTGTTTATAGGAAAAATCTGTTTATGGAGACAAAAGTGTTTATAGGGTCAAAAGGACAATACAGACGAAGAACCAACTTAGACAAATACGTATGACAATCAATGAGAAGTATCGCTTCTTTCTAGAGATATGAGTGGCCCTGTTTTATACCTTTTCCTTGGCCACCATGTCTTCCATGATGACTTCTTGGGAATTATTTCTTCTTTCTCCTCAACAGAGACCCAGTGTGGATGCTCCCATGTTCTAAATTTCTCCTGCACCTTCTTCCAGTTGGCATGTATGTGCTGAACGTCCCTTTATTTCTTCTGACGTTGTTTTCTTTTTCTCATTCGTCGAGTTAGCCGTTATCTTCTCATGTTCCTCACCAATCCCTTTTTTGACCAGATCCTTGTATGTTTGAAGAGCATCTACTTTCCGGCGAAAACAACCTTAGGGTGTACCACAGAGCCTCTACTTGTTCTAGCAGCTGTGCCAGCCCTACCATCAAGTCTACTGCTTCTTGCAACTTTCCCACCTTACCATATTCCGTACACATTTATGTGTGCGCCGCAGAAAACTTTTCAATTACCACATAAGGTGGGGGAAAAAAGAACAGGATAACCGATCTGACGTTACCTGAAGCTGCACCTTGACCAAGGGTTTTGTTTTGCTTCTCTTGTTCTGAAACATAAAGTTGCCGTCTTGCCGCAAACTGTGAAAAAGCAGCTTTCTCTGCGATTAAAGAAACTGAAAAGAAGAAAGATTTTTAAAATGGTCATGTAGTAGACTTTTATTAATTACAGCAGTATTGAAATGTTGACCCTGGGTTTTATTGTTTGGTATAATTTGTTGCAGAGTTTGCCACCTTGAGCGACTGGACCTGATGCTTTTGGGTCGTAGCCACATTATTTACATTAACTTTTAAGGGTCTGTGTTTGTGAATATAATCAGATGGGTTCAACGTTTTCTGAACTGCTTCTGTTTGATCCACTGTTATGAGGAAGGCCCTGATGGTCTTGGATTTTGACCACTGTAAAGAATCGAAATTTGGGTAGTTATCCTACTAAAATTTATTATTATTTTCTTAATAATCTTTGCTACGTTGTGTAGCTGGGCATAATGGTTTGGACTTGGAGCCATCTTATATGTCTAAATATTTAAAGAGGATGAGTTATAATTTTTTTTAAATCTTATGTTCTTTCAGCATTTTTAAAAATGAAAACAAAAGCTGAAATCAAGTAAGCATACAGCTAAGGATTAAAATGAAAGGTCTCGTTATTATTTTAATATATGAATTGATTACATTTTGTATTTTCTTTCATTCACATGTTTAATGTGTTAAACTGGCTTATGATTTATTCTCGTGTAGTTTGGCTAATTTACATTTTAAGTAGTATTTATCTGCTTTTGAGATATTTAGGCAGTCCAGTTTAAGGGTCGTTGGGGGTATCTTCCCACACACAAGGTAGGACCGTAATCACTTGCGCTGCTAGATTTTAGTGATCCTGCCCTCGTTACTATCTTCAGTGGATTTGTTCCCCCTCGTCTCAAATGTACTGGTAAGTTATATTCAATTATTTATACAATATTTACATTTATTAATTTTATTTAAATTTGTTTATGGATTGAGAATATATTGTGCTTGTTTTCGTTTGTTATGCTGACAAAATTTAATATATTCAATCAGCGTAATTTAAGGACTAGTTGAACGTAACATCTAGATTTTGTTCATTGGATGTTTTAGTAAAATTTATGGTCCAGGGATCTTTAGCTATTGTGTCTATCTTTAGTTCATTTTTTTGGTTTCTGAGGAGTAGCTTATATTATTATTGAATATTGAGTCGATAATGATAATAACCAGCTGCACGATTTCTGAATAGGTTTTGGGGCTTTTAACTTGTTTTGATTGACCTGGAATTTTGGCCATTGTCTTTTATTTTTGGGGCATTCGCTAAAGACATTCAAGACTTTCCGTGATAGAACAATGTGGCAATTTTGTGCCCATGGTTCTATTGTCTGGTAGAAACCTCCCAGAGCTATTAGCTACTAACAATTATACCAGTTTTTAACCTTATTATTACCTTGTTCTCATTGGGGTATTGCTAGATTCGTGGCCTTTATGTTTATGCATATATCTTCTTGAATAGATTACAATTTGCTTTCATTGTGTCTTCTCTACCATAATTTTTTCCTTATTGCACCATACATTTCCTGGATACTGTAATCTAGTTGAACGAAATCGGACTCTTTAGGTTTTAGATTTGCTTCTTTGTCACCCATTTCGTTTCCACAAATGTCTATGTGGGAAGAAACCCATATGAATTCCATAGTTGCTTGTTTCCAAGTTTTCAAGAAAGAGATTTACCTCTTTTTAAAATTCTCCCTGCCATAGAACTAGCTGATTTCATGGAGTGCAACACACTCAGTCACTGATTTTTGTTTCTTTGAATTTTGTTTTTAAATCTATTTAAATTGATTGTCCAGAATTTCACAGTGTACATAGAGCAGCCATCAGTGAATCTCGGGTCTAGCGTGGCACATTCCTCCAGGATCACCATTGCTAATGCAGTGCGATTTGGGTCAGGTGACTTCGAGCCATCTGTATATATCTTGGTATATTCTCTGTACCTCCCATTTATCTCTCCCAGAGAGAACGTTTGGCCCTAATTCCAAATGCTGTTCATGTTTGGTTCCGGACATTAGTGCATTTAAGTTTAGTTTTGGGGGTTTTGCATGGCCATTGGTCAGCGTCAGGGAATTTGCTCCTGGAGTCGTATACATTAAATATTGTTATATCTTTGTGGTCAGTGTTTATTATGATAGATTGATAATCTAGTATTTCATTTGCAATTTGGTATGATGAGGGTCCCTTCTGTTACAATTAGAAGGACGTCGCTGATAAAAATTACCAGATCCCCTCCCGATTTCCATTTTTTGTTTGAAATACCCTGATATATGTCCGGAATATTTTCAGGAGGTAATTCGCTTTATTATTGAGGCATATTTCTTGTGTGCATGTTGTGACTGGTTTTGAAGTTGCCTTATTTGTTTAAATTAGCAGTTTTGAGATGTTTTAACAAGTCCCCTGTAGTTCTACTGCCATATATAAATTTGGTTGTTGATTACATATAAGCATTTGAATATAATGGTTAATAATGTTTTGGCGGTATGAGATGCTAGTTGAATCTTATTCCATGACATTAAAGAGTTTGTTTAGAAGGGAGCTAATTAGAAAGTATACATGTTGGACAGGTATTTGGTTATTTTTATTTTGATCAATAATTTCATCGAGGACGTCCTTAATATATTTTTTAAAAAATGATGAGAGGTACTGTATTGTTTGTGGACGTTTTATTTTGCTGTAGGATAGTTATTTTAAACATGCTAATTTCTTGGTATAAATTTAAGTTGTCTTGCGTGTTTTTTGGGTTTTATTTGTTTGATTATCAATGCAGTGTATGGGCAGTTGTTTTACTTATTGTTTTAGGGTCAATTGAATTTTCTTTTATTTTCTGACTTTGGGAAGCCTTATTATCTGTATTTGTGCTTATGTTAGGTTTTTGTTTTGCAGGAATGTGTGACTGCTTTAGTATTTTGATTTAATTTCTCCTCCATAACTCTTGTACTCATCTGTCCAACATGGTTGATTGAAGTGATGTTTACTTCTTTTGTTTTCTCAATTAGCATCATAGCTTTTGCGCTATGGTATCGAATGCTATCTGTTTCGATCAATTTGGTAATTCCTATTTCTCTAATCTTTATTGGGCTATGCTAGGATTTGGGTTGATGTGGCCCCTTGCAAATGGAACACTTTCTCCTGTGTAATTGCGCTTCCCTGATTGATTTCCTCCACATCTATCACATCTTGGTCTCAATTAACATTTGCAGGAACAATGCCCCACCCTTTACCCTTACTGCAGAATCTGGGCTTTATCGGTTACTCCACTAGTCCAAATAAATTGCCAAAAAGGCCTAATACAACTAGTATTGGACGTGTTTGATTGAAGTCTGAGAGTATCTTGTGATAATTTGTTTCTTAGTCGGGCATCCTTTTTCTCCTTTTTTGAGAGGTTAACATATTGTTGTATTTGTTGATGTCATATTCTTGTATCAATATTGGCCATATTGCCATTTCCTTGGATGTTCCTGGGATTTGGCTGTTATGGAGCTTTACTGACTCGGTTTGGATTGAGTTTATTTTTTAGTTGTTGCCCTACAGCATTGATTTTGTTGCCCTATACTTTGTTCCGGTGATCTTATTGCCTTGTGTAATGGAGGTGATATTGTTTGCATTTGTTGTTGTTCTGTTGTTATACTGTTTTGGTTGGTAGCTCCTGTCTCCTTTGCAGCTTCTGCATAGGTTTTGTTTAATGAGGGTGATTTGTCCTCTGGTCCCTTGGGTGTGTGTGTGTGTGAGCACTTGCACTTGTTTTGACCTTGAAGTGAGATCATTTGCTTGAATATCTTGTGCTTCTAATCCACCCTTTACATGTATCGTCCCTGTTGGTTTGATCATTATTTTGGGGTATGTTTTTTATTTTGCTTTCCAGGCAAAAGTGCCAGTTCAGTTCATAGTCACCAACCTACTTCATTGGGTCTGGATCCTTATGTACGTGAGCTAGTGTTGTATTGTTTCCCCTTATAAATGCGTTTGAAGACATTGTGATAATATCATCCAACTGAAGGTTTGAGTCATTTTAGACTTGTAGTTGAGAGCGTCTTCTGGGTCATCCCTAATGGGGGATGCCTAGTTATTTCAGGCTCGGCTGCATGGCTGGCTGGGCAGGACTGTAACGGGGCTTGAACTGTGCATCTGGACTGTAACTGGACACCTGGCTGGAACGGGAACTGGACTCCTGGACTGGAAACTGGAACTTGGAATCGCTGGATCTGTTTGTCTGGCTGTCGATCTAATTGTGAGATGTAGATGCTAAACTGTTTGGATGGATGTAGATAGATATTGAACTCTATGTCTTCCTCTGTCTGTTCCTTCTTGAAGTAGCTTGCTAATAACAGCGATCAGCGGTTAACCGACAATGACAATGAGGTACGTGTTTCTATGTCACTCCAATGGCCGAGAATGTGATGATACTACTGACTGACATATTTAATTTACTTAGTATTCTCCCAGTCGGACATGTACGAAGGATTAGTTCCAGCGTTGCTGGATTATTAGTGTATCGTATGAGAGGGTATTAGAACCACACTCCCAAAAACGTTTGTGTGTGCCCGCACACTTCTTACTTGTCTTCTCTGTGTACGTCCATGGGGGAAAGGGGTCAAGAGATCCGCTCTGATATAACCTTAAGGCACAACTTAATCCTGAAAATATCTTTTAAAACCCCTTTCGTCCGAAACATAGAAATGTTGTCTTGTCTTGCCGCACATTTTGATGGAATCTCTGTGTTGGGGGAGCTGTATGGGTAGAGACGCGGAGTTTTGTCATCGGGTACGAAGTAGACTTTGTTTTTTTTTGTAACCGTTGACTCTTGAATTTAGGTGTTTTAAAGTTTTAAAAGTCTTCCAAAATTGACCACCTTGTGCGGATGGGTCTAATGGTTTCGGGTTCTAACGACTTTATATGTACAAAGTTTGGTTAAGTTATTTTTTCTTGATATAATTAGTTCGGTGCATCGTTTCCTACGCTTTGAAGACTTGACCAACTTAAAGTTTCTAAATTGGGGGAGCTTGACATGCTATTAATTGTATGCAGTTTATTGATAATTATCGCCACATTGTGCAACTGGTACTGATGGTCTTGGGTGTTGGACCAACTTGTACGTTTGTAAATCAGTTGGTATATTTCGAGGATACATATCTACATATTTGTAGATAATCGTTGCCACATTGTGTGGCAGGACCATATGGTTTGGATCTGGAATCACCTTATATTTGACAAAAGATTTCAAGACGATCATTTCTTTATTATTATGCTTAATTTATTAACTGTACACCATTTTTTAAAACTTCAATCCAAAGGAAAAGTTATAAGATAATAGCAAAAAGTGTTACAAACTAGAGTAGTGTATTCTAGCTATGAGAAGGAAGTAGTTGTTAATAGTTTACTTACATGTAAAACAGTTAATTAGGTACATTTATTTTGTACCTACCTAAGTTTGAGGTTTGAGTTTGTACTACTGTTATATTTTAGTTACTTGCTGTGAAGATTTAGTAGTATATATCATGGATCTTATCTTATATAAAGTTGAGAAACTTTTCCTCGCAGTCTACTTGACGGAGCCCCGGGTGTCTTTATCCGACGAGATTAAAACCGCACGTGTTAGCTTTGCCTCGCATACCGTATTGGTCAGACCGTCATTTCCTTCCCCTTATTAATTATATTGGTCCCGTTTCTATTTATTCAGTGATATGTGATGATATTCGAGTTTGTCATATTTCCTGTCTATATTTTGATATAGGTTTAATTAATTTGTTGTTTGCTAAAAGACATGAATTATATATATATATATATATATATATATATATATATATATATATATATATATATATATATATATATATATATATATATATATATATATATATATATATATATATATATATATATTCGTGCTGTTTACATTATTTTGTAGTGTTTATTGAGCTGGTGTAGTATAAGTTTTGACCCCGTTGAATTCTGACAACGGCTTTTAACGTTGAAAGTCGACCCAGATCAGTTGTTAAAGTTGAATTTTGATTTTCACAGTTGTTGAAAACTGATCGCAACGTTAAATTTTGATTAGATTTCCGGTTCATTTTTAACGGATATTGTTTCAAGTTCCGCATACATGGGTTTATGAATCATCAAAAAGGATATGCATAGTATGTATAAAATCAAGAAAAGGAAAGTAATGCATTACATGCAGTGATGAAATTACAATGCATAATATTTATCTTCCTTATTTCAAATAAATATAATATAATCTAGTTTGCACTTCGCCTGCTATATTCCATCAAACACATCATAAGTACACATTTTTCTAGGCATGAAAAACTATGCTGGACGATTTATTCGAAATTGTTCAACAATCAATAAACCTCTTCGAACCGTAACCGAACAAAAACAAACAGCAGCAGAGGAGGCGAACAGACCAATGGTCGAAAAACGTCCAAATGTCGAAAATAAGTCTTCCCACAAATGATCGATAAAAGAAAAGCGTCGACAGATTTAAAAAAGCGTCAACACTTTACTGAGAGAGTCTCTATTTAATTTGTCTAATTAATATTACTCCATTGTCGTTGGTGATTTTTTTCTAGTTTATTATGCACGCGCTTTACTTAATTACGTCTTCGCGAGGTCATGCCTCCTCTGCTGCTATAATAATTAAATCATTATGTTATAATAAAATGGTACATCCGGAATCTTATACTGCAAAAATAGCACGAGAACGATTAGAAGCAATCAAAAAATTTCTTCCTGTTAGAGATTCATTTAGAAAAACCCTACAAGCGCAGCAACAATCACAAGTTGAGTATGAAGAAGACACTGAAAAACTATTTAAACCCGTCACTACAGCTACTAAGAATGCTGCAGCGGCTGTTGAAAAAACTATATGGGGAGATATTGCGGAGGAAGATGAGAAGAGGACAAAGGGTATTTTTCCAGTATTAGAACAAACTGCAGCGCAGACTGAATACATATCAAGAAGAACCAAACAAACAAAAAAGATTTTACGAGATCTTTCAACTGATATAGCTGCAGCTCAACCTCCACCTCTTGGTGAAGATATTGGAAAACTTCGTACTGAAGTCGCCGACGTGAGAAAAGAACTTGCATCTGAACCCAAACCAGTAGAAGAAAACGTAGAATTGATTGCAAAATTTAACGAAGAGTTTGTCGAAGTTATTAGAAATACTAAAATTGAAGAACTACCCTAAACAATATTATTTGGTATATTTAATAAATCTGATATTTTAAAACCCCGTCATAAAAAGTAAGTAATGATGATCTTAGTAGATGGATATATCGCGTATATAGAAACAAAAAACAAGGTAGAGGTTCAGAATACAAAAGTATTGATAAAGAAGTAAAAAGTCTTTATAGATAGAGACTGGAACAACTAGAACAAGAACAACTCTCCCAGCAGGAACCTTCATATCAGCTTCCTCCACCTCTGCAACAAATAGAACAACAACAATCTTCTTCACCGCGGCAAGAGTTGAAGTCGAAACCATCTAGAGAGAAAAGGGAACAGATGGCAAAAGAAATGAAGCAAACAAAGAGAGGAAATATTCAGAGATATAGAAACTAAACAGCAGGAGAAATTACGTTCACTGGGTAAAGTAGGAGATCCTGGTGATGATCCTCCGAGCGCTGTAGCAAGTGGTTATTTGACTACATCAGGAGAAAATAATTGTGTTTGTCCTGATAATATCCTCAATGACGTGTCACGGTTAAAAGTTCTCATAGGGGGAAAACGTGCCGGAAATAACTCACCAGAAATAACCAATGAAGCAGCTGATATTTGCCAGCGATTATTTCGCGGCGGCATCATGGATACCAGTGCTTACCGGGAACTTATTGATGAGCTCGTTGATGATTAGTCACCGCGATTAGATAAATGGTAAATAAAATAAGATGATAGAATACAATAATCATCGTAAATCCGTATCGGTCAGAGCGGTAAACTCACGATTACCAATTTATAGAGTTATTTACGGAGATGGACTTGGTGATGTTATTCAGGGATTATTTACAAGGTTAGCCCCAAAAGCAGCGCCTATTGCAAAACAATTATCGAGGAAAGCTATTGATATTGTTCGTGAAAAAGCTCCTGGTGCAATTGTCAATGTTGCTGGTAAGGCGCTCTCGGCGATCAAAGATAGACTAGCACGATTAATATGACGAAAACGACAACCAGTAAAATTGCCAAGTACTGATATTATGCCCGCAGATGTCAGTAAAATAATAAATCAAGCTGCAAATCAAAACTAGCAGCGTTAGCAGATCGGGGACTCGGTGAATCGGGAAATAATATCTCAAGTTTAATAGCAGGAAGTGGAACTTCACGAAGTGGAACTTTACGAACGCGGTAATCAACGTGTTAGACGAAAATAATTACAATAAAATGTTCAAGCGCGTATCCGACACAGCATTTGACATGGAAGCACCTGTCCTTAAAGATGAATCTGTACGTGATTATCAGTTTTATTCTTATGACGCACGAACACCAGATCAACGTGGAAGAATGGAACTACAAGTTCATGAAACAAGTAGATATTTTCTACCCTCTGATGCTTTTATAGAGGTAGAAGGTACAATTGTAAAAAACGGATAATACTAATTACGGAGCTGCAGTAAAAGTTGGTTTTGTCAACAAAGGGATCATGGCATTATTTCATAGCCCCACGTATGTGATCGATGGAAAAAATATTGAATCAATTCAGAATAATGTCGACGTTGCTACAACAATAATTGGTCTAGCAAGATATTCTGATGATTATATAAGATCAGCAGGTCCCACAATGATGTTTACGAAAGATAATTCTAATAACCCTGAAAGCGATCCGTATAATATAAGACGACCAAGAAAGTTTGCTAATGCCATAGATGTTGATATGTGGCCAGTAGTTCATGGTCCTAGTGAACATTTCGACTTGGGATTTGCAGCGCGTAGAAATATGTTGCTAGGAGCCAATATAAGTTTTTCATGCACAATTCCACTATCGCATATTTTTGGATTTTGTAGGAATATTAAAAAGGTTATTTTTGGAGCTAGACACACGGTTGTTCTTGTAAGAAAGGTTGATGATAACGATGATCTGTGGAGACCTCTTGGTGATGCTGGTAAAGTAGTATTATCGAAACTTTCACTGTGGATGCCGGTAATGACCCCAACGATCGCAGAAGAACAAAAATTGATTTCTGTCATGGACACAGGTGGTAAATCCTTGTTGTCATGGTTAACAACAAGCACAGATAGTATGCAAACTAACGTTAACGGTCAATTTACATGGCATATAGCATCACAACAAGGTGTTTCTGCGCCACGACATATTTTTATTGCGTTTCAGACCCGTGATCGATTAGGTGATCAAACTCACTCTCATATGATATTAGACCAACTAGGTATCACAAATATTTCCTTACGGATAAACGGACAACATGAACCAGCAGAGAATATACAACTAAATTATACATAAAATCATATAGGACGTGCATGTCATCGTTTGATGTCATTCATGGGACATGATCAAAATGTAGATACTGGGTTGCAAATATCACAATATGATTTCAGAACTTTGTATCCGATTTATTATTTTTCACTGGAGCATCTTGATATATCAAAACAATCTGTCGTTGATATACATCTTAAAGCAACATTAGATACAGGTGATGTTGATTATAGAGCAATCGCGGTTATACTCAGCGATAAAGCCATGTTACTTGAAGGTGGTAGTGGTCTAATGAGGGTCGTTGATGCACCAGTGGAAACTCTTTAATTATTATTTGGAGCGTGGCAAGTATTTATCATAAAAAGCCATATCATCACGTTAGTGTCAGTCTGACTCCTGGTCAGATTAAAAACCTTCATTCAAATTCAGCAAAAAACTGCGGAATGAAAATATCACTAAAGCGAGATCAGATCACGGTTGGCCAAAATAAATTGTCATTATCAGAACGTCAACTTAAACATTTCAACGGCGCAAACAATCAAAAACAGGAGTCAAACTTAATCTCTCTGCGGGTGCGATTAAGGACTCAATTAAAACCGGTGGTATTTTTCCACTTCTCGCGGCCATTCCGGCATTAATAGCTGCTGCTGCTCCAGCCGTAGCAAAAGCAGCCGCATTAGGTGCTGTTGGAACAGGTGCTGGAATGGCTCTAAGAAAGCAACAGGAAATGGATATAAAAAAAGGGACGCGGCCTTAGATTACCGGGATCTCGTTGGGGAAGAGGTTTGAGGCTTCCAGGATCATATCGTTAGACGATCCAGCATCACATTTTGATTTACTCGATGCTGCTAAACGATTAAAGATAAAAAACTTTAGAGATGTTTTTATGCAAGATCAATTGCCGAAACAACCAAACAGTGTCGAAACAGGTATTATTAATCTTGACAGGAATTCAGGACCCGGTACTCATTGGGTATCATACACGGTTGATCCACGCGGAATCGTTTATTTTGATTCATACGGGTTAGCTCCACCTATTGAATTTATCAAGTATGTCGCGCCACTTCACGCGAAAGTTTGGTATTCAACGCTACCCACACAAACAATGACAGATCCGCCAATATGCGGCCGTGAAGTAATTAATGTACTTAACGCTATATCAAAATCATCCAAACCACCACATAAAGTCGTGCATGATTATACAAGCAACCAATTCGTTTTAAACAGATCTTAGATTATAATGGCTGATATTTACGGAAGAAGATCTTCTTCACGCGTTAAGAAAAAGTCCGATGACGTTGATCTGTCGAAGTACGCGACTAAAGATGATCTTAATGATATTATGAACCTGGCTGGAGTTGACCCAGATGAAGTTGTTATTTTTCAGGATCAACATGGTAAACTAAAAACCAGCAATATTAAATGAAATGATATAATTCGACGAGTACTTGGTGCGGTCGCGGATAATATCCCTGTATTTACTAACGGCGGTAGAATCAGGGATTCAAGTATATCGTTTACAACCATCAGAGATCAACTTACAGCAAGTATTGCTAATCGCGTGAAAAATACAGGTGACACAATGAGGGGAGAACTCATCATAGACGGAAATAAGATAGTAGTTTTGAGAGATCCAAGATCCGACGAAGACGCAGCAACAAAAAATACGTTGACGTCAACTACAACACCGTAGATGGTAAATTATCCACGCTGCGGGCCGAGTATGATGTGCACGTGGGCGCTTTTGGAAGATTTCAAAGAAATTTTCAAAAAACCGATGAATCCATAGGTAAATATTTCAGCACTCCGCACGCCATTGACATAAAACTCGTTGATATCAAAACTAACGTAGACACAACTAAAAAAACACTCGAAGATGTCGTAGCGGGGATTCCTGAGATCGTTAATAAAACCAGTTTGATTAAAATTCCGGGAGGGTTACTACCGGGCATATTACCAACATCGTATACACAGTATCATCGGGATTCGCAACATGGTCTCAGCAAAATAAAACTATCAAATATACCGCAACAGTCACTGGCGTGTACATGTTGTCTTTGTTTAGTGCTGCAAAATTTGAAATATTTACAACGTATCCATGGCGTCATTCAACTGATAAGTTTTCCGGGGTTGTATCTGTTATATTAAATAGCGGAAAGGAAGAAATATTTATTCTGGAAGCAGATAATAAGAAATTAACCGCAACATCTTACTGGTGGTGTCTAGAATTTGTAGCTGAAACACCGCAATTATTTACTGCATAAAATATAATCGACTTCCAGAAATTTAGGTATAATCAAGCGCGTGAATGGCAGGCAGCGCTGAAAGATCGAATCGAACAATACACGGTAAAAGCAAAGAAATATCGACGACGGCTAGTTATCGTCGACGTGATTGTTTATTCAGTATCCACTGTTATTGCTGAAACCGGTGTGATATTAATAGCGGTGACAATGATGGCACCAGTAGCTGTAACTATTTGTATTTCAGCTACAACAACGGTTGCAGGTGTGCTCAATATCATTGCAAAAAAGATATGTTCTTGCATGAATGAAAAATTATCCGATTACATGATAAGATTACATACAGCGACGGTCGCATACTCGAAGTTATGTTCGTTGTTATCAGCCAGTCTCCATCATGGAATTATATCTGATTTTGAGTTTTCAGAAATGATTAAAATATATAACAGACCTGTTAAAGGTACAAGTATTAATAATGACGGAATTACTCCAGCAGATCGTGACGAACACAACCCCGCACAAGACCACGATGATCTCGGTAAGCTCGATTATTCCCGAATTTAACATCAATTTTCCAACTGCAATTCCAGTAAAAGAAATTGCACTGACGCAATTACGAGTGTACCATATTGGCCAAATATCAGATCGAAATCATTTAATGGTACACCAGCAAATAATTCGCTTGTAATTGCTAATAAAAGCAAACCCGATGGAACACCTGACTGGAACGTTGTTGGAATACCAACTGGTAGTTATGAGATCGAAAAAATCAATGAAGAATTTGCTCGTAGAATAAAATCAATAACAGGAAAAGAAGCAAAAATATCAATTAACGTTCATGAACCAACGCTATCTTCTGCAGTCGAAATAAACTCGCCTGATTACCTCGTTGATATTTATCAGTCCACGATAAGATCCGTACTAGGTTGGCCTGATATTGCGCCAGAGAACCGTGGACCACCAGAACCGAAGTTAAATGATTTTATCACAGATGAAACAAAGTTTATAATAACTCCAGAATACAGAGAAAGATTTCCATGGAATAGAGCCGGTGATGCGTATCGGGTTTATAATTTCGGTGGTGATATAACAACTTATATGAATGTTCTTAGATTGTATTCTAATCCCATTAATTCTGAGATCCAACAATCAATTGACAAAATACAAAATCTTGTTTTTGTCGTTATTACAACATTATTCTGAGGATATAAAACAACAAATTATTGAGTCAATACAGCATCTAAATCAAGTAGGATCAGATCTCAATTACATTAATGATATTTTTGTTGGAGCAGCACTTAAAATGCTGTTTCCTCCCCCCGTCCTAGAAGACCATTTCTTAATCATCATACAATATCAGAAAAAGAGTATGAAGGACCGGGTAATCTCGAATTTATAGTACCAAGGTTTACAAAAGATAAACTAAACAAAATTATCAACGAAAACGTTCCTAAAGTACTCGATGCGTGGAGAAAAATATTACCACCAGCAACTGTTCTTAGATATAATAATGATCCATACGGCGGCGGCAGACACGTATCTAAGGGAATCGTTAATATAACTTCAATTGTCGCGGTTAATCTAGTTTGTGACGTAATCGATGGCAGTTATCAAATAGATCTTGGAAAATCAAATCAGGTTCAACAAGGATATATCCTATACACGTTCACACCACAAGTTCCCCGTGGGGATTTGATCGTGCAAGAACCAACTAATCCTGTTTATCTGCGGTGTCATAATACTATATTAACAAGAATACATTTTAAACTAACTGACCACATAGGACGATTAATTGACCTGAGGGGAGAGGAATTGATTCTCAATCTATATGTGAAATTTATCGTAGATTTTTCAGAAATATTTTATTTTATCAGAAATATTTTATTATTGATACTCAAAATCATATAAATCGATCGGTTTGTTAATCTTGATATGTATTTAGGTAGTCAAAATCATGTAAATCGATTAGTTTTGCAAAAAAGTCCTATTATTATTCTGAAATATTTTTTTATTCTGAAATTGATATGGTGATCGGTACTCAAAATTAACAAAATCAATCAGATTGTTTTGATATGGTGATTGGTACTCAAAATTAACAAAATCAATTAGTTTTGCAAAGAATACTAAAAAAATATTTTATTATTATTCTGAAATATTTTTAATTTATCAGAAATATTTTTATTTTGTCAGAAATATCTTAAATTGATATGGTGGTTTGGTACTTAAAATCATGCAAATCAATCAGTTTGTTAATTTTGACTAGCAAATGGGTACTCAGAATCATGCAAATCAATCAGTTTTGCAAGTAATCTGAAATAATTATTATAATCTTAAATAATTTGTTTATTCAGAAATTGACTAGTAAATGGGTACTCAAAATCGTGCAAATCAATCAATTTTGTAATCCTGATATGATGATTGGTACTCAGATTTAACAAATTCAATCAGATTGTTTGTTTTGATATGTAGTTAGGTACTCAAAATTAACAAAATTGATCAGTTTTGCAAAAAATACTACAAAAAAAATTTTAATATTATTCAGAAATATTTTATTTTTTCTGAAATATTTTGTTTTATCAGAAATATCTTAAATTGATATGGTGGTTGGTACTCAACATTATACAAATCGATCAGATTTTATGAAAAATAAAATATTAAGATCAAATAAAATATTACACGTGGTCAGCGTGGATAGGGACCCCAGTTATCGAAACTTTCACCAGAATTATTTTGTACTACTTCACTAACGAGGTTACTTTGGATCATTTCACGATCTGACATAATTTTTCTTAATTGTCTTATGCGAGTACTAATCGTCTTTTTTTTTGGCCTCGTATTCGTGGGATATCTTCAATCTAATTGTTTCTACTGCGGCAGAGAGAGGAACGAATTCCTTGACCTGATCATCTTTTACTGCAGCTAGTAACCGGAACATCGCCGCCTGAATTCGTTTTATGAACTTGTATTCAGACGACAGTGTAAAACCACCATTAGTTTTACGTTCTTGTAAAATTTCAAAATTAGAAATAATCTTTTCAGGATTCAGTTCATCAGATATATTAATACTGATTTTTTCTAAATTTTTAATAGCGACAATTACATCATTGATATTTTTATGGTTCATTATTTAGTATATATATATTTAAAAGAAAAAATATATCCTCAACCCCTAGTCGAGTGTTCTAGCTAGTTTATGAGGATGTTTCACAGCACAACATCTATGATGAATGATTGAACCTCTATTCGAGTGTTTTAGCAAGTTCATTAGGTATACAATGAATGAAATCTTAATTAAGGCACAAACATATATAGGGCCATTTTCTACGCATAACAGAACACCCATCCCAATAATCAGCTCGTGGGTGATGCAGAACATGTATCAACCACCAGTGACATGTGGATGGAAAGGTTCTGTTATTCGGAGGGGGCTGGCGGAGCCCCAATTTAATTATAAAAATTACTAATAAGCGTAAACCACCGACAGTTGTCAGTCATGGGATTCGATCCTGGGGCCGTGAGTATCACGTTCAGATACCTTATCAACTGAGCTATCGAATCAACTAACAATACATGTTTCAGAAGTTATTATATAGCTACAGATCGGTTTATGAATAGATTGTGTATATTTCAGTATGGATTTCAGTATGGATATAATAAAACAGCGGTTTCTGAATATATTGTAAACTTCTGTATGGATATAATAAAACAGCGGTTTCTGAATAGATTGTAAATATTTCTGTATTAAAACAGCGGTTTCTGAATAGATTGTGTATATTTCTGCATTAAAACAGCGGTTTATGAATAGCTTCTAAATATCTGTATGGATATAATAAAACAGCGGTTTCTGAATAGATTGTAAATATTTCAGTATTAAAACAGGGGTTTCTGAATATGTAAATGAGCAGCGTGTTTTCTGCCTAGATTTTTCGTAGCAGATTGTAAATATCTTGCACTAACAGCGTGCTTCTGCCCTGATAAAATATATTTACTACCACGGCACCATCAAACGTTTTACCACCTACAGATCGGTTTAAATATTTCTGTATTTCTGAACAGATTGTAAATATCTGCATTAAAAAAAGCGTGTTTTGCCTCGATTTCTCGTAACAGATCTAAAAATAACTCGTTATATTGTACGATGTAAAATACGTTTATTTTCCTATTTTGTAAGTTAGAAACCATAAATATCTTTCTTTGGTATAATTATTGATATTAATTGCGACGTAGATGATTAATTGACTAATTACGACCATAAAAATCGGAAATCTACGAAGAAAGCTATATTGATAAAATTATCTCCCTTTCGCATAATGGAAAAATCAGTAGCATTTGGAGGAAATGCTGAGAACCAAATAATAGATGGTTAAAAAATAATTAATAAATATAATTTAAGGTAATTACTTTAAAATGATGATAGTTTATCTCACTAACAATATTGGAACATGTTTTTCTGTTTATATTTCTTGGAAAAGGTAGTTTTGGTTATATTTTCTGCGACAGAATATATTGAAAACCTTTCAATATCAAAATATTTGCCAGCTGCATACATCGATTGAAATACTCTCTCTTCACCGGTTTCTGTATTTATAGATAAAGACTGCTTTGGCATTCGTATCATTAAAACCGGTGTTTCCAAGTCTACAATTCTGAACTTGCGCAGCAGCCCTCAGATTGGATAAATTATTATTTTGAGGATTCCCGTCAATGTGATCGAATATAAGACCGTCTTTAATAATCCCATTGTGACATTCATACACGAATCGATGACAGAGATAATTTTTCTTCCCAGCACCAAACACGAGGTAAACATGATCATTAATAAAACCAACTGGTTTTTTCAATCGACAATTTCTGATCATACCATCAATATTTGATTCGTAGTTTGTTATTATAGGATGTGGAATAAATTTATTTTGCTCCATTATGCAATAATATCAATTGTTTAAATCATAATTTGTCTGAAAACTTAGTTCGATAATCCTCCACGGATTTTATAGCTCCGTCACTGACATAATTATTTTGTCATAATATTTTTTAAGCTCTCTGTATCGTTTACCACCACAACACGCAGACAATTGTGTTTTTCGTCGTACTCCAGCACCACATCACAGACATGATATTGGTCCTAAGCTTACACGGTGAATGTTTTGCATGTGTTGTCCGCAGAATTCCTTTTCACAGGATTTTTTACAACGATTCAGTGAACCCACCATGAGCCATTTGCATTGAGACATTGTATATATAATATTTTTTATTTATATACTTGTCTGAAATATAACATGAACGAATTCGATAGATTATCCGGAATAAAGCCCCTGAGCGGAGATAAATTCAACCTCGACAGAATATCTCCTGACCTACCGATGCAAGATCTGGTTGATCCGAAAAATAAAAGTTTGATTAATAAAATTCACGACGCCAAGAAAGAATTTCACGCAGATGGTGCATCTCATGTTAGGTCAACGTTCAAGATTATACGCGACAAAGATATCGTCGACGCTACGATGAATGACAAACGAGCGACAACTATCATTAAATTCCTTGATAATCGAAAGTATCTTTTCAGAATAAAATTTGTCGTGTTGACAGAAACAGATGATTGGATTATCAGTGACAAATATGATCCTGTCCACGGTAAAAAAAACTGTCGTACTAAGTGAAGATTCCAAACCAGGTCTATTGACAGGTATTGACAAACCGTATTATGAACGAGCATATCCTGTGACCGCGGTTATTTATCGAATTTATGTGATAAATGAAAAACCCAACGTTTATAAACTAGCGCCGATGAAATTTTCAAAATAAGCTGTGTAGCTAAACGAGTAACAGAACATTTTACCGTTTCGACTCGTGGAAACGGTTTAACAGATAAAAGACGTAAAATAATAAACACGTGGGGAGAAATGGTTAAAGATACCGGAGCGTCTATCAAAGATGTCGCTGAGTTAGGAAAAAAAATTAAAATTTTCAATAACCGTAGCGACGATAATGGGAGAGATTTTGTATGAATCAAAATATAAATCAAAAGGAGCTTCGATTGAAATTATTGACCATAACGCACACGCGTGGGCTAACGCAGTAACAATATTTCCACGAGATCGAACTGTTAAATACTATCACGGAGATATGTTTGATTTTATTAACGAAATAAATAAAATCGATCCTGGGACAGTATGGTTATTTCAGAGTTCTAACGACGAATCAGATATGAAAGAAAAGACTAAATTTGATCAGTTTGTAAAACCAAATGGCGTTATTTATCGAACAGATTTTCTTCACGAGAAAATAAAAAATCTTGCACTGCAATATACTGATGATACTGACGAACTATTGAGCAATTGTTTTACTGTTCCGTCAGTTGTGGCTCATTTTGCTAGAAAGAAAAATTCGTGGAAGCCAACTCGGTCTGATTTTCTCAATGACATAATATCGAGTTGTGTCGAATATGGACACGGCGGACTATGTAATACTAAATACGAGCATAAAGATGTTATTTCAGTTGATATGGTCGCGTGTTATCCGGGAAGTTTTCTTGGATACGGAGATTGTTCTGTGTACTTTGAGCGATTCGTTCATCCGACGCACGAGATGACATGAGTATCGATAAATGGACCATTGCCGGATTTTGAACTGACTGGATTTGCTTGTATCGAGTCATTCGAAATGTCTAAAAGACTTCATCCAATTTGTTATGTTTGGTTTGGAAAACATTTTCAGAAAAAATGTGGGCACCAATAGTACTATTACGGTATATGTATGATTGTGCTATGTTAACACGGTTGATTGTAAGTGAAGCAATTATATCATACCGGAAACAAACCAAAGTTTGGTTACCACAACAAAAGAAGTATTCAGATGAAACTCGATTATTCCGAATCCGCTGATGTTGCGGTTAAAGATATTTACGTGATAAAATCAGGCAGAAATAATCAGATATCTTCTGCACCATCGGTATACAATCCAATAACCAGAAATAAAACGGTTTATCTAAACGGACTTGGAGTTCTGGTAAAACCACTCGAGCTATCGAACTATTTCAGAATTCAGATATGATTGTGCTAACACCAACACATAGACTCGCGCGAGAAATGATACAACGAGGAGTACAATCATGTACTTATCACAGCTTCTTTCGATGGAAGGGTGATACATGGACATCTTTAAGGATGGGCGAGAAATATATTCCGAGGATTATAATATGGGATGAAATATGCACTGTACCGCTAGAAACATTAAAAATGTTTATTGATTGGTTATTAACAAGAAATACTGCCGTGATAATGTGTGGCGATCACGGTCAACCTCCACCCGTAGTTGGACCATCTCCACATGATTGGCTGAAAAATTTCGTTGACCACTTCCAAGAAGTGGCTGATGATCATAGAGCACTTGATGCAACGTTGAAGGAATTTAAAAAATTAATCAGACTACAACCGAATAAAATTCAGTGTGAAGTAATGCGTGAGATAATTTCAGAAACACCCATGAACGACTTTTTGCGCGCTTGGAGACCAAACGATCTGATAGTTGCAAGTAGAAAGATAGTTCGTGATACACTTCAACGGGAGTTGTTTCAGTTACAACGAGAAAAGTTTCCAACGTTGCCAGTTCCGTTATGTTATTGACCAGCAGATACGCGACGGCAAAATATTAACGTTGATATACCAGGACAGACCGAGAAACAGAATCTTGTGTTGAACGATATTGTTGCAGTTGATGTTGATGTTGCTGAAGATGCTCTACATGCTGATAAATCCCCGTGGACGCTTGGATACGCGATGACGATTGATTCATCTCAAGGATTAACTATTACTGATACAGTTATTTGGATCGTTGATGATCGTTATCGAATGGTCGAACTTAGTTTATCTTGCAGTGTCTTGAGTTAGAAAAATATCTCAATTGAGACGAATCGTCATGGACTCGTCAGTGATTAGTGATGATATTGACAATGATATAATAAGAAAAAAATTATCTGGTTATAAACAGTTTGATAAAAAAACGCTATTTTGATCTTGATGTTGATTGTATTAATGCGCTGAAACAACAACAGCATAATCATTGTGCAGGTTGTAATTGTATAATGTTATGGCGGTATCTGAAAAATGATCCAAGACAATTTACCGTAGATAGAAAAAATAACAATCTTGGTCATACACGAGAAAATATCATGTTGACCTTTCTTGACTGTAATCGACGTAACGGCGCTAGTTAAGAGATCGTGGTGATAATTGTGTGTCATCCGAAATTCCTTGTAATTGTTCACGTAAATATCCACGTTGAGGAGCAGTTGAATCCAGTCTGTAGATTGCGGGTCTACCTGAGGATCTTGTCACGGTGGATATCTTGTGTGTGGTAATACTCCAAATAGGATCAATCGCTCTTTTTTTACCACCTTCGAGTTCGCCGGGCCCATATAAATACCTTACAGTGATATTACCTAATACTGGCTGTGCTGAAAGATCACGTTGTTGTATGGATATATGTTTTTTTGTAATTGCATTAATAGATTTCATGTTGGTCGTTCGATTAATCTCATTATATAATGCAGCTATCACACTTGGTAATCTTGCAACCCATTCACGAGATCTTTTTTCTTGAATAAATTCCTTCGCGTATTGATATCCAGATAACCGCTCAGCAAGTGTTCGATTAAATCGTTCAACAATTGCCTGATTACGATGAATTGCAGCATGTCCTCGTCGTATTTTGGTATTATGTTGTTTCATTAACGATGATACTGGACTAAGAAATTCATTGCCATGGTTAACTTGTAACAGCTCTGGCCATCGTAGACCACCTCGTTGATAAATTCGTTTAAAACGCATCGGCTACTTCAGATGCTGTTTTCGTTGAAAGCGGTTCTGCATCTTTATATCTACTTGCAACATCAACAACGGTTAGCGCGTATTTGTACGTTTTTCTACGTACAGTATCATATGGTAAAAACAGAATATCAGCTTTATGAACTTCATTAGGAACACTAACATCGAAATGTGCAAATCGAGTTTGCTTAGGTGGCGGTAGGTAAATTTGCCATATTGCCTGTTTGGATAACCACGTTTTACCAGTAGAATGTTTAACCGCTGCTGCATCAGAAAGTTTACTAACTGCTGCGTTACCTTTCCAGTATCCAATTGGGGAATAATAAATCGTTTCCATTTTATATATTACCAGCCCTTAGCGCTAATTTACCTTTCATCGCGGATTTTACTAACCAACTGGCTAGTGATTCTTTGATATTTTTATTTTTACAGAATTTAGCGCATGAATTAATTTTACATCTGTAATATGCCTATGTTGTAGATCATTGCTTTTATACGCAACATCATGAGCATGACATGCTTTATCAATAGCGTTTATTGGCTCCTCGCCTGGTTTTGGTTGATCCTGATTATCAAGCCTGATATCGGGTCGAGTGCCAGGACCGCAATAATTATATTCTGGTAGGTGTTTTTCTCCTGGGTATTTAGTCCACGGAGTTCCCGGTAACTTTGTTAATTTAGCTGCAATATTACCTCCGCGTTGCTTTTTTTTTACTTGACTTTGACTTTGGTTTTGGCTTTTCACCTGACTGGGTGGAGATAAATTTAAATTTCTTTAAACTTACCCGTAACCGCTGATCTATTATTTTTTGTGGTAATAGTTGTTAGTGTATCCGTCGGGGTACGCGTCCTGCACTTCACACAATATAAATCCATAGATATTTTATAAAGCATGGATATAACTGATTTCTCAGCGACAAGAAAACGAGAACCGGTCAAGCACCATCAAGCGTTACCAAATTCCGTCAGAATGATAATGTAAGGACCATCTGGAAGTGGAAAGACACAGTTGTTACTTAATCTTATAATGAGATGGTTAAAGTGGGATAAATTGTATTTGGTAGCCCCGTCAGTTGATGATCAACGATGTTATGATGTGCTCAAGGATTTTAATGAAAACGCGCAAATACATAAAGATGACGATGTTTTCGAGTTTATAACCGATATTGATGAAGCACCATCAGTAGATTCCATAGACGGATTTATTAATAATTTAGTTGTATAGGACGATGTGATGCTGGACAAAAAATCAAATCCAGCTATGATTTTTTCTCAAGGTAGACATAAAAACACCGATGTTATTTATGTTACTCATCGATACACACAAATACCAAAAGTGATCAGAGAGAACTGTAACATTTTAGTTGTGTTTAATGGAGTTGATACAAATACGTTGCGAAATATTCATCAAACTTGTTGCAGCGGTGAAATGGATATAATTAAATTTAGAAATTTCTTTTCACGAGCGCAAGCTACTCCGCATGGATTTATAACAATAAATTTGCCGATCCTAGAACAAGATATCGTATTGGACTTGATAAAATATTTGGATAAATTAACATAGCAGCAGAGGAGGCATGACCTTGCGAAGACGTAATTAAGTAAAGCGCGTGCATAATAAACTAGAAAAAATCACCAACGACAATGGAGTAATATTAATTAGACAAATTCCATAGAGACTCTCTCAGAAAAGTGTCGACGCCTTTTTAATCTGTCGACTCTGTTCTTTTTTCGATCATTTGTAGGAAGGCTTATTTTTCGACATTTGGACGATTTTCGACCATTGGTCTGTTCGCCTCCTCTGCTGCTCACACCATAGGAATGGACTGAAAAACACGATAAAGAGTTTGAAAAACTAAAAAACAAGCTTTAACAAGTAACGCACTAATAGCGTATTTCGATCATAATAACAAAACGCAATTAATTGTAGATGTAACTCCTATCGGTCTAGGCGTATTATTAACTCATATTCGAAAGGTGATTGCTTAAGCCATTTGAACACTTTCAGATGTGGAAAAGCGGTATTCACAGTCGGAACATGAAGCACTAGCAAATGTCTGGAGTTGTGAGCACTTCCATCTGTACCTGTTCAGTCAGACATTACAGCTAATTAGTGACCATAAGCTCTTTAAACCATTTTCAAGAATCCGAATCACGATCCCTGCAAAAATGGTGAGGTGGCGATTGAGATTACAAGCATATAATTTCAAAGAAGTTTACAAACCAGGTAAAACAAATGCAGCAGATTACATTTCGCTACATCACAATGCTGGAACTGAATGCTGTAAACAATCTGAAGTTGCAGAAGCTAAGGTTCATTTCATACCTGTTAATGGTATCACGCTACCAACTGTTTTTCCATAGATCTCAATGTTAATGTTTTGTAAAATGAATATACTTTCTATCCTACCTCAGCAAGCGTGTCACACACTTGTTATGTATCTTTCATTTAATTTACATTTTATTTAATTTAATTGTTTGTTAGTTTTAAAAAATTTTGATTCCATTTCAGATTCTGACATAAACGTAAAGGAATTAAAATTAAAATACAGGATGGAATTAGTGTTAAGGAAACTGAAACTTCAGAAAGATAACTAATAAAAACAAATGCAGTTACAATTGGAGAAATAGAAAGTACAAATGTTTCTACAGAGAGAGGAAAAACAGATACAAATACAGTTGCGAAAAGAAAAAATGCAGTTACAGAAAGAACAAATAAAGTTACAGAAAGAGGAGAAAGAGATGCAAATGCTGTTACGGAAAAATAAAGATGAAAAACAAATTCAGTTAGATAAGGAAGAATGAGAGACAGACAGACGCAAATGCAAAAGCAAAGAAAGAAGGAAGAAAGGGAATATCAATTTTGAATTAAATAAATAGAACTGGCAAGTGCAAAGCACATTCCCATTTTGGATACAATTTCAAGATTTGATGTTACTAAGAATATTAGGTTAGTGCCCCCTTTCAGCGAAAAAGAAGTAGACAAATATTTTCCTCGTTTTGAGAAAATTGCGGAACATTTAAAATGGCAAAGGGAACATTGGACTCTATTATTACAATGTGTACTTACTGGTAAAGCTAGTGATATTTACTATTCACTTTCACTACGGCAAAGTGCTGACCATGATGTGGTTAAGGAATGCATCTTCAAGGGTTATGGGTTAGTCCCTGAGGCTTTACGGAAAAAAATTCAGAAACTATAAAAAAGAAGCTGGACAAACTCATGTTGAATTTACAAGAGAAAAAGAACAGTTACTTGATAGATGGTGCTTAGCCAAGAAAGTTGATAAAGATTATGAAAGTCTCAAACAGCTTGTATTACTTGAAGAGTTTAAGTGCTGTATCCATAGTGACATTAATAATTATCTTGATGAGTATAGGGTCGAAACCAAGGAAAATGCTGCTCGTGCCGCTGACGAGTATTCTTTAGCTCATCAAGTTCCTTTCGTAGGCAAATCTTTCACTCAGCAGTCTTCTGACAGAAACGTACTTCAGGTATTTCAGCTTAATAAAAGACCTTCTAAATTTTAATCTCGCACAACTTTTAAAAATCAAGCTTCTCATAAGCTTGATCAAAAATCCGTGTTTCTTCCTACTTGTAACTATTGCAAGAAGAAAGGACACGTTATTTCTGATTGCTACAAATTAAAACGAAAGGATCAGAATCAAGACAGACCTATTCCAAATGCTCTTATTTCAAAGAGGCCAAGGTAACGGTCATGTATTGAAAGCAATACATTTGTTGGGTCTAATAAACCCCAGTCTGATTTTATCATGGAGAATTATGAACCATTCATATCGAAGTGTTCTATATCACTCTTGGGTGATTCGGCCAGTCCTATCCCTATTAAAATTTTAAGGGACACATGAGCTTTTATAGCTGGTGTGACTTTATCACACTGCCATTAGTATACAAAAAATATATATTCGAGATTTACTCCAGGTTACTTGAGGTTGAACGATGATACTCCTGTCGATGATTCCACGACGGAATACGAGTATGTGGAGTATCAGGATACAAATATCACTAATCTCAACGCAAGCACGCACAGCAAAATAGAACCACGTGACAAGGATGTGTAATTACGTCCACACAAAGCTTTTATGAAGATTCGAGGAAAGATACATCCTTTGATTGGAGGAGATTGCGCCGCTAATGCTCAGATCACGTTACAAAATAATGGTTGGTCTTGATTTAAATCAGTACAATACCAGCTCAATAACCAGACTGTGGAAGAAATCAATGCCTATTTACCACAAGCTAGCACGATCCTGAATTTAATGATATTCAGTGATGATTGCATTCGATCGTGTGCGACCAACATGTGGTGGTTCAAAGATACCAATACTGGTGCTGCCACAAGTATAGAATTTGATGCGAAGGCAGATATGCTCCCATGGACTCTCAACGGAGATAATTTCAGAAATACTTTTGCTTCTGCAAGACATGGCACGTACAATGTGGGATTTGCTATACGTCGACCAGTCGAGAAATTTTAACGATGTTTCACCTGATAAGCATTTTTGGAGTACGTCGTCATATACGAACTGTCGTCAGAAGGACTAAACATACGATGATATCAGAAAGTTAGTCTCCTATGCAGTTGACGAACAGAACGGGTGCAACTGGAGCTCAAGCAGACGGTTAGTTCACTATGACGTTCCTCGGGTTGTGGATTCCTAAAACTACCTTGGCTTGATTTGCCAAAAACCTTTACTTTGACCAAAACCGAATTTACGCGCTTGATGAATTCTCCACTTTGTATCCCATTTTTCATTTCGATAAGTCTAAACATTCAGAACGTCTCAAACATTCCCCCGCCGATATCGAGATCCGGAGGACAATTTCTAACAGTGGTGCGGATTATGTCTGTTAAGCGTTAATGATATCGGATCGATTTATGACCTTGGCTGTGCTTAATAGAAAAATGTGTGGACAACGATAAATTGTGTAAAAAAGATTAAATACCAAAATGCCTCAGAAAAGCATTCAGCGACAAAGTCGAAAGAGCAGAAAGCGAGTTGCTAAAAAGACTAGACGAAACAAACATCTCAGGGTGTTCTATTGTCAGCGCTATAGCCCCATTTGTCAAAACATTGGTACCTAAATTATTAAGTTCGGTATTGCTTCCACTGGGTCTTGCTGCAGCTTCTGGAGCTGTCACTGGAGCAATACAAAAAGTAGTCATGGGAAACGGTGTTTCTTAAAACGGAATACGTCACAAATGTTCTATCATCACCTCATCTGCTGGCTATAGTAACAAGAGACGTAAACATAATAAGATCTGATGTACAATACTATAAAACAATGTGGCACGTACCAGTAGGATTAACGTTGTCGCCTCAGCAGAAAAAGATATTGCTACGGCAGCTCAGCATAAGAGACCGAGTTCCTTTAAACTTAGCTCGGCATTCATTAACAAGACCTAATAAACTTATGCTGACTCAGAGACAGACTACCTCTGTAATTAAACATGCCGCTGCTAACAAATGACTTCTTCTCAAATTGTCTTTGTCACAACTATCAAAACGAGGAGGATTTATCTCACCACTGTTAGCTGGTATTTCTGAAACTCTTCTTCCAGGACTATCCGGTATTGGAAGAGGACTTCAGCGTCCTGAAACTACACGTGGGAAATGAATCTCTCGCATGGGCAACAGAGCTGCCATAGTTGTTTAAAAAGAAATTAGCGACTGCAGCGTTATCCAACTTGAGAGAGAGAGTTATTACCAAGCTTTGGGAATTTTGGAGGTGTGCTTTCCAGGGATTAACTGCCAGATCAAATCTACTACGCAGAGAGCTGTGTGATTAATCTTCAAAATTATTACGAGGGATCCGGAACTCATTCGGTGGTTGTGTACAACAATCCACGGCAGTGCGACGAACAGTACTTTGATTCCTTTGGTTTATCTCATCCAGATGAAGTGATACAATAAATAAATCCGTTCGGCAGCGTGGTGCTGTGTATTATTCCTTGCAGTTCAGGATATCAATGACACCACCTGCGGATAGTACTGTATTTTTATATCCAGCAGAGATACAGCCGAACATCACTTGTCACAGCAATCTTATTGTTGTTATAGCCGCATTGTCGTTTTGTAGGTAGGTAAAATATAATATAACAACAATCCATTCACGGAATCAAGGTGTCTCAAGTGTAAAAGGGTAGTAAAAAACACACAGAGGTGGTCACTAAAAATATCGCCTCATGGTCAAGTCGTTCTGCGATGTGGCGCCAAAAAATCACAGATTGTGACGGATCATACAGCATTTCGGCTTCCTGTATTGGATACAGTCAAGAAAAACAATGCCTGTCACTTACAAGCTTAAAGATGCCTCAGGAGAACCCATTGAAGGTTCTTTATTCGAGCAAGATTTACAGAAAACAAATCAAAACGTGTTCAGGATCGAAAAGTCCTTTCAACCATAGGTAACAAATCTCTTGTCAAATGGTTGGGTTATCATGATACCTTTAACTCGTGTATTCCGACGGCGGCGTTGACATACCTGAGGAACTAAGCGTATAAGGTGATAATGCCTCCGATATAATTTTATCGTAAGCTGCTAACACCTTTTTACCAGAGACTAGTTGACACTTCGCCGCATGCTCTGGAAGTCCAACCACCTCAAAAATAGGCTTAAACAGATAATCAAATTTGATAAATTTCTGACGACCTGGAAGCGAAGCATTTGTCACCACGTTAAACAACTGATAAAACTGATCTCGCCTTTGATCCTGACAGATTAAATCGATTTAACTAATTCTGGATTTGGTACTGCTGCTTATATCTCTGCGCTGGTCTCTGGTGACCGTGACATGGTCTCCTCCATTGATCATCCTCATACTCATCTATGTCCACCTCACAAACTATAATTTAAGAGATATCGCACAAATCATGACTTACAAACGCCACAGCCTCATCAAAACGTTTTAATATAGCATCATATTCATCCTTCACTGTCGCAGTCAACTGTCAGCGGTGACGACACTGTGACACACCGTGTGTCTGATCACGATTCTCTCCATAGTCTCAGATAAGATAATGACGTCTCTAGAACATCCATCATTTTATACTATACTTTAACGTCTAATATATTTTCACTCACACTGAGCCAAAACTCTCCTTTCTTTATACCTTTCGTCCCATGGCCCAGAACCACCTATCTGCCCAAACACATAACTGAATAAGTGGTCCAGAAAAAAAAAACGCCATTTTAGCTGTGTATGGCTACATCCCTAGAAAGCACCTTTCTCTGAATTAAAGCGACCACCTCTTAAAAATGTGGTCCAGAACCACCCCATTTTTGTACACTGGAGTGACATCCCGAGCACTTGAAAAGTGGTCCAGAAACCCTACTTTTGCATACTACTCACCTGGGATTGTACAATTGGAACCGTTATACCTCTACCCAAAGCTATGACTATTGAAGAGATTAAGATGCTACTTTTGTAGACCAGGACCTTTAGTATGTTATCAAATCGATAGAGTCTACATATTGGAAACATTCATACAACTAAAACAAAACCTTGAAAACATTTTCAAGACTCAGGCATGAGCTCAAGATCGTTCCAGTTACAAATGGTTTTGTGCTACTTTGTGACAGGAAAGTAAAAATACTGAAATGGTTATAACACAGAGTGATAGAGCTAGCATATGAAGGCCATCAAGGGATAATAGTCAAGACAAAACAGCCTCTTCGTGAGAAAGTATGATTCCCTGGTATTCACAAAGAGGATTAAAATCAAAGTTGTATACCATACCTTGCATCAACACCAAAGCAAATGGCGGAGTCGCTAAAAATGACAGTTCTACCAGTCAGCTCTTGGCGTCAAATTAGCATGGATTTCAGTGGCCCTCTTCCATCCGGAGACTACATAATGGTACTTGTCGATGACTACTCATGGTGTCCAGTCAATGAAATTATTAACTCAACATCCGCAAAAACTGTCACCCCGCAACTTGACAAGATATTTTCAATGTTCGGAATACCAGAAGTTGTATAAACGGTTAATGAACCTCCATTCAATGGACAAGAGTTTACAAACTTTGCATAATACATGGGATCTTAGCCCAGGAAAATCACACCTTTATGGCCTCAAGCTAACACTGAAGTATAAATGTTTATGAGAACAATTAGAAAAGTAATTAAAGCAGCTAATCCAGAACATAAAAGTTGGAAACAAAAAATGTCCAACTTTTTTACGGAATTATGGAGGCAATTCTCATGCAACAACCAACAAATGTCCTGTCGAGATCCTACATGGACGAAAAGTGAGAACTAAACACTTAAGTATATAAATCAAATCGGACGACAACAAAACTAGGAAAACCGATACTGAGACAAAGGAAAAGATGAAGAACTATGAAGATCAAACTCGAAAAGCGAAGTCAGATTTCAAATTTGGAGAAAGTGTTATAGTAAAGCAATAATTGCGAGACAAGTTGTCAACTCTAATCAACCCCAAACCGTATGAAATCATGAACAAAACATGATCAATGATAATCGCGAGAACAGAAGACCACTAGATCACTAGAAATCCGTCATTCTTCAAGACAATAAAGAATTCACCCCATATTCCACTATCGGACAACCAGACAAAAAATCTAAATAAGGGTGAAGATACATGTGACACATATTCAACTTTTAGCTTTACCACATGCATTGTGTACCTAGAATGTTTTACTTATCAGTATTGTAGCATATTGTTGCTATGAACTATTCTGTATATCTAGAGAGTTAATAACAATAACGTGTGTATCTCATCAAATGGCAGTTTAGTTGATCCAGCTGAACTTGAACTCTGCCATCAGTAGAATCCCAGAACATTTTAGAATGTAACCGTGAGAACTGTAAACCTACTTTACCCAGTTCCACGTTGACCAATTTGTAAAGTATCAGAAAATTCAGACGCGAATTGATTACACTCATGCATTTCTACTCTCTGAATTTATGTTGTTAGAAAATATATTATTATCATTAGGATTAGTTCGAAACATAGTAAACTAATTTTCATTTTAAATGCATAAGTTTTAAGTCTGAAAGAATAGGAGGGATGCAGTGTTCTAGAAGCAGTGCTATATGGTATTATAGACTTTCCCACTGCTGATTGAGCATCTTAAAGATCAGAGATAAAACTGATATATATGGTGCTAAATGTAGATTTGACAGTGTCCGTTATCGTATGTATCCTATCGAATAAATATTTGTCTGTAGAAACGGGCATTTTCGTCTTTTATTTACAAAACTTAAACATTACAATGGATAGTTCCGACCTGTCAATCGAACCGGGCACATTGACCAATCAAAACTAGGAATCTATTTCACACTGTAGTCAGGCGTTGCTTTCAGCAACATTTCCTAACAAATATAGACCACGCTCGATTCTTTTCTTATAACGTTGCAGATGAATTTGAAAGACTAGGCAGAAAGTCACTGAAAAGTTATCAGAAAAATGGTTCGCCGTTGTGTTTCCGGCACATGCGATGCAGATATATAAAAAGATGTTCCCAACTTAACACCAGCATCAAAAATGTCTGCGATGAACGTAAGACATTATTAATAATCATATTTCGTATATGAAAACACAAAACTGTTTTTTTTTAATAATGATATTATTTGTTGTGCTTATGAAAACAATTTCACGCTAATTGTATGCTTATGTTCCAATTGTATATCATATTTGAGTAATAATTTTACATGCAATATAAAAAATGTGTGTATACGTGCTATTAATTTATGTCTCTTTTACCTTGGTTTTAACAAAAATTAAATTGAAATTTTGGAATCGTTCATGATGCTTCTACAGCGGTGATTTTATTACATTTTTCAAAACTTAGCATTATATATGTTGTCCACCTGGCAAAACACCAACCTTTACTTTAAAAAAAATGGATTTTGACATCAGTTATTTGAAAATTATTTTGAATACATTTTTTATAATAGAAGGTTTTAAACAAATATTTTAACTCTATAAAGAGGTGAAAGTGCAATAAATATTCCTTTTGTCTTTTTTGGGTATGAGACTATTAATCACAGCATGCTATATCCTGCCGTTTGTTTCAATGTTTTGTCGTGTTGAGTCGAATGAAATTGATCTCTTGCAAGTTACTTATTTTATGACATCAGCAGCAGGAAATACTGGAGCTTCATTCGAAGACTTGCCACCGTTCAGCAACATCGAGTTCAAGTTCACCATGTTGTCAAGCCAAATGCTGTAGCTAGCGACATATTACAAGTGACAAAAGCACCCCTGGAGAAACAGCACTGACATCAAGTACGAGATGAGTGGCGACAATATTGACGTCGGAAGGATGATGAACTAGGTCAAAGTCCTCCAGAGGCAGTTACATCAACAGAACTTGAAACGGTACTATTCAGCATCAAATCAGACTAATCAGCAGGATATGACAACATCCTGCCTGAGTTCCTGAGGCATCTTGGCCCGAAGGCAAAGAGATGGCTTGCCGCTTTTTACACCCGGATTGTTAGGGAAAAGTGCATGCCGACTTTATGGTACCAGGCAAATATTATTGCGATCCCAAAGCCTGGAAAAGATCCCAACAATGCGGCTAGTTATCGTCTGATCTCCTTGCTTTCAGCCTGTTTTAAGGTATTGGAGAGCAGATTCTCGAAGGAATTACATTTGTTGAAAACGGGTTTCAGAAGAACCTTAAAATTGGAAAATCTCTTGACGTACGGAAAAGACGCCAAAAACACTCATCTGGATGTTTGCATGGTATAAAAAGCTGACACAGCAGGCGAGAACACCTTTAACGACACATCTCTGACAGCAGCTGACGAAAGAAAATCCTGCAAGGACGAAGTTTAGAACTGATGGATCGTTTGCATTTGGACATGTGGTTGCAAGAGAAGTATTTGCTGAATGGTGTGAATATCCGCCTGAGACTGAATCGTAGCAGTATCGCATTCTATTTGATGTCCCATGCTAACGAGTACAAAACCACCATCCAAGAAGCCAGACTCTACGTGCGTCGTGTGGAAGTGTTACCTAATGTGGGAAACAACATCAGTCACACTTTGAGCAGAACGACCGTCAAGTATCCGATACGACGTGTGGAAGTGAAAACTTTCACCATTGCCTCTGGACTCCGATCCAAGATCGAAGATCATCTTTTCCAAGGACAATTATCCAAACACGTAATCGTTGGCATCGTGAGCAATGCAGCACTCAGCGGAGCCCACGATCAAAATCCATTCCAGTTTAAGCACTATAGAGTGTCCAAAATCGAAGTCAGTCGCGATGGCAAGGCCTTGTTTCGAACCTAACTTTAACCAGAATAATTACTTGAGATCGTACTTGTCCCTGTACGAAGCCACCGGACTATTAGGGACCAACACCAGTCACGGCATTTCGTACGATGATTATGCAGGAGGCTACACTTTGTGGGCTTTTGATTTCACTGCAGACCAAGGCAGTGACGAGGGACATTTCCACCCTATACAATCTGGTCAACTGCGCCTGGAACTTCAGTTTGCAGAAGCTCTAACCCAGACGGTGAACGTCATCCTGGATGCAGAATTCGATAATACCCTAGAAATCAACAGTTTGAGAGAAGTCATTCTAGACTATTAGCATCCATGGAGGACTGTTGTCCCTCTTTACATAGTTCATTATGGTTATCTTTTGTCTTTAGCTAGGAAACGTAGTGTACATCAAAGGTCCAATGACTTCCAACAGTGGAAATCTCAATTTAATTTACAACGTTGTCAACCTTGTTCAAAATAGATGGTTACTTGAAAAAATTCTTGTTGTTGAATTGACTGGTTAATTTTTAAAAAATTGTTAATTGCTTGTTAGTTATTTGAATAAAAAATGTTGTTTTGAAGAAAAAATGCTTTTTTTCATTTGTTCTACCATGGGCATCATGAACCATGCTCTTTGACTTCTCTCTATCCCTCACATCAAACTATTTTAGTGTTCCGAGTCGAAACCGTGTAGGGATGTTTTCCTTCGGGTCCGCGCTTTTACCATAAAAGCGGGATAATTTCCAGTCTGACCATATATAATAGGGATCCACTTTGGCTCGGTATCCCTCCTTGATCAACTATTTTACACAACTAATTGGACTGTCTTGGTACCGCCGTCAAAAACTTTTAAATTAGTTTTACCTATCCGTGAAGAACTTTATTTATAAGTCATTTGGACTTACTGATTGGTTTTGTTTTCGTTAAATTATGTACACTTTGTACGCAAAAATTACAACTTCTCAATCATTATTTTTTACACGTGGCAAGATGTGGAACGGTTTCCACTTGCCATACGACCATGTGTCCTAATGTGACGTCATAGCTACCAACCAGTGGTAGCGGGCGTCACATACTGCTTGGGTTGACACCTGGGGCATTTCAATCCAACTGAACTAACATGAGTACGTGTCTCAATTCCCACTCATGTAGCAGCAGAGAGGGCGAATCCCACAAAGAATTTCGCTTAACAGAGCCTTCTATCGAGCACATTTTAGATAGAGTGGTTCTTTTCACAAAATAAAACCTCCATTCAGAAAACATGACAAAATAAGCTTTCTCTGCTGACTTGAAGGGTTATCTCATGAAAATATCTACCTATACAACTATTTATGTTAATACAAGGGTCTATCTTGCGAAAATACTCGGTGTTGTTCAGCCCTCTCTGCTGCTGTGTGTCTGCCCTGAAATATCCTGGCAGGGTTTGCCTGTCGTCGCCGTTTCTGCTGCTGTCTAGTTAAAAACTGTATCTAACCCAACTCGATACCGTGTTCGAGGATCATGTAAATTTATCGTTACAAATCCGTGTGGTTTTGCCTGAGCACGACTAAAGAAATTTCTGAATTTATTTATATCCATATCGCCGCTGCACCAAGTCTGATGTATATTTCGTAACGTGTGTGTGTCAACGCCGTTGAACAACGCAAGGATGTTACAGTTGTCCCTGATAACTTTCGGAATGTGTGTATATCGTTGAGTTACATAAATCACATCCACGTTTTTATGTCTGCCGCGTGAAAATATCCTGGCAGGATTTGATTGTTTGTCCAACATCACATCGTCGTACACGACTAAATTGGTAATTCCACCATCAATAGCATCGATACTTGGTGATTCATCAATACTAGTAATAAATTCAATAACATCATCACCGTCGTTTATCGATTTTGCATTCTCGTTAAAATCTTTTAACATGCTGTAGCATCGCTGATCGTCCACAGATGGAGCTACCAAATACAACTTATCCCACTTCATCCACTTCATTATTAAATTAAGTAACAACTGCGTCTTGCCACTCCCAGATGGGCCTATAATTATCATTCGAATTGAATTTGGTAGCACCGAGTTATGTTTGATTGGCTCTCGTCGTTTTGTAGTAGAAAAGTCAGTGATCTCCATTAGACATATTATAAAATAATATGGATTTATATTGTGTTAAATGTAGAACACGTACCCCAACTGCAAATATAACAACCACTACAACAAAAAATAACCGACAAGCGCTTACAGGCAAGTGTGAACGATGCGGTACAAAAAAGTTCAAATTTATTCCGTCGGCTAAAAAAACGGAGGTGATATCGCAGCCAAGTTTACAGCGCTGCCAGGAGCTCCGTGGGCTAAATACCCAGGAGAAAACATCTTCCAGGATATAATTACTGTTCTCCTGGAACCCGACTTGATATCAGACTTGATGACAAAAATCAGCCCAATTCAGGTGAGTATCCGATAAATGCTATTGATAATACGTGTCATGCGCATGATGTAGCTTACCGAAGTAAGGATTTGCAACAGCGCCATGTCGCGGATGTGAAATTAATTCACGCGTTAAATGCCATCACTGATAAATCTTTCAAAGAAAAGTTAGCTAGCTGGTTAATAAAATCTGCAATGAAAGGTAAATTAGCGCTAGGTGCTGGTAATTATGGTAATGGAGTCGATTTATTATTCCCCAAAAGGATATTGAAAAAGTAGCGCAGCAATTAGTAAACTTGCTGAAGCAGCAAAAGTTACGCGAGTTATTGCTAAAAATTGGTTATCCAAACAAGCAATATGGCAAATTTATCTACCGCGTCCTAAACAAATTCACTTTGCACATTTTAATGTCAGTGTACCAAATGAAATTTACCAAGCTGACATATTATTTCTGCCACATGATACCATTCGTCGCCGAACATAAAAGTATGCGTTCACTGTAGTTGATGTTGCAAGTAGATACAAAGATGCGGAACCTTTAGCGACTAAAACAGCATCCGAGGTTGCTTCTGCGTTTGAACGAGTTTACCAACGAGGACCTCTGCGATGGCCAAATCTATTACAAGTTGATCCTGGCAAAGAATTTCAAGGTGCAATATCGTCGTTGATGAAGCAACATAATGTCACCATCAGACGAGGGCATACTGAAATTCACCGTGATCAGGCAATTGTTGAGCCATTTAATCGAACACTTGCTGAGCGGTTATTTGGATATCACAACGCGAAGGAATTTATTCAGGATACGAGATCTCGTGAATGGGTTGCAAGATTACCAAGCGTGATAGCTGCGCTAAATAATGAAATTACACGAACAACCAACATAAAACCCATTAATGCAATTACAAAAAAAATATACCAATACAGCGAAAAAATATTGAAAAACAAAAATACTGGGTGATGTCACTGTGAGATATTTATATGAACCGGGTGAACTTGAAGGTGGTAAAAAAAGAGCGACTGATCCTATTTGGAGTGTTACCACACACAAAATATCCACCGTGACAAGATCGTCAGGTAGACCTGCAATCTACAGATTAGATTCGGCTGCTCCTCAACGTGGATTTACACGTGAACAACTACAAATAATTCCTGAGGATACACAACTACCACCGCGATCACTTAACTAGCTCCAAGGGTGCCAGCACCCCGACGTCGATTACACTCAAGACAGGTCAGCATCACATTATCGCGTGTATGACCGCGACTGTTATCTTTTCTATCTACGGTAAATTGTCTTGAATTTTTATTCGAATATTGCCATAGCATTACACAATTACAGCTCGCACAGTGATTATTCTGCTGTTGTTTCAGCGCAATGACGAAGACATCGTCGAGGTCGAAATCGCGATTATTTCTTTTGTCACTCTGTTTGTAACCGGCGAGTTTTTTTCTTATTATGTCGCAGTTGTTTTCATCGCTTTCAGCGTTTGACTCTTTCAAGACAATTCTTCGCAGCTGAGATATTCTTCTGACTCTGGACACAGCCAAGTAGACCAAGTTTGACCATTCGATGCGGTCGTCAACAATCCAGACAGTTGTATCACTGATAGTTAGTCCTTGAGATGAATGAATTGTCATTGCGTATCCTAGCGTCCACGGGGATTTATTCATTTTTAGTGCATCTTTGACAACATTGACATTAACTGTGACAATATCATTCAATACTAAATTCTGTTTCCTTGACTCTGTCAAGTTCCCAGGAATATCAACATCTATATTCTGTAACTTAGTATCAGCTGGTCTATAACATAACGGCACTGGCAGCATTGGAAACTTTTCTTGTTGTAATTGAAATAGCTGCTGTTGAAGTGTGTTTCTAACTATCTTTCTACTTGCCACTATCAAATCGTCTGGTTTCCATGTTTTCCAAAATTCGCTCATTGAAGTTTCAGGAATCATCTCGCGCATAATTTCGCATTGAATTTTATTCGGTTGCAATCTGATTAATGTTTCAAATTCCTTCAACGTTGCGTCAAGTGCTCTCTGATTATCAAACACTTCTTCATAATAATCAACACAATCTTTTAACCACAAATGCGGAGATGGACCAACAAAAGGTGGTGGCTGACCGTGATCGTCGCACATTATCACAGCTGTATTTTTTGTTAGCAGCCAATCCAGGAACAATTTTAATATATCTAACGACACTGTACATATCTCATCCCAAATTATTTTCCCATTTCTGATAATTCTGATTTGCAATAATGGTCTCTGATAGCAACATCAGCGGATTCACAATAGTCATGTAACATTTCCTTTTTTATTCTCCAAGAACTCCATGATTCATCAGTGCTTGTAAAACGAGCCAGTGATTCTGAGTATCTGTTACTGGTATAAAATGAATCCGTTGCAACTCTAACTGCAGTGTCAGGAAATCGATTTATCATTGATAGCAAATTTATAGAAACATAAGCGAGCATCAAAGATCTTAAATATGTGTATTGAGGCGATTCTCCGTCGATATAACTTACAATTGTGCCCAACTTTTCCCCGTCACACAAGAGCGCGTCCTCCCGATTACAAAATATATTTCTCGCTACGGCATCAGCAATTATAAAATTTAATTCAGCATCATCGATAATCAGCCGCGAGTGATGCAGTTTATGATCATATGCACCACCTTGAGTAAATTTACCGATTATTCTTCGTCCGAGATTATTTGCTGTTTTTTCACTAATGCTAAGTTTGATCTCGAGAACTTTAGGAGCCTCACCAACAATGACATCCATGGGAGTATTTGGACTCTCTCGTGCGTATTCGCCAATGACATCATCGAGACTGATACGCTCCGGTGTTGGTAACCAAACTGAGGTCTGCGGTCGATATGATATGATTGCTTCACTGACAGTCAACGATACCAGTATTCGGCTGTCAAGCATATATGGCAATAACACTATTGGTGCCAAACGCTTTTCACTAGCGTGTCTGCCAAACCAAACATAACAGCACGGATGAAGTTTTTCAGCGAATTCAAACGAAGTCACACGAGCAAATCCTGTCAAATCAAAATCGGGTAAAAGACCGTTTATAGCAACTCGTGTCAACGAGTTCGTGTGATGTCCAAATCGCTTAAAGTATTCGCGGCACTCGCCCATCCCGAGAAAGCTTCCCGGATAGCATGCAATCATATCGAGTGCTTGTTTGTCATACATGAAAACATTTAAGTGGTGGTACATATTTATAAATCTATAGATTTATCAATCTAATCTAAGATCTAAATACGCGTATATATTCGAGGATTTGATGTATACCGCAATGCGCGATCACAACATGATCTTTTGTTAGTCGCTGTAGTTGCGCATCAGTCAGTATAAAATCGTCATTACCGTATATATCAGCAATTATTTTTTCCGGGGTAACTTTTCCGGTGCTGACAGCTTCATCAAGAAGTTCTTTATTATGTATGAAACATTTCACGCGGTGATACATTATATAATACTTGCTTGATTAATTGTGAATATATTTTTTCTACTTTTTTACTAATTTCTGTGATTTTTACTAGTAAATACCCCTATGAAATTAGCAAATCGGACAATTTCTGTGATTTTTACTAGCAAATTACCTTTCCAAATTGAGAAATTGGATGATTTCTGTGATTTTTACTAGTAAATACCCTTATGAAATTAGCAAATTGGACGATTTCTGTGATTTTTACTAGTAAATACCCTACACATTTCAGTGAATTTGTCAGTGTTGCAGAATATATATATATAATAAAATATTTTTGCTGTTTTGCGAAGACTGAAAATCGTTTACGATTTCACTAGCAGACTAATATGCAGTGTTTCATTCCGTAAATCAAGAGGATTCCCACGCTGGTCTGTCAGCGCGAAATTTATTCTGGTCAGCCACGGATTATGACATCGTAGATAGACCGGATTGATTGGCTCTTGCACAACCAGAAATCCAGGTGGTTCTTTCGGAGTAAATGAATAAAGAATAAATCCTTGCTGGGTTTGATTTGATACTGCTGTGTCCGTGCTGTAACTGCCATCAATGACATCACACACAAGATTGACTTCAGTTATGTTTGCGATGCCCGGGGATACATGCCGGCCTTACCCTTCGGGGTTATTGTTGTGTCTGAGGACAGTTGGCTCCGGTAGTATTTTTTTTTTTTTTGTATTGTGCAAGTATGTCGTCGAAGGACTCATTGATGAGGTCGGTGACTGATTTTCTTAACTCTGGAACATTATACCCAGGAAATTTAAAATTTGGCAACGTGGCTTCTGTCAGTGAATGATGGTCCAGAAATTGTTGTTTATAACGATTTGTGCCATCAGTGTGATCAATTGTTGCCTGAATTACTCGCTGGTTAATATATTCCATGTCTGCGGCAAGCTGATTTAATATTTCAATCCGCGTAATAATTTCGCTGCGTGAACTTGCTATATAAAAAAGCTGTTCATGGAAGAGCCGTCGTAGCTGCGTTAGTTGTCTTTTATGTTCTTGACTAATGGTTTTAAAATATTCAATAATATTTTTCAGCTCAATAGGATAGAATTTAGCCCCTCCGGGACTTCGTACATAAGTAGAATCTCACCGAATATTGTCCGCACTGTATAAGCCTTTGCTGTGATATTTTTTATTCGACGTTATAATTCCTCATTGATTTCTTCGATTTGATAAGACCCGGTTGGTAACACAATGACGTTCCAGTTTGGCGTGGCATCGTGTTTATTTTTATATGCAAATACAAACGAATTATTTGCTGGCAATCCACCAAACGATTTTGATCTGATATTGGGCCAACTGTGATATACTCGTAATTGTGCTAACGCGATTTCGCTTGCTGGAATCGCAGTTGCAAAATTAATGCTGAATTGTGGCTTAGTCCTTGTTACTGTTAACAAAGATGTTCGCGCCGGGCTTGTATTTGCGACTACCTGCTGAAGTAATTCCGTTAACATTATTTATCTGCTGTCGTTTCAAATCGAAGTTCTTTATATGTTGAGTATAATCGTTGTATATCTTTGCCATTTGCGCGAATTCGGAATCTGATATTATTGTATCGTCAAGACTGGATGATATCAACGACGACAATTTCGAGTAGGTGCTGTGCTCGTGGCCGCGCTGTTTAACTTTTCATGCTCGTGCAATTTTGTTAGCGCACACGAGGATATTTTGTCACCGCTGATAATAATACTCCCGTAAATGCAACTATCGCGGATACCGAATACACTATTGTGTCTAACACGGTTACACGCCGTTTGTATTTTTTTTATCTTTGTTGTGCATTTGTCAATAGTATTTTTTAACTCTGAATGTCGTTTGCGTACTTGATCATATCTGTATTGTTGCGCTGTTGACTTCGTTGCCATTATATTATTTTATGCAGTAACCAATTGAGGCGTTTCAGCTACAAATTCCAAACACCACCAGTAAGATGTTGTGGTTAATTTCTTGTGGGCGGATTCCGGTATAAATATTTCTTCGGTTCCCTTGTTTAATATGATAGTCACAACCCCGGAATACTTATCGGTGGAATGTCTCCAGGGATATGTTGTGTAGATTTAAAATTTAGCGGCACTGAACATAGAAAACCTGTACACGCCAGTGACTGCTGCTGTATATTTGAACGTATTATTTTGTCAAGACCATGTTGCAAAGCCAGATGATACCGTGTACACTATGTTGGTGATATGCCCGGGAGTAACTCCAGTGGGGACTTTAATCAAACTGGTTTTGTTAACGATATCAGGAATCCCCGCCACGATATCCTGCTGTGTTTTTTTTTGATCGTGTCAATGTTGGTCTTGATATCAGAAAGTTTCATGTCGATGACGGGAGGAATTCCAAAGAACTTATCCGTGGCATCATCGGTTTTTTGAAAGTTTCTTCGAAGTCTTGTGAACGAGTTTACATGAACATCATACTCAGACCGCAACGTGGTTAGTTTACCGTAAATGGTGCTAGTGCCTGTGTCAACATATTGTTTGTTTGCGGCATCTTCCGGCGATGTTGGATCTGCTAACGCGGTTATTTTGTTGTTGCCGAGACTGAGGTCACCTGTCATTGTATCACCGGTCTTTTTTACACGTTCCCCTGCAGCTTTTTGAGTATCATCTCGAAGCGCCGCTATTGATATCAGCGATTCTCTGATTTTTTCGCTGTCAGTGAACACAGGAAGGTTACCCGGAGTGGCTCCAATAACCCTACGAATTATTTCATGCCATTTGATATCGCTGGTTTTTAGTTTTCCGTGTCGGTCCTGAAAAATAACAACCTCATCTGGGTCTATCCCGGTCAGACTTAAAAGATTATCGATTTCATCTTTGGTCGCATATTTTGATAAATCCACGTCGGGGCGTTTTTTTGTCTTTGTTTCGATAAGAGATCTTCCGTATATATCAACCATTATTTGATAAGAAACTGTTTAAATCGACCCATGGTGTACTCGTGCACGAATTTGTGAGGTGGTTTTGAAATCTTTGATTTCGAGATCGCATCAAGAACATTTAATACTTCACGGCCACATAGTGTTTGTGTTGGTAGTGTTGAGTACCACACTTTTGTCCTTGACCCTGTCAAGGACGCGGGAGCGTCTTTTGTATATTTTAGAAATTCAGCTGGCGGTGCTAACCCATACGAATCAAAATAGATAATTCCACGTAGATCGATCGCGTAAGCAACCCAGTGAATTCCTGGACCATCGCTGTTATCAAGATTAATAATTCCCGTTTCTGGATTATTCGGTTCTTGCGGTAATTGATCTCGCATAAAGACGCCTTTGAAATTTTTTATATTTAATTGTTTAACAGCATCAAGCAAATCAAAATTTAACATTGGTGTGAAAATGCTAGCATTTTTATTCAAAACCGTTTTGGGTACCATGATGGTGGAGTTCCTGGACGTCTTAGCCCTTCGTCCCTTTTTTTTGTATCCTGTTCTTGTGACTTTCTTTAGTGCCATTGCAGCAGCGGTTCCAACAGCTCCTAACACGGCGGCCTTGGCGACTGCGGGGGCAGCAGCAGCTGGTATTGCCGCGAGAAGTGGAAATGTACCACAAGTTTTAACCATATCTTTGACAGCTGCATGAGAGAAATCAAGTTGAGTTCGAGTTTTCGCCTGCTTTGCTTTACTGAAATGTTTTAGTTGGGTTTTAGTCAACGATAACTTGTTTGGACCACCATTAGCGATTTGAACGTGTTTTAGTGTTATTTTTGTGCCACATGTGATCGCGTTCTTCGATTGTGATTTCTTAGCCTGACCAGGAGTCAGAGTGACATTAACATGACTGTATGACATTTCTTATAACTTTGCAATTGATCTAATTGTTTACAAGTTTTCGGAAAATATTACATGTTTTCCACTGGGGCATCAGCGAAGATCATTCCGCCGCCAGCACCTTCAAGTAACATTGCTTTATCGGAAAGTATGACCGCGATTGCTCTGTAATTAGCTATAGCTCCTACGTCTCTATTCACGATAGCCTGAAAGTGTATATCAACGACAGACTGTCTGGTTAAATCAAGATGCTCTAACAAGAAGTAATAGATTGGATAATGAAATATAAAATCCAATTGTGATATTTGCAAACCAGTATCGATATTTAGATCACGCGCTAGATATTTCGTCAATCGTTGATATGCACGTGCAACATGATTATTACCAAAATTTAACAGTATGTTCTCAGACGGTTCTTGATGTCCGTTTATTCTCAGAGATACGTCAGTGATACCAAGTTGATCAAATATCATATGCGAACGTGTTTCATTACCCACTCGTGCAACATCCTGAAGAGCAATACAAATATGTCTCGGCGCGGAAACCCCCTGCTGTGATGCTATATGCCATGTAAATAAACCGTTATTGGTACTTTGAGCACTATCTGTGGTTGTTGTAAGCCACGATAGCAACACTTTACCGCCTTGATCCATAAAAGAAAGCAGTCGCTGTTCTTCAGTAATTGCAGGAGTCATTACCGGCATCCACAGTGATAGTTTTGATATGATCACCTTACCAGGGTCACCAATAGGTCGCCATAAAGCATCATTGTCGTTGGCTTTTCTAACAAACACGACCGTATATTTTGCTCCAAAAATTACCTTTCTGACATCTCTGCAAAATCCAAAGATGTGCGACAGCGGAATGGCACATGAAAAATTTCTATGATCACCTTTCAACATTTGTCTACGTGCAGCGAAACCTAAATTAAATTCTGTATTAGCGCCATGAACCACCGGCGCCACATCAGCGTCAGCGTTATTGGCAAAGTTTCTTGGCAGTCTAATATTGTACTGATCACTGTTAGGATAATCAGAAGTGTCCTTGGCAAACATCATTGATGGACCGGCTGATCTTGTATAATCATCAGAATATCTTGCTAGACCAATTATTGTTGTAGCAACATCGACATCCTTCTGAATCGATTCAATATATTTTCCATCAATCATGTAGATAGCACTATCAAACAAGGCCATAATTCTGTTATTGACAAAACCGATTTTAACATCAAGTCCGTATTCCGTATCATCTGTTTTTATAATTTTTCCTTCTACCTCAATAAATGCTTCAGCGGGCAGGAAATATTTACTTGTATCCTGAACCTGTAATTCAATTCGTCCTTGTTTATTTGGCTCTCGTGGGTCATAAGAATAATACTGATAATCACGCACTGATTCATTTTTAAGGACCGGTTCGTCCATGTCGAATGCTGGGTCGGATTCCAGTTTAAACATTTTATTATAGAAGTTATCGTCTAAAACGAAAACCACTTCCCGCCACCAAACTTGTGTTTATTTGTTCAGGATTTATCAGCGCTGCTAGTTTTTGATTTGCGGCTTCATTTATTACTTTACTAACTTTTGCGGGCATGTATGCGGTGGCTGGTAATTTTACTGGTGGAGGTTTTCTGCGTATTAATCGTGCTAGTCTGTCCTTGATTGCCAAGAATGCTTTAATGGCAGCGCTACCAACAGCGCCAGTAGCTTTATCTTTGATAACGTGAATAGCTTTCATCGATAATTGTTTTGCGATCGGTATTGCTTTAGGTGCCATCCTCGCGAGAAAAACCCGAACAACATCACCTAATCCGTTGCCATATGTCATCCTGTATACCGGTACTCGTGAATTTACAACCCTGACCATGACTGGTCTACGATGAGAATTGTGTACGATCATTTTATTTAATTAGTTATTTCTCTAATCGCTATCCGTGAGTTCATCAATAAGTTCTCGGTAGATGTGAGCATCCATGACGTCGCCGCGAAATAATCGCTGACAGATATCAGCTGCTTCATTAATTATTTCTGGTGTGTTATTTCCAGCCCGCGCTTCTCCTAAGAGAACTTCTAACCGCAATACGTCATTGATGATATTGTTAGGGCAGGGAATAAAATCACCCCCCAAACCATTGCCAGTTGCTCCTTCTTCTGTTGTGATTTTCTCAGATAAGGATCTTGCTTTTTTAAGAAACTCCTCTTTTCTAAGTTCCGACGAAGGAGACTGTTGTTGTTCTATTTGTTGCAGAGGTGGCTGGGATTCTAGTTGTTTTATTTTCTCTCTATAAAGGTTCTTTATTTCGTCATCAAGAATTCTATAATTTAATTCATCATCTCTGGCCTGTCTTTTGTTTTCATATATGCGATATATCCACTTAATAAGATTGTCGTCGGTTACTCCTTCAAAACCGGATATTAAGATATTAGGTTTATTAAATATACTAATTAATTTTTTTTTTTCAGGTAATTTTTCTCTTTTAGTATTTCTAATATCTTCAATAAAATCCCCCCCCCAAATTTTGCAATCAGTCCAATATTTTCCTTTATTGGTTTAGACGAGAGTTCAGTACGAATTTTTTTCAATGCCTTCAAGTATTTCTTCACCGGCGAGCGGAGGTTGAGCTGCAGCTATGTCAGTTGGAAGATCTCGTAAAAGTTTTTTTTGTTTTATTGGTTCTTCTAGCAATAGACACACAGCAGCAGAGAGGGCTGAACAACACCGAGTGTTTTCGCAAGATAGACCCTTGTATTAACAGAAATAGTTGTATAGGTAGATATTTTCATGCGATAACCCTTCAAGTCAGCAGAGAAAGCCTATTTTGTCATGTTTTCTGAATGGAAGGTTTATTTTGTGAAAAGAACCACTCTATCTAAAATGTGCTCGATAGAAGGCTCTGTTAAGCGAAATTCTTTGTGGGATTCGCCCTCTCTGCTGCTCATGTAAAAGCCTAATTGTTAAAGACTAATTAGTCCTACAACTTAACGGCTAGAATTAAAAAGTACTCATTGAGTACATTAAAGCCTGGGGGATGTGGCTCTGATTCCTTCCTCTGAAGCAACAATTAAAAATGTGCCTGTGGCACAATTAAACAGTGGTAAATGTCTTACTGACGCACACCACTTTAATTTAAGCAGGCAAGTCTGACCATCCGTTGTCGACTCATCCTCCTACGAAGATGTGCTCAAGATTGGCCAAGCTGAACGAAGCCTACATGAATTTGCATCGTATCAGACAAAGTCTGATACCAAAGCCTGAAGAGATAGAGAATGTCAGAATGTTAAAAGTCACTGAAGACCTTATAGAAAAGGTCTTCAGAGAGGAAATTAACAGGGAAAAAGAAGAATGGACGGAGAAGTACATACTTCAGAAACAACAGAGAGAACAGAGAGAGCAGCAGCAACAGCAGCATCAATAGGAACCTGACATAAGCTTTGTCGACTGCCGTGTCGACACCAAAGAATTCTTATTCTCTTTCCGAAGAAGCAGACCCTATCCTGTGAGAAAGCCTGGCGCCAGACGAGGTCAGAATCTTAGATCATAAAAGATTGCCATCACTCCTCGTTCACACAAAAACCAGCCCTTTTCTGGGCTTCCATACTCTAGAAACGAAGTACTCATTCCATTGTCTATAATATGTTAGTCACTTAGAACTAAAAAACAGACGTGCGTCTATAAGTTCATGATTTGTTTATCTTGGTTAGAAAGTGTGACTCCAAGGCCTTGTCAAAAATAGTGAATGAGTAATTGTCAGTACAAAAAGTCTGTCATTATTTCTTTAAGGTCCACGCGGTATTTTTTTTGGTGATAATATAAATAATGTAAGTCTGGGTATCAGGGGATGTTTTCCTTCACGTCCGTGCTTAACGTATTTATAGGAAACGGTCGTCAGTCTGGCTACCCATTGACAACGAGACATCAGTGAAAATGAGTAGTAGACTCGCAAAACTGTTGGAACTCCAGATGCACCTGAAATAGGCCAGGCGCCTCCTGAATGAACTAGTAGCGGAGGCCATTGTACAGGAAAGAAGAACTAAAGAGGAGAAGGAGCAGAGAAGAAAGAAAGAAGAGGAGGAAAAGAAGAGAGGGATCCTGCCTTATATGATAATAAGACCAGTGCATGAGGTGAAGCCATTGTCCCCTCCAGAGCCAGTACCAGTACCACAACCACAACAACAACGTCAACAACAAGCACAACCAGTACAAAGACTAGTGGTTAGCCAGAAAGAAAACTTGGAGGAGGAGCTAGAGAGAAAACGTGAACAAAGACAATGACAGCATCCTAGGCTGCGGGATAGAAGAAGAAGAAGACAGAGGGATGTTTATACTATCCCAGAGACAGAAGATTGGGGTGCTGAGGCTAATCATCAAGCCTCTGCACTCCCATCTGCTACAGTCAACTGGGATAATGACTGGAGCAGAAGATGTGTTTGTGGAGCAAGGCCTGGAAGGTGCCATCACTAACAGGTGCATGTAGAGTTCCAAAACACAGACCTTTCGAGGGCTAACCAAAGTTCTAGAAAAGAAACACTATCTAATTTGCCAATGTGGGAAGTGTGGAGTAGTGTGAATATAAACACTCAATCCTTTCCCAATGTAATTGTGTGTGTGTGTGTGTGTGTGTGTGTGTGTGTGTGTGTTTGTAAACGCTCACGTACGTTTGTGTGGATGGTAGATTATTGGAGCTTGTAAGTGCTCACGTATGTTTGTGTGGGTGGTAGATTATTGGGGTTTGTAAGTGCTGACGTTCGTTTGTGCGGATAGTAGAGTGTGTGGTTGTTTAACTTTCCCTTTGTGTGAATGGTATAAATGGGTTTGTTTTTTGCTTCTCCGCGTGTGTGAATAGTATATTTTGGTTATGTTTATGCTTCTTGGCGTTGTGGATAGTATATTATGGTTATGATTTTGCTTCTTGGCGTGTGTGGATAGTACATTTTGGGTTTGTTATGCTTCTCGGCGTGTGTGGATAGTATATTGAGGTTATGTTTTTGCTTCTTCCCGTGTGTGGGTAGTATAGTTTGGGTTTTATTTAGCTCCTCCGCGTGTGTGGATAGCAGATTATGGTTATGACTCTGCTTCTTGGCGTGTGCGGATAGTATATTTTGGTTTTTTTATGCTTCCTCGCGTGTGTGGATAGTATATTGAGGTTATGTTTTTGCTTCTTCCCGTGTGTGGATAGTATAGTTTGGGTTTTATTTAGCTCCTCCGCGTGTGTGGATAGTGGATTATGGTTATGTTTCTGTTTCTTCCCGCGTGTGGATAGTCTAGTTTGGGTTTGATTTTGCTTCTTCGCGTGTGTGAATAGTAGATTATTGGGGTTTGTAGGCGCTCACTTACGTTTGTGTGGATAGTAGAGTGTGTGATTTTTTCCTTCCCTTCTGTGTGGATAGTAGATTATGGTTTGTTTTGTTTTGTTTTTTTGCTTCCCCGCGTGTGTAAATGGTATATTTTTGTGGTTAGATTTTTGGCTCCTCACCTCTGTGTGGGTAGTATATAATATGAGAAGTGAGTGTATAGGATGTTTTCCTTCACGTCCGTGCTTTAGAAATAAAAGTCAAATCGTCCGTCGTTCGCGCCATTCAACGGAATAAGCAAAGACGATGAGCATACAGCTGTTCAACGCACTAAAAGACTGTTGGTATTGCATTGTGGATGGGAAATACGTGATGGAAAGCCTTGAGAAGGAATGGAGGTATGGAGTTACCAAGAATTTTGTGACAAGACAAGTGACCAGTCTCAAATTAGCCATCGATCTTCTCCAGGGTATGATAGAAGAAGACGTACAAAAATTAAGAAGATTCATTGACCATCCCTATGTGAGAGTAGGTACCTTGAAGGAAGCCCTTGATCATATCACGAGAGTCAGGTGCTTCCTAGAAGATATCTTGGAATGGAGTGAGTAGTCCTTTGTGAAGTGGGGATTAGACCAACTCATAAAAGCAGAGGGACTGATGAGAACAATGCTGACGGAAGAGGTAAAGAAGATTAAAGAAAAGTGGACAAAGGAGAGGAACGAATAAGAGAATATTAAGACAAAAGAAAGATTTGAACAACTCAACAACAACTGGATGAATGTCCAGGAGAAATTCAGAGATATAGGCCATGCTGACTGGATTCCAGAGTCGGAAAACAAGAAGAAAGGAATATTGAGAAAATTCAGAAGATGGATGAAGAAATTGAGAAATTAGAAGAAGAAGAAGCCAAAGGCCCTTTCAAGGCCCCTCATAGGTCTCGAAAAGAATTGACTTTCTTGCCTCCCCCAAAAAAGTTTTTAAATGTTGCATTAGTGTTTGTCTCTTGTCTGTTGTCTGTATTATATAAACCTCCCAGGTTCAATTCCCATAGTACCTAGAGTGCCGGTCATGTATTTCCCATGTTAAATTCCCATTGAGGCAAGACATTCCCACCATGTTCAATTCCCATTGTCCCTCTATAGTCCCACCCATGTTAAAATTCCCCATGTTAAATTCCCCTTGAGGCTATGGTACAACCCTCCTAGTTTAACACTAAAGTCCCATGGAGGCTAGGTTATCCCACTATACTACTGACATGACTGGGTTATTGTGCAGTCAACCTTGTACGATGGGGCCAGGCCGCTAACTCTTCCTGTTGTTGTAGAGCTATTCAGATCATGTCACACATTGTGAACAGTGGAATGCCGGCTCTGCACCCTGTTGAAGATGAGGTTGTTAAATGGCTGAGCACACACTGCACACACTAAAACTAATAACAGAGCAGACGAAGAATAAAAAGCAGATTCAAAATATGCAAAATGACGCAGCTGCATCAGAAGTTCATGATGTGAAAATGACAAAAAAGAAAAGAAAATGGCACAAACAAAGAAAGCGGAACCGACATACATGAAATAAGTCTCAAGATTATTCAGCTGTGTTAAATGTGGTAGAATACATGCAAAAGGTAGGTGTCCAGCCTATGGATAAACTTGCTACAGGTGTAGAAAACAACGTCATTTTCTGAAATGCTGCAAGAAAATACGGGCTTATGGTATACAAAAATACTCAAGTGAAGAGGAAGAAACATCTTTTGTAGGACCTATAACAAAGACAAACACTGAAATCAGTGACAAAGATTTGCTATGTCACTCTGAATCTAACCTGACACTGAAGTCAAATTTAAAAGTGATACTGGCTTGCGAATAAACTTAATTCCAAATTACAGTTTTGAAACAAGGGACATTGACAATGTTGAAGCAAAACAAATCAAGACCCGTCTCACATGCACTATGTTGACAAACTAATTGTCGTAGGCGAATGCAAATTATATTGCATGAATCAAGAATTATTTTTTATATCACAAACACCAACCAACTGCCTATTTTTGGGTTCAAAGTGTCTCAAGATTTCCACTTAATACAAGTTGTTTGCAATGTTCACAGGAGTAAGGACAATCATATCGTGAAAGAATAACCTAGTTTATTCAAAGGTCTAGGGTGCCTGAAACAAAAATATCATATCGCAAATGACAAAGTATGAAACCTGTCATTAATCCACCAAGGAAGGTTCCTACAGCTTTACTAGAACCACTTAAATCAGCTTTGGAAGAAATGGAACAGAAAAATGTAATATAGAAAGTAGGTGAACCAACAGAATGGGTCAGTTCATTAGTAATTGTTGAGTATCCCAAATCGAGAAAACTATGAATTTGTCCTGATCCAAAAGTTTGAATCAATCTATCAAATGACAGCATTATCAACTTCCTACAATTGAAGATATAACCACAAGGATGGCTGGAGCTAAAGTTTTCTCCAAACTAGATGCCAATCATGGTTACTGGCAAATGCCTCTGGATTAGGAAAGCCAGTTATTGACAACACTTAACACCCCGTTTGGTAGATATTGCTACCCAAGAATGCCCTTTGGTATTAAATCCGCTCAAGAAGTATTCCGGAAACGCATGGTACAGTGTTTTGATGACCTGCCTGGGGTGGAAAATGATTTAGATGACATAACTGTTTGGGGAACTTCAAAGGAAGATCATGATGGAAAACTGAAAATTTTAAAGAGATGCCAGGAAATAAATCTGACACTGAATTTGGAAAAAGACCAATTTGGACTAACAGAAGTGTACTATGTGGGACACATTTTGACATCATCAGGTATTAAACCTGACCCAGAAAAAATAACTGCAATCACAGAAATGTCCGCTCCAATGGACAGGAAAGGAATTAAAAGATTACTGGATACAGTCAGCTACCTAATGAAATTTATTCCAAATATGTATACAGTGACAGAACCAATCAGAACACATTTTAACAGGAAAAATGAATTCGTTTGGGAAACTGCACAGAAAGATACATTTGAAGATAAGAAACAAATTCTAAGCAAAGAACCCGTTTTAAAATATTTCAATGTCAAGAAACCTGTCATTGTTAGTTGTCATGCATCAAAATCTGGACTTGGAGTACTGCTAATGCAGTCAGGCAAGCCTCTAGCATGTGCATCAAGGTCTTTGACAGATGCAGAAACAAGTATACATAGAATGAAAAAGCTTCTTGCTGTATCATTTGGTCTAGAAAGATTTAACCAATATAATTATGGTCATCAGGTGCAAGTTGAATCGGATCATAAACCTCTGGAATCTATCCTCATGAAATCTCTATCTGCCGCACCAGCTAGAATGCTTTAAGACTGCAGAAGTACAGCTTCGTTTTTTAACTTATTGTCCAGGAAAAGAGTTAATTGTATCAGATATATTATCGAGAGCATACAGACAGAAGAACACATCTGAGATGAACATGGATAGTGAAATTGAGTGTTATGTGCACATGATCATGTCAAATATACAAATTGCAAATACACAGCAATAAGTAATGGAACCAAACGTGATAATAAAATGACCAAGGTGCGAGAAATGATTCAAAAGAGATGACCAAATGATAAACATTTTGTACCCTTTAAAGTCAGAAATTTCTGGAACTGCAGAGATGAACTGATTAGTTCTAAAAGAATACAAGATTATTATGCGAGATGCTCGTCAGAAAGAAACGCTTAAGGAATTGCACAAAACTCCCATGGGCATTGGGAAATCAAAACAAAGAGCAAGAGATATTATTATTCGCCTGGCATGAATGCACAAATTGCAGACACATTATCGAATTGTTCTACTTGCCAGGAGTACAGCAAGTCAAATAATAAAGAACCATTGCTGTCTACACAACCTATTGCATCATGGGAAATGGTTGGAACACATTTATTTATGTGGAATAATTACAGCCATGTCTTGATAGTAGACTATTGCTCCGGATAGATTCAAGTCGCTAAGTTAGAAAATACAAGAGCAAGTACTGTAATCACAAACACAAAGTCAGTGTTTGCACAAGAAGTAAGGAGTGATAATGGACCACAGTTCTCCTCAAAAGAATATGGTCAGTTTGCAAAAACCTGGGGATTCAAACACACTATGTCAAATCCCAAGTATCCACAGTCTAATGGTTTAGCAGAAAGAACGATTCAGATTGTCTAAAGAATTCTCAATAACACAAACGGAGATGGAAAAGATTCGTATTTATCGATACTGGAATATAGAATTATGCCAATGATGATATAGGATCTCCAGCACAAATAATGAAAGACTTCAATCAACTTTGCCTACTACACGCATACTAATAATTGTTTTAATGGGGCACATCGACAATTTAATACAGAATTTTGGAGGAGTGTTAATTGATCGACAAATGTGCACAACCGGATGAGAATTCAACGAGGGTTAAACTTTAATACTACACCAAGGTTGTTATTTAACAGGGCATTTAAAAAAGGGTCAGATTTTAACGTGAAATTTTGATAACGGCCGTTAAAAAATCACATGACCAGGTCAAAATTCAACAATAGTAAAAATGTATTACTACACCAGCTGTTTATAAAGTTGAGACTTTTCTTCACTGTCTAAATACAGGGGAAAAGGGATATCATTCACTCCCGAGATTAGTCCTGCACGCATTAGCGATGTATCACACATCTTAGTGGTCACACTCTCCTTTCCTTCTCCGGAGGTTCGTCATCCTCTCAACCAGCTTAGACCGGGAGGAGTTGTCTCTATTTATTATCGTGTATATTGGTGTTATTCCCATTGAATCTATTTAGTTTGATAATATTTAAGTGCATTGTGATTCATATTTATCTTTGATATTGATTCCATTATTTTGATTTTAAATAAATGTGGCTTTTAAGTTCTTCTCGAAATTCTAGTTACACTGTTTTGTGGGTATTGATTACAAATGTCAGACGCCTTCTGGGATAGTGCAGTGTGGTCAGTAAATGTCCCTGGTAATGCTGTTTGGTAGAAACCTCCCAAAGCTACTGGCTAATAACCTTATTCCAGTTTTTAGCCTGGTTTTCTTCTTCGTCTCCTGGGCATTTCCTACTTTAGGGGCCTTTATCTTTCTGCTTATTTGTTTGTATATGGAGTACATCTTACGACCTTTATGACTACCCAAAGACCTGGGACAGAGATCTTGGGGATGTAGGCATTAAACTTCATTTACCACATTGCCTTGCAAAACGTTCATGTCTCTTCCTCTTTTGTCATCTAACCCATTCATTGGGATGAAGGTAAACCCTTTAGACGAGAGGGCCAGGTATAATGGATTCTTCTCTGATTTCATCCGCAGCCTCCAAAGTGATAGTTCATCATCCTGTCTTCACTTAGTGAAGAAGGTCTATTTCACTCCATCTCTCTCCTTAAAGAAGTCGAGTTCATGATCAGGGTTTCCCCATCATGTCTCTGTTCATGGGAAGAGATGGAGACAGCTGACTCAAAACATGGTGGGGGGGGGGTATCAGCCCAATTCTTCATCAGTGAACAATTTTCAAGCCCATTTCCATTAAGGACTTAAATAAAGCATAGATAAGACGAGTGTTGACTGAACTGATGCCCTCTTTTAGACTGGTTTAAACTCAAAACCTAGTACAAAGATCCGTGCCTAACAACTGGCATATATCAAATGGTGGTTGGTACCTGGCAGTCCATGTTCTGAGTGACACATGGTGCTTCCTGATTGGGTTACCCGATACTCACAACAATGCTCAAAACAATATCAGCATCATATTCTTCAGGGGTACATAGTGCCTGATATTCGGCACCTTGTGACCTACCTGTGGACTATGTCTGGAGGTTGCTGCCAAATAATCAGTGATAAAAAGTAGGTACATTCCCTTGTGACAATGCCTGGTGTCCAGTAACCCAAACTCCAATGTCTGTTGCCCAGTGCCCAGCGACCAGTAATCAGTGACTGGTGATAACCTTCTTTAACTGTAACTAGACACTTATCATAGTAACTGGCCTCTGGTGCATATCTTTGCCACATCATCTGACACACTACGTACTGAATGTCTAGTGTCCTGTGACCAGGCAATGGTTGTCTGAAGATCTATGCCTTCTTAAAAAAGTCTCTTTTCGGAGAAATCAACTCTGATTGAATTCAAGGTCTGATAGTACAAGACAAGGATTATGTTTAACTTGCTTTGGAAATGCAGGGCTCACTCTCTAGAGCTGGCAAAATCTATATGCATGAAAATAACCAAAAATCCCTCTCTCATAGATTACAACTTAGGTAGGAGGGTGACTTCCCAACTCCTGACAACACTCTCATTCAACCTACATGTTTCTGCACAGGAGGAAGTGCCACAAACAGACAACTTCTGCACAGCATAAAAAAACTCAAGTCACTGCTCCCATTAAATCAATTGACTTCTATACAATGAGAAATGCTGTCACTGAAGTTGGCATCTTCCATACACTGGCACGTGCTGTAGCCACAGACTACTTCTGTATATCTGGAGTGTCATAGCCCCTTCCTGGGAATCGAGACTATCCTCCTAAGAAAAAGGAGAAGCACAACCCTTCTTCTTGGCCCACTAGGCCTGGTGACCAAGTCCCAAATCTTGTTGGGCCACAAATAGCAAATGGGGCAACTATTCATACATTCACATTTTGTGCATACAAGACTGGTGGTGTCTGAAGCTGATTTTTATGTCTGAAATTACTGTGCCATGTGAATAATGACTTTTTCTTGTTACTAAAAATAGACGAATATTTAAGAACCTCATAGATATGTTTTTCGTAGTGCGTGGCGTTAAACTTAGCAACTAAATGTTTCTAAAGCATCTAAAATCAACATTTGTGAGAATCAATGCTTCTTGGACATATCTTCTTGCTGAAATGGCATAAAGCTAAGCAGTGAATACATTTACAGAAATTTCTGTTTAAATATTTTAAGCTTGCTCTAAGCTTTCTTCAATTTGATGAAACCATGATAACAACTGACTGAACTGGTTCAATTTATGTAATCTATTCGTATATATTGTAAAACATCATTCCAGTGAAATATTCCATTTTTTAAATGACTTCAAGTCGTAAATGCAGGCTACTGAGCACATATTTACAGATGAATGAGTATACTGAACTGCATAGTTGCATTAATCCTGGGGTTAAACTAATAACTTACTTCATATTGTTTTATAACCCATGTAAGGGATAGTTATGGAAGTGGAAACTTAATTTTCACCTGCTGAGTAACTTAATCTGGTTTTCCATTAAAAGCATCATATATGCCATTATGTATATTAATTGGGTTGCATCAAAAGGCATCTTTGCAGAGTTATGGGTTGAGCAAAAAGATTGTAAATAAGCTTTCATAATAAAAAATAAACATATCACATTTATCATATTCTTTATTCATTATTTTAATAATCGATGCAAACTAGTTTCCGATTGTTTGAACATTTTTATTTTCATTTTTCTAGCAACTCTAAATCTTACAGTACGCACATATGCTGTCATTTTATTCTTTTTTTAGCACAATCTCATTCATAAGCACATAGCAAAATATTTTCATAAGATTCTTTGCTCAAAAAAGGCCTATTCTGCATCTTCGGGACAGGATTCACACACTTTTTGGAACGAAAATTTCCAGGTTTTTTTCTGGATGCAAGCGATGTTTTTCAAGGTTCAGTAATGATATTTACTGAGGAGAATCAACATCTCTTTAGCTTCAAAATAAGTGCATTTTTCAAATCTATACCTGATTTCATTTTGAGACATTTGACCATATCCGAAATAATGGGATGTATCCCTTAGGAACAAATATAACTAATAAAATTCACATAAATTTGTTTTCAACTCATTTAAATTTACAGAATATGCAGGTTAACTTCATTTCTGCTTAACAAAATATGATACTACATATGTTTTAGAAAGCCATTCAAAGTTATATACCTTGGTATAAAAAGAATGAGAGATTTTTTTCTTAAAATCAGCTCAGAATTGTGCTCTTGTATCTACTTTTAATGTGATCCATTGACAGTATCATTGTCAAGTTCATAATTTTCCATCAGTTGGTAGATTTCTAAGTATTTATTAAGATCTGACATTACATTTTACCACAAAGTGAGGTTGGAGAGGACCTGCATAGTCCATACATCAGAACTAAAATACAAATATAAAATAAAAGTATTTTAAAACATAAAAGATATAGATATCTTATGTACAAACAGACACATCTACAATACAGACTTTGTCCATTATTTCTAAGACTGAAATTACGTAAGATTATAAAGAGTATTTTTTTTTCCATCTATCTATAATATGAGAATTTAAACGAATGTCAAAAGTCCACAGATTTCAAGATACAATTCTTAGCATTAGATATTCTTGTCATCATCAAGAACACATAGGTTCCTATTACTGCTTGAAAACTGAATACAATGTAGCTTACAAACATGTTGGAGGCACTGTTCCATCTTGGAAGTCTCAACAGAAAATGAAGATTATTATTTTAACCAATAACTAGTTTTCTTTTCAGACATTCACTAAAGCTTGTCCACAATGGATTGCAATACACTGTACAGCAATGAGATTTGAATAATTGAATTTTGATATTCAAAGAACAATTTCCAAATTTACGTAGATGAATGTTTGTTTGAGTACACATAAATCTGTACTGTCTCATCATATCTTCATCATCTGACTGATTGGATTTTAGAATATGACTCAAATAAATATAACTATTGATATATGTAACATTATGGCCATTAAGATGTACAGTGGAAGGAGATGGTAATTTGAAATAAGTTGACTGAAAGACCTTACATACCGAATTTTGTTATTATAGATGACAACATTTTAGCTGATGATTTGGGGATATGAACCAAATTTTTAAGCTCTTTTCCTTATAACTAAATGGTTTTATATCCTACAATCATGAATAAATTAAAGCAATAACTAAACTACCTTACATCCTATGATGCTTGTATCCCAATGAATTACACAATATTGATTAAAAAAACCTCTATGAATTGAATACAGGAACCCACTATTTGTAACAGTAAAATTGATTTTCTTTTTAAACAAATTTAATTGTCAGACGTATATACATAATTATTTACAAATATATATGTTTTATTAGTTCGGAAGCTGCTACTGGTCATATTTTTTAAAAGCAATTACGATTGACACAATGGTGAACATCACCCTGCTTACACATTATGCATATCTAATGGCGCTGTTATCCTTTCAAACACTGCTGAACTTCGATTTAATAGACAATGCTGCATAGCTACTAGCTTCAGTAACAATTCCTTCATTTAATATCATATGAAAATATTTAAGAAAGAAATCTTTTTTTCCTCTCACAATACCCAAACTAGGACCAACACTTTCAGTGAACTAAGTGACTTGCACCCTCTTCATCATCTTATTCCATCTCAATTTTGTCCTCTACGAAACCTGAATATTACAATTCTGAATTGCCAGAACAAGCCACAAGTTGTACTGTCAACAATGTAAATGTATTCACTCAGGTAGCGAAATTATGTGGCTAAACACAAGAACGGATATACCATGTATCTTTCCAGTCCTGAATGATACACTGGGTCTTACTAACCCAAAATTAGCCTACAGCTAATAAAATACATGTATGGAGATACACTCCGTTACCCGTGCACCATATCCGCTCCACAGCTCCTACACTCAGACAACACCGGACACCCCGGATATTCCTACCCTCAGACAACACCGGACACCCCGGATATTCCTACCTTCAGACAACACCGGGCACCCCGGATATTCCTACCATCAGACAGCTGAAAATATACCCAATACAATGTACTAAACTTGATACAGACATAATAACGTAAGGACGTCATACATGATAAGTTATAAAGATTATCTTATTATGGCAATTACAAAATGACAGGTTAAATAGTAAACCTAACCTTGCTCGATAAGACTATAGTAAACGATTTTTTTAAAAAAATGTAGCTTTATATTACCAATATAAATTCTGTACCACGTCGCAACAAGAATAAAAAAATGCACGCATTATGCTGTATAAAGAAGACTATATAACAAACATGCAAAGGTAAATATGGTAATACACTAGCTATCATTTAAGACCAAAAAATTACCTACCCCTACAGTGGAGTTGTGTGAATCCTTTAAGCAGGCCGCTTGCTGACAAAACCATTAGTATTGTAAAGACCCTTTACATACAGTAAAGTATTTGTACGTTTAGACTTTTCGTCTTGCCGTATCGAAAGCACCTTGCACGTGTGGCATAGGACGAATCGTACTCACGATTTCGAAATACAATAGACCATATACATAATCACCCTCGGATATCGTTGTACAGCGAAAAAACGAAACCCGAGTACATGTATTTTATGAATAACATTTACACCATTCCGTGACAATACCTCCCCCCTAAAAATGTGGTATCACTTTTAGAACAATCACGGAATGTGAACAATGAATCATTATTAAAACTTCCAATTTGAAGACTGAACGAAATGATCTGCTAATTACACCGTACTTAAAAAATTGCCTCGATTCGGAAACTGTATGGTTGCAAAGACAACGCCCAACGCATCAATCTTGCATTGGTGACCTTTGCTTTATTCAAGTATAAAAGCGGCTGATGGTCCGTTTGCAAGGTAAACTCCCTCCCAAAAAGATACGTATGGAATTTTCCTATTCCCCATACTAAACCTAGGCACTCCTTTTCAATCACGGAGTACTTTTTCTCTCTAGGGAGCAATTTCCTACTTGCATAAGCAATGGGCAATTTCATCCCCACTTGCTCCTGTGGCAAAACAGCCCCAAGACCCGTATCGGACGCATCAGTCCTCAGTACAAAAGGTTTATCTATTTCCGGCAACTTTAAAATTGGTGCACTTACCAGTGTGTGTTTTAGAGCGTTAAACGCTTTTTCCTGGCATACACCCCATGAAACTTTATTCGGTTGCCCCTTCCTAGTCAAATCCGTTAATGGGCTGGCAATAGTCGAAAAGTTGGGGACGAATTTCCTGTAAAACCCGATTAGACCTAGGAAAGATCTTACTTGTTTTATTGTCCCTGGTCTAGGGGCATCCCTGATTGCTCCTATTTTGTCTGGATGAGGTTGCAACCGGCCTAGTCCACTTACCAGATGTCCCAAACATTCCAGACTGGAATACCCTATGCTACACTTAGTAGGCCTAACTGAAAGATTTGCAATGTGAAGTCTATCGAACAGATCCCGTAATACCTTAACATGTTCATCCCATGTATGCGTGTAAACAAAGATGTAATCTACAAAGCTGTCGACGTTTTCCGTTCCATTTAACATTTTGCGCATGAGACGAACGCACGACGCACCGGCATTGACTAAACCGAAAGGCATAACTTTAAATTGAAAAAGTCCTTTGGGAGTCGCGAATGCCGTTAACTCCCGGGCATTATCGGCGATGGGTGTCTGCCAATATCCCTTGCTTAGATCTAATTTGGAAATGTATTTATGACCTGCCAATTTTGAAAATACACTTTCCATATCTGGCATTGGTTCTGCGTCAAATACGGTGATCTTGTTTAATTGCCGAAAGTCGATGCAAGACCGGTTGGTCCCGTCTTTCTTTCTGACTAACACCAATTGGGACGAGTATGGGGAATTTGAAGGTTCGATCACTCCCTGGTCTAACATTTTCATCACTTCTTCGCTGATTGTCTCCCGTGCATTAAAGGGTATCGGATATCCTTTAATTCTGATAGGCTCAGTGGTATTCAATTTGATCTCGTGTCGAATTAGACCCGTACGGCCTGGTCTGTCCGTGAACACATCTGGGTATTTGGACAAAACCTCCATAATCTGTGTACGTTGACCCTCCGATAAATCAGGGCATACATTTATCTGGTCAATACTTTCTTTGCCTACGTCCATGGGGTATTCAAAGGGCATTTCTGTGCTGGAGACGAATTCCGCTTCGTCACCAGACCTATTCTCTATCACCGCTACGCATACTACATTCAAAATCCCTTTATCAATCGTTTGTCCAGGTCTCGCTACGTAGAGTTTAAGCATATTGGCATGAAATGTCTTGGAATTCCCCTCCACATCAATGATATAATCCATTTCGCCTTTCACCTGTCTGACTTCATATGGACCTTTCCATTGGACTAGCAGCTTGTTGTTATTCGTTGGGAGAAGCACCAACACTTGATCGCCTACGTCAAACTTTTTACTCCGAGTTCCTCGGTTGTAGTACTTGGCGTACCTACGACTAGATTTCGCGAGTTCGTCTTGCGCCATTCGACAAGTACTTTCTAATCTTTCGCGCAAATCAACTACGTAATGGTATGTGGTCTTAACTTCTTCGTCCGCGACCTCGTCTGACCACAGTTCGCGAAGTATGCGCATAGGACCACGAACTGTCCTACCGTATAATAATTCAAACGGGGAGAAACCCAAGCTTTCCTGAGGAACCTCACGATATGCGAACAGAAGGGCATTCAGATATCTATCCCAATCCTTCGGTCTTTCCACACACATCCTCCGCAACATTTGCTTCAATGTCCCGTTGAATTTCTCGACCAATCCATTGCACATAGGATGGTAAGGTGTTGTGCGTAACTGTTTAAGGGACAACAACCTACTAATTTCTGCCATGAGATCTGAGGTGAATTGCGCTCCACAATCCGTAAGAACCTCTTCGGGCACTCCGACCCTGCTGAACATGTCTACGAGCGCTTCGGCTACACGTTCGGTTTCAATTGATGGCAAAGCTATGGCTTCAGGATATCTAGTAGCGTAATCTATCAGTGTCAAGATGTATCGGTTTTTCCGATCTGCATGTGGAAATATTGGTCCTACAATGTCGATGGCTACTCTTTTGAACGGAGTATCTATCAAGGGCATTTGACCTAACCGTACTCTAGTTACCCCCCCCCCCCCACTTAGAGATCGTCTTCTGGCAAACGTCGCACGAACGACAGAACCGCGCTGCGTCGCTATTGACGCCAGGCCAATAAAATTCTCTTAATACCCTATCCGTTGTTTTCTTTACGCCTAAATGACCTGCCATACTCGACTCGTGCGCGACCTTTAGTACATGTGACCTGAATTTCTGGGAAACCACTAGTTGCAAGAACTTCCTATCCGATGTAGAGTATTCCCTGTACATTAAACCCTTTCGAGTAAGGAATTTAGAGGAACCCCCGTTCTTACACTTTCTCACGGTACCCGTTAATGCTTTCTCGGAAGTTGCACGTAAAGACGCGTCACGTTTTTGCTCATTTTGAAATTCTTCGCGGGATATATCAGTAATGGCTTCCGGTACTTTTAACTTACGCAAAGGTTTATTTTCCTCCTTTACCTGAGCCCTAGTTTGCACTGCTTGGATGATAGGGAATCGGAAATCTGCTATGGTTGGGAGTCTAGAACCCGGTACATTGCCAATCGTAAGTTCATAGATCGGGTTGGCTATGCATAAAGCTTCCACAGTCCCGGTCAAAAAAGGCGTTTCTATCATTATCCTTGCAACTGGAACGTGGTCGATTGTCTGGTCAAGTAACATGCAAGGTGATTTAAACCCAAGCAATTGATCATCGCGGACTAGGCTCCGTTTCACGACTACAGTAGTGCATCCCGTGTCTCCTAGAACGGTGACTTCCTGTCCTTTGACAGTGCCGTTTGCGGTCGGCACCCGTTCCTCTGGAAAAATACACGTGCCGATTGATTGGATCACATAGCGACTGGTCTCTGAACGCACCACCGGTTCACGCACCGCTTCCCGCTTAACTTGCTGGGAAACATTGAGTTTTCCATTTACCGATCTTCTGCCTCTAATGGCTACCGCGACTTTCTGGACTGGTCCCTTCCGCTTAGGACAATAGTGGGAGATATGACCCACTTCCTTGCAAGTGAAACATTGCGTGTCACTCCGCTTCCCCTGGTTACTCCTACCAGATTTATCAGGTTCCCTGGGTTTTCTGTCTTTGACCTGATTCCCACCTTTGACATCTCGCGTGATGACATTCTGTGAACCTCCCCGAGCTTCGGCGAACAAATCCGCCTGTGTGGCCATTTCAAGTATATTTGTGAAGGACCTTTCCTTCAAGAATAAATATAACTCCTTGCCACAAGTTGTTAACAATTGGTCACGAAGCAAGAAATCGATAAGACCCTCAAATGTCTTGACGACTTTACCACATTCCACCCATCGCTGCAAATAATTGCAAGTCCTACTGACGAGCTGGGTGAATGTTTCGCCTCTCTCGGGATTGCTATACTTAAACTTCTTGCGAAACCCTTGCTCGGTTAGTTCATATTTCTTGAGAAGTGCCTCTTTCAACACGAGGTAATTGAGCGAATCGGCCGTGGATAAACGCGAATACACGTCTAACGCTTTACCTTTCAATATCGCGCTAAGATGGAGCGGCCAATCGTCTTTCTTCCATTTTTGTACCGTAGCATACCTCTCAAACCGTTTTAGATAACTATCCATATTATCTTTATCGTCTTCAAATGGGGGCAATTTTGGACCTCTCAGTTTAACATCATGTTCCCCCTCTTTTTTAGCTTGCAATAGCTCAGAATTTCTTAGATATTCCTTCTGCCGATTTCTATCTTCCATCTCCAAAGTTTCTAACCTTATCTGTTTTTCCCTTTCTAACTTCTCCCTCTCTGCTTCCCTTTCCCATTCTATCCTTTCCCTCTCAGCCTGTTTCTCTAGTTAAATCTTACCCTTCTCTAATTCTATCCTTTCCCTCTCAGCCTGTTTCTCTAGTTCAATCTTACCCTTCTCTAATTCTATCATTTCCTTCTTGGTTTCCCTTTTTTCCCTTTCTATTTGTTGTTCCCTTTCAAATTTTTCCCTTTCTATTTGTTGTTCCCTTTCAAATTTTTCCCTTTCTAATTCCCTCTCCTTTAATCTTTGGTCCCTCTCCAGGGCTTGTTCTTCACGAACGAAATTTCTAAGGGACTCCCCCTCATTACCAAACTGTTTCCCCAGTTCTACCAGTTCTTTCATAGAAGACATTTCAAAAGTTTGGTGGTGACCAACCTTAAAGTGCAGTTTTAAACAAAACACGTAATTACCACAAACCGTATTTTCTTTCTCGAAATGCAACACAAATATTAAATAAATACAAAAAATAAAGTAATATTAGGTATCTACCTAACCTCGGTGCTTTGTCAAGCGCGTCTGAAACACACAAAAAGCATACAAATATAATAAAACAATTTCAGTGCTCTGTTATATCCGAAATGATCCCACTTCTGACACCATTTGTAACAAGATAACTGGGTGAGATATTTCGGATTGACAACAGAACACGTTTTGACGACACAGATATATATGGTCTAATGTGGTGATTTATATGAGCGGTAGATTATGAAGATGTGTGCGTATTTATAATCCAAATATCGGATTTATTTAACATAAAACGCACAGATTGAAAGATGGAAAAAAATACGAATAAATTAGTTCAGTAACACAAAAAACACAGGATAAATGATTCACAAATGATTCAATAATGGAAAGATGAATATAGTTCACTCAAATAGTAAACGATGTAAGCTTTTTACTCATAGTAAAAATGTATTCGCTCAGGTAGCGAAATTATGTTGCTAAACACAAGAACGGATATGCCATCTATATTTCCAGTCCTGAATGATACACTGGGTCTTACTAACCCAAAATTAGCCTACAGCTAATAAAATACATGTATTGAGATACACTCCGTTACCCGTGCACCATATCCGCTCCACAGCTCCTACGAATCAATTTCACAACTGTTACAGACTCCGGACCCTCGGAATACTATGATCACTCGGAACATTAGACCCTCCGGACACTCCAAATATTAAACCCTCCGGACACCCTGGTCCTTTGACGGCTCTACAGCTGGGTCACCTTAGTCATTCTTGACATTAGACACTCCGGACACTAGACATTAGACACTTCGGCACCTTAAACGCTCCGGACAAACGGACGTTTCTATACTCAGACAACACCGGACGCCCCGGATATTCCTACCCTCAGACAAACACCGGACACCCCGGATATTCCTACCTTCAGACAGCCCTACAGCAGCTGGAGTTGTGCGAATCCTTTACGCAGGCCGCTTGCTGACAAAACCATTAGTATTGTAAAGACCCTTTACATACAGTAAAGTATTTATACGTTTAGACTTTTCGTCTTGCCGTATCGAAAGCACCTTGCACGTGTGGCATAGGACGAATCGTACTCACGATTTCGAAATACAATAGACCATATGCATAATCACCCTCGGATATCGTTGTACAGCGAAAAAACGAAACCCGAGTACATGTATTTAATGAATAACATTTACACCATTTCGTGACAAACTGCATGTATTAACTATCTCACAGTAGAACATTCCAGATAATTCCCATGTTTGGATTCCATGTTTAGAATATGATGTCATTCATTGCAAGAACCACCCATTACTGATGAATAAAATCAAGTGTAGTATGGACATCCACAATAGACCTGTCACTGAGGTCTAGGACCTAAAAGCAGCAAGCAGATATCCACAACAGTAGATAGCATTGCTTGTTGTTGCAAGCAGATTTATCAGTCACTGTGTATGCATGACACATTTATGATGTGTATATACACATTTGTGGTAGGGAAAATAAGCTTTGGCAAAGCAGAAAATACTAACTTCTGAAAGAACAATAAAAGAATTAGAACAAGCCTATTTTAAAAGTTTTCAGATACATTTTTCCCAATTTATCTCCGGCCATGAAAACCAGAGGAAAACCTGGAAGATTATGTTTCTTTTCAAAATATAACTCCTTGCAAAGCACAAAACTGCAGCAGAACTTGTGCAAATATATTACTGGGAAGTAAGCGAATGATACAAACAACAACTGTATCTCCTCTTAACTGGAAAAAATCTAACTCCCAATCAGTTCAATTGCAACCCTTGTATTTTTGTGCAATCAGATGGCACATGAAAGGTCCCCATTTTTACTTTTCAATATTTGCGAAATTAATGGGATTTTCCCAGGTGGGAACAAACATATTCTTTCTCACAGCTTTATCCCCAATCTCCAGCTAGCATTGAAATCCTGTTGGTAACAAACTGATGCATACTAGCTGGTTGTGTCCTTGAACACTTGCATACTTAACACAGGTTATCAAGAACATTCTCAACTGTCTGCTGAATTTGAGCCAGCAGATAAGTACCAAATGAAGTAGTCTGCATCCAACATTACATCTTAATTATATTGCTACAACAGTTGAGTAAAAGCGATACAACTTAATCTGTTTTTCTATGACTCTATAGTCATAAATTAAAAGACAGAAAGATAAATCAACATGTTTAGTAAAAGTAACAAATAAGGTATTTAACAATAGAATGCAAAGTGAAGATTTAAAAATCGATTATGGTATTGTTAAATAAATTCCAAATAAATATAAATGTTCTGTCACAAGTTCAAAAATATAGTTTGTTCCAAATGAATTCCAATAATCTTCAATGTGTTGATATGCCAATAGCCTTGAATGAGCTGAAGTACCAATAGTCTTAAAGTACCACAATGATATAATCCAGGATGTCTTTGAATAAGTGCTCAATAATTCCATAGTAATGTATTAGTCCAAAACGTCAATAAGCACCTTGTAATTCCAATGAAATAATTTAAATAAATGATAACTCTCAAATCTAACTCAACATAACTAATGATGATTCCACAGGCCAATATTAAAATAGAAATGAATAATTTTGTTTAACAAATGTCACAATTTCGCTTACAGAACAATACAAGGTTGTAAATAAGGCCAGACCTTGAACTCTGATATTATTAAACAACTTATTTATAACTTACAAGCACGCCAAAAAAACAGGAACAAATAGAAACTCTATCCTCAACCATAGAGAAAGGTCAAGCACACAATACAAATTAAATATGCATAACAGTTCACTACATACTCAACATAGAGTAATAACAATTATGACAGTCAAATGTTGGCTTGAAATTACCAATCCATAATTCATATAAGTTGCATTTAAATGAATGTAAAATTAATCATGAATGAGAGTAAATAAGTATCACAACTTATAAGAAACCGTTTCTCTGCATCGTAATGAAAGAAGGTAATAAGCTGTTTGATGTATCATCCACTTCTGTCCTCTCTGTAATACTACTGGATGCACTTGATGACCATTAGGTTGTAATTGCTGAACACATTAGAACAATTATTTATAATGTCGACGTATCCTATTGTCTCTCTGCATATCCTTCTTATGCCAATTACTTCCATTTTCTGTTGGAATGTAAATGAAAACTGGACAATCAGTACAAAAGTAAATAGAATTAATGGGCCTGTTATCTCGTATCTCCAAAGCTTGGATTCTTTCAAGTCCGGCATCAACAAACCTAATCATAACCATTTCATCTCCTTGCCTATGTCTAACTATGACATCCTCTGGAATTTCTTCCCCAAGTGCTATCACAAACAACCTTGGTTCAACCATGATCAATCTTATTATTTTGCTTCCTTTATTTTTTGAAAGGAAAGAGACAATGATTGACTGCAATAAAAATATGAATATTGGCTCTGGCATTTGCTGTAATGTTTTACTATCTAGACAACTGAAAAACAAAACAACAAAATATGAGATAGTGAGTAAACTGCATGACTTAAAACATTACCAAGGAAACAAATGATATTATGACTAAAGTGAAATGGAAGACTGACAATGAAAAATGAATGCCTTAAAAACAAATAGTGTCAGTTTTGGCATATAGATGATAAATGCCCCACAGGTCACCCCACTGCTCTTTCTGTGTACCCAGAATCTGTAAGCACCCCGAGTATGATTTTAAGTTTTGAAACATTGATAATTAATATATGTATTGACAGCTTAAATCACCAAACAGTACACAATATTACCTTGTCTATAAATAAATGAACAGAAACATAACATTTGGGCACATGTTCTCTTGCCTTGATTCATATTGTACAGCAGCCAATTTTCGGTGGATGTAAAATTTGGTGATTTAATTTACACAGGGCATTTATTCTTGGCAAGTAATATCCTTAAAAAATGTGGTCTTTAAGAGGTTAATCTAGTTAAAGTTAAAACTTCTACTGCAATTACTTTTGTGATCCTATCCTAAAACTGCTGTATCACAAACCTTTCAAACTGAATTGCAGCCGTTATTCTGAACAAGTATAGTGACATTCGTTTTTATAACTCCTAAAGTCATCACCTTCAGACAATTAAGTCATGTTAGAATTTTCTCAGTTCCAGAGTGACAATAATGTAGAATAAGAACAGCTACATCCTGTGTGCCCACATAGTTTGATCAGATGATTTTCAGATATAACCACTCAATTGTGGATCATATAACCAGATACTCTTGTTCACACAATGCTCAATGCAGAAATCTTAATATGGATCTTGCATTACACATTATGTATATATGAGCTTCTTTATCATTTTATAAAAATCAGCCTTTCCTGTTAAAAATGCTTGCTCTTCGGTTTCAGTGAGAAACACATGATCACGCTGTTACTTATTAAATGTATTTTCACAATTTTCTGTGCAAAGATGAAGATACAATTATTGGAGTAAAAGCAAGGTAACAAAATGTTTATTATATCAAGGATTAATAAATTCTTAATAGATGGTACCTTTATGACAATAAAATGATCATTGTTATTTAGTCATTTTCGCAGTCATATCAATGCTCAACAAAAATTCCACAGAATGCTATGTTATGCTGCCTTTGCCATGACATAATCCAATCAGAACATACCCAGTGATTACATAGCTCGCTTCTATGCAGCTCTGAGTACTCTCCAGTAGCCAATGCAAACATACACAAAATAAGGTGAGACTATAATAAGCCTGACTATGAAATATTGTCTTTTCTAACCCAAATTTTCAATGCATTATTTTTAAGCTGAAATTTTTCATGCATTAACTTTTCATTTGCAATATATAACCAATACTGTGTTGATATACCAAGAAATAACCTACCTAGCTATATATCTACCATCCATCTACCCACTCACTCACCCATCCACTTTTCTGTCTACTGTGACAGTCATAAAAGACAATAAAACAATAAAAGTACCTTCTTATCCATTATATCAAGGCAGAGTATAATGCTAAATCATATGCTCCTAAACTCTGCTTGACAAGTATGATAATGGTTTGACTGTTAGAAGCACATATTTAACAGGTTAAGGTCCAAAGCTTAGAGTATACAAGAGTGGCATCCACAAACAGTCCATGCATTCATAACTACCTTGATTAGCCACCACAGAAGAGGCCTCACATGAAAGAGTATGCAGCACATGGTTCACCTATTTAATTCCTAAAGTCATTCACATGTCAAATACACAGTAAATCTGCTGAAGAAAACCTGACACAAGATACTCATAAATAGCAACACATAAACTGAATAAACAAGTTTATTCTTACTTCCAAATGTACTATATGTAATAAGAAACAGTGTTCTGAGTAGGATATGATGTACAATGTGACCCTGCTATAGCGCGCTCCGTTGTAACGCGAATTCGGATATAACGCGGTTGTGGCGTGGCTCGCGAAATTTCTTATACATGGCCTTTTCTTTACACAAAAAAATCTAAAAAAGTACGAAAAAATGTAAAAGTTGCTTATCGTTTTGGGGAAGAGATTGCATGCGAATAATACAAGACGATCGTGGCTTGGCCTCTGAAATTTTTATGTATTTTTCTCGTAAACGAAAAAGTATTTTTTTTTCTTCTTAAAAGTAGGAAGGAAAAACACAAAAAGTTTATTCTGGGATGGTAAGTAAAATTCCTCTTCATTTCACTCAGAATTAAATCCTTCAGAACTCTCACGTTTAGCAGCAGGGGGGGGGGCGAATCCGACATTTTGTCCAAACGTCATTTGGCTTAATTAGTACTTTCTGCACTCAGCGGATCCGGTGTCGTCAGCGCCTGGTAAAAAAATCGACGTCGTCGTCGTTGTCATCGTCGAGGGGCCAAATCGACAATTGTCCAAACGTCATTTGGTTTAATTAATACCTTCTGCGCGCTGATCCCCAGCGTCGTCAGCGTCCGGTAAGCAAACGCGACGACCGCGTCGATGTCATCGCCCCCCCTGCTGCTAAGTGGTTATTTACAATGAGGGTCTTTATGATCTTACAAACAGAGTGATCACTAACTCCTCCTCTTGCAGATCAATTAGGTTATTTGACTGATCGGTAAGTCTGACATTAATTCTTGTTAAAAACCGATTATGGCATCGCATATAGACCGGATTAATTGGACTCTCAACGATTAAAAATCCCGGAGGGGCTGTTGGTGAAAATGAATAAAGGATGTACCCCTGTTGAGCCTGATTTGATTGATTGGTATCCACCTGGTAACTCCCTTCGATAACATCACACACTAGATTAATTGCTATCACCGATGCGATATTTACGTTGTATGGAGCAATATGCCTACCACCATCTCCGTTATCGTGTCTGAGGATAATTGATTGACCGAGAATATCATTAAGAGACTTTCTTAGTTCTGGCGCGTTGTATCCTGGAAACTTGAAATCGGGTAAATCGGCTTCTGCGATATTATACTCGGTTAGGAATTTTTGTTTATTATCATCGCTGCTATCGGATATTGTCCCGATGATTCGTTCATTGATATATTCCATGTCTGATATAAGTTGATTTAACACCTCAACGTGTTTTCGTTCTTTTGTTTCCCGTAGCTGTTCTAGTTGTAATTGGTAATAACGATTAATCTCGGCAAACGTATCAGTGATATTACTTAAACTAATTATGAATGTGGCGCGCGATTCAGGATGTGCCCTATGCCGAAAATGCCATTGCATGGTATTCCTGTCTTGAAATATAAACCTGCCGGGTAATAACGCGTTTTTTGCAGTGGACAAAACACTTTGATAAGTGGGAATAATTTCATGATACGATTGCTCATTCGTGTACAAGTCCGCGGGGATTTCATGAGGTGGATTCTTAGGCCATCCTAGTATGGTTCTTATTGAACTGTTATAGATATCAACCATATACCCCGGTGTGCTTATTTCAATCGTCGACGATAACGTCGGTTCATGAACCGTAATAGCGATTTTTGATTCCTTTCCTGTGATCGATTTTATCCTGCGCTGAAATTCTCCATTGATTTGTTCTATTTGGTATGATCCAGTTGGTATTGTAACCTCATTCCAGTCTGGGGTCTCATCGGGCTTATTTGTCCACGCAAAAACCAGCGAGTTATTAGGTTGTTGTCCGTTAAATGCGTCCGCTCGGATATTAGGCCAACTGTGATATATTCGCAATTTTGCCAGCGCTATTTCCTTCACTGGAACCGGCGACGGGAAGTTCACACTGAATTCGGGTTTCGTTGACGTTATCGATATCATATTTGTTTGTACCGGAGTGGTATTCTCCGCGATCCGCTGAAGTAATTGAAACCCTTCGGGGTTCAGCGACATTATTATTATTCGTTGTCTTTAGTGTCTAATTTCAACAACCAGGTGGTTCCGGCTTCCAGTTAAAAATCCTCGATTTTTGACATCGCGGAGCTATACAACTGGACCATCGTGGAGAATTCAACATCGGATACGAACAAATTATCAATCGATAACGAGATCAACCCGGATAATTTCGAGTACGCGTCGGATACTATTTGATGTTTTACTGTATACTCGTTGAGCTTTTTCTGAAAACACGATGATATCTTTTTAGTGATTGCGTTGGAGACTCCAGCAATTGTTGTCATCGCGGATAAATAACACCGGTACCGGCTACTATACCCGATACCGAGTACACGACCGCGTCGATGGTGGTTATTTTTCTGCGGTATTTTTTTATTTTTGCGCGGTATTGTTCGGAAAGTATTTTCAAGTTCGCGGAAAATTCTTTTGCGGTATCGAATCGATATTGATGTGACGTCGGTGATACCTCTGATTCAATTACCCTGGTGGTCATTTTTATTTTAAAAGAGCTAGTGTTTTTAATTACTTAGATTCGCTGCAAATTCCACATACCATGTAATGTTTGCCTCGGCTAGATTTCTATCAACGGCATAAATTGTAAACTGTTCAGTTGCGTTCTTGTCTATAATTGTTGATATTGTATTGTTAAACCCGGATGAACTCGACGATAATATATTAAACTGCATCATTGAAACCAGTGTCAATCGATAAATGCCCTTAACAGTTGCGGTAATATTTACTGTATTATTCGTAGGAGTCCAATCGAATGATCCATGCCGAATTGTGTATACTGTGTTGATGATGTTCTCATGAGGGGTTTTTATTTTTTCGAATTGCTCTGCTACTCTCGGTAGTCCGTCTTTAATCGCTGTAACATCAGTTTTGATCGTTCCTATTTCCTGTGTATTCTCGGTTATACTTTTTTTGTTCGCTGCAACCTTAGTAATGAGTATATCTATTTCCTGTATATGCGCGTCTACATTTTTTTTGTTCGCTGCAACCTTAGTAATGAGTGTACTTATTTCCTCTCCATACGCGTCTACATTTTTTTTGTTCGCTGCAACCTTATTAATGAGTGTATTTATTTCCTGTGTATTCTCGGTCATACTTTTTTTGTTCGCTGTAACCTTAGTAATGAGTGTATTTATTTCCTGTGTATGCGCGTCCACACCCTTTTTGTTCGCTTCAATATCAGTTTTGATTGTTCCTATTTCCTGTGTATGCGCGTCCATATTATTTATGATCGTTGTAACATCAGTTTTGATTGTTTCTATTTTCCGTCCATGCGAGTCTACATTATTTATGATCGTTGCAACATTAGCGCCGATTATTTCTATTTCCCGTTCATGCGCGTCTACACTCCTTTTGTTCGTTGCAACATCAAGTTTGATTGTTTTTATTTCCTGTCCATACGCAGTGATATCATTTATAGTTGTTGTAATCTCATCCGGTTTGATATTTTTTTTACCAAGGAATTTATCAACGGCGCTATCAACCCTGTTAAAATTTTTCCGTAACGAGGTAAATTGGCCCGACAGCGTTGTAAAACCGTCTCGGATTAATGTTACCGCCGATATATGTTCACCTGGTTTGAGTCGTCCGTCGCCGGTATACAACGCGATAGTGTCCTCGGCGGCATCACGCTGTCGTATTAAAACATCATCCAGCGACACATTACTGGATTTCAATTTACCCTGGCGGTCTTGAAATACAACTATTTCGCCCGGGTCGACACTTGTTAAATTCAACGTATCAGCGAGTTCATCCTCGATTAGTTTTTTTATGTCGGCGGCGGCCGTTTCCGTGGGTTTTTTCATCGCCGAAACCGGTCGTCCCCAAATATCAATCATCGTTATTGTAAAAAAAAACGGCGTTTCTAATTAACCCGCCGGGCCTCTACGACCCCACTAGTGTATTCGTTTACAACCACATGAGGTGGTTTTCGCGATGATGAAATCGCCGCGAGTACGTTTAATACCTCACGGCCGCATATCGGCGGGTCGCTTAACTGCTGTGTTGGCAACGTGGAATAAAAAACCCGGGCTGAACACGCCCGGATATACCGCATAAACTCTTTTGGCGGAGTTAACCCGTATGAATCAAAATAGACGATCGCACGCGGATCAATCGCGTATGCAACCCAATGAGTTCCCGCTCCGGAGGACCCATCGAGGTTAATTATGCCGGTTTCAATATTCCTTGGTGCCGCCGGTAATTGATCCCTCATAAAAACACCTCTGAAGTTTTTTATCGCTAGCGCGTTTGCGGCGTCTATTAAATAAAAATTAGACATGGGAGTCATTGACTCAGGAGTCATTGACTCCCGAGTCAATAAACGGTTCCCGGTAGTCTTAGACCCTTTCCCGAGTACCATGAATACGGGGTTCCCGGTAGTCTTAGACCCTTTCCGGCCACGGATCGTTTTTTTTTATAGCCTTTCCCGGTTGCCTTCTTCAATGCCATCCCCGCCGCGGTACCAACGGCTCCTAACGCCGCCGCCTTCGCCACTGCTGGTGCGGCCGCGGCAATCAACGCTGGAATCGCAGCTAACAACGGAAATATCCCGCCGGTCTTTTCCATGTTTTTAATCGCTGCGGCCGAAAAATCTATTTGAACACCCTTTTTATTCTTCATCGCATTATTGAAATGTTTTATTTGACGCGCCGTCAACGATATCTTATGATTACCACCCGCCATCTGTGACGGCTTCAGCGTTATTGTGGTCCCGCACTGTTTAGCCGACTTTGATCGTAATTTCTTGACTTGACCATCAGTCAACTCTACACTGACGACACTATACGACATTTTATTGTAAACGTGTTTGTGCTTTCAATTACATGTTTTCCACTGGTGCATCAACGATTCTCATTCGTCCACCAACGCCTTCTAGCAGCATTGATTTATCGCTGAGAATGACAGCAACCGCTCTATAATTAACACCAGCCGGGTCTATACGAGCTCGGAAGTGTATATCAACGACGGATTGTCTCGTTAAATCAAGATGTTCCAACGAAAAATAATAAATCGGATACAGGTTTTTAAAATCAAGTTGTGATATTTGCAAACCGGTGTCGACGTTTTGATCACGACCCATGTATGACAGCAATCGATGATACACACGTGCGACATGGTTGTCGCCGTAATTAAGCTGTATATCCTCGGATGGTTCCTGTTGTCCGTTTATTCTCAGCGAAACATCCCTGACTCCTAATTTATCAAATATCATATGGCTGCGTTCTTGACTGCCCAATCGTTCCCTATTCTGTAGCGCTATAAAAATATGACGCGGGGCTGAAACACCCTGTTTTGATGCCAGGTGCCATGTAAACGTATCGGCGACGTTATCCTCTTTAGCATCAGTTGTTACCGCTAGCCAACTCAACAACGATTTTCCTCCCTGTTCCATAAATGCTAACAATCGTGCTTCCGTGGTAACTGATGGAGTCAGCACCGGCATCCACACTGCCATTTTAGTTAAAATGACTTTACCGGCAGCGACGCCAGCAGCATGCCATATTGCATTGTTATCATCGCCCCTTCGCGTCAGCGCGATTGTATGCTTAGCCCCATAGATAACCCTCCTGACATTTCTGCAGAATCCAAATATGTGATGGAGTGGAATCGCGCATGAAAACTGTCGGCGTGGTCTTTGCAACATTGTTACTCGTGCTGCGAATCCCATATTGTAATTATCGTTAAGACTTTTTATAACAGTGAAATTAGCGTCTGGTCTTGCTCTGCGGTCTGGGTTATTTGCTTCAGCCTGTGGGTTAACTGCGGTATCTCTTTCCACCAGCACGTTAACGTATTGAAGATGATCAGCGTTATCGGTGGTGTCCTTCGCAAACATCATAGATGGGCCCGTCGATCTCGTATAATCGTCCGAGTATCTCGCTAACCCAATTATCGTCGTTGCAACATCAACCTCGCGTTCTATTGATTCAATTTCTCGCCCGTCAATAAGATATCTGGCGCTCTCAAATAACGCCATGATACCGTTGTTAACGAAGCCAACTCGAACACGATCGTTATCTGCGTATGGTGCATTATCGGCGGCATTTATCACGAGTTCTCCCTCAATTTCGATAAACGCTTCACATGGCAGAAAGTATCTACTGGTATCTTGGACTTGAAGTTCAATTCGCGATCGTAGGTCGGGTTGCGCTGCATAATAAGAATAATATTGATAATCACGGACAGAATCATCCCTGCGCACTGGGGCATCCATATCAAACGCGGGATCAGCGGTTCGCGCAAACATTTTATTATTTATCATGTTGATGTTTTCAATTGCGATTTTCTTTGAATTCTGTTTAAGACCACTCCCCCGCTATTGTGTTCATGGGCGCGTTGGTGGATGACTGAGCCGCCAACGACTCTAGTTTTTCTTCCACGGCGTTATTTATTACTTTACTGACATTTGCAGGCATCACCGTCGTTGATGGCATCACCGGTGGTTTCTGTTTTTTTCTTGAAAATCTCTTGGATTTCACCAACGACATTAGTTTGTCCTTTGTCCTTTCCGGCAACATCTCCAATAGCACTAATACCCTTATCACGAATAACATCAATAGCCTTCATTCCTAATTGTTTGGCTAACGGCGCTACTTTTGGAGCCATTCTTGTAAATAACCCCGCAATGGTGCTACCGAGACCATCTCCATAGTACGCGCGGTAAACAGGCAATCGCGAGTTTACCACGTAGACGAGTACTGGTTTATCGTGGTTGTAGTGTATGATCATCTTTATTATAAAAACACCGGTTTTTCAATTAGTGATTGTGATCACCACCCCCTTCCCACCGCCGTGTGGAAAACCGGAATAAATTTTATCAAAATTTCCTGGGGTTTTTGCCCTCAAAAAGAGTCAAAAACGATAATTTTTTAATCATCCACGAGTTCGTCTATGAGCGTCCGATACGCACTAACGTCCATGATACCGCCCGTAAATAACCGCTTGCAAATATCAGCGGCCTCATTGATTATTTCCGGAGAGTTATTTCCGGCTCGTTTTCCTCCGATTAGTACCTCTAGCCGTGATATATCACTGAGAACACTGTTAGGACAGGTAACGCCGTAGGATTCTTTGCCAACAGAGTATCCTTTTCCTTTTTTTTGTTTTACCCTTTCTTCAACTTCCTTGTGGAATTCATCGTAATCGGGACCATCACCACGTAGTAATGCATCTTTATGTTCACTCGCTAAATACACCATTCTTGTCCAATCCTTTAACGACTTTATATTTTTCTCGTAACCGCTATTGATATGCTCCTTATCTCGTATGCTCTTAGCAAAATTGGAGATAGTAAAATCAATTAATTCCTCCCTCCTGTCCCTGAGGTCTCTAATTTGATCCCTTGTGCTCTTCTTGAGTATATTACTGGGTATATTCCTCCCTTTCTCTTTTTCTTCCGGTGTTTCTTCCGGTGTTTCTTCCGGTATTTCTTCTTCTGGTTCTCTTGCGGTAGCACCTAGTTCTTCTTCGTCGGCCATTGTAACATAAGGTTCTTGTGGTTCGGTTATAGCGAGTGGCGGTGGCCTCCGTGTTGTAGCAGCCGCTAGTGTTTCTAAAGACCTTTTTGTTTGTTCGGTCTGAGCCGCTATCTTTTCAAGCGCATCGAGGACGGGTACAGTTGCCGCCGTAACATCTTTGGTCGCTTTAGTTACCGGGGCAAAGAGTTGTTCGCTTCCAACAGTAAAATCGGTTTGTAGTTGCTGCCGCGTTTGAAGTTGCTCTCGGACCCTGTCTCGTAACGGTATGAACCTTTTAAGCGCCGCTAGCCGCTCTCTGGCTAGCCGAGTAGTAAGTGATTCGCCTACCATTATTGCAATTACGAAGCAATTTCTAATTTCCCGCCGAAGTTTTCGTCTATAATCCTTCTAATGTTTTTGATCTTGCTAGAAATCTCCCGGCGTCGTTCATAAACACGTCCGAGTTTTTTTCGTATTATCTCAACGGCAGTGAATAGTCCAATGAATGCATTTGCGTCATTGTGGTACAAGTTTTCATTAATCGTATGTTGTAATCGTTTTACAAAAAAGTACTCGCGGGCCAGGGTAAAACGCCCCCGTTTCGATTGTTCGTTAATAATCTCATAATCGGATAATATTTTTTTCACTGTCGAGACCATCAGATAATTCAATTCCTTGATTTTTTAATTTTGAAATCTCGGCTAATATATTATTGATGTCTTCGATATTCATTATTCCTATAAAACATCTTATTTCTAATATCAAAAATTTTAATAAAATTATTGGGGGTCATTTTTGACCCCGTTTTTTGTATGGACAGTACAATGCCGTAAATCTCCACTCGAGTGTTGTGGAAGATTGCAGGCATACATGGACAGTACAATGCCGTAAATCTCCACTCGAGTGTTGTGGCAGATTACAGGCATATACATATACTTAATTAAGGACAAACCCCTTGGGTGCCTTCGTATCCATCTGAGCCCAAGGGAACCCCAAAACATACATCTCCGGGAGGGAGGCCTAGGGTGACAAACGTCATCGTAGACCGCCCAGAAGATATGCTTGGGGGGACATCACTACATGTACTTAATTAAGGATGAATATATTTACAATGAAATGATGGGACGGCACAAGACAGCACAAACATAAAACGGCGGGGCGGAACTCTACGGCCAATTCAACCAATCAAAAGCAACCCAATTAAATTAACCCGGTTGCATGATTGTGAACAAAAGACAACCACACGCCGGGTCAAGAGCGTGGGTTAGTTTTGATTAGTTGAATTGGCTTTCGAAAGCCCCAGGCTTATAACGAGTCATCTTATATATAAAGTGACTAATACAGCGGCGTCAGTCACAAGGTGTGTGTTAATTTGAATTCCCTTGAATCGTTAAACCCTTAAATACTTATTAATGGTGTTTCACGGCATTTAAATGAAACCAAATACTCAAATAAAACATTAAAAAAAAGAATACAGCTGTTAGATAACAGCGTGTATTTCATTAGTTTTCATCGTAAAATGATTAATTAATCGCAACATTAATTTGACTTCAAGGGACGTAACTCTTGTCATGCGACGCTATCACAAAACGAGTTATCTCCCTTTTATGTTATATATGAAAATCGAATTCTGTGACCCGTCTTTTTTGAGATCGCTGTTTTAGTTATATTCTCCGCAACATCTCGAACTGATTTACTACAAATATCGAAGTATTTACCAGCCGCATTCATAGAGCGAAATATTTTTTCTTCGTGCGTTATTGTATCAAATGACTTTACGGGTTTTGCCTTTCTCATCCCTCCTGTTTTTCCAAATTTGGAATTTTGACTCGGTGTAACAGCTCTTAGATTACACAGTCTGTTATTTTGAGGACATCCATCAATGTGATCAATAACGAGACCGTCGTTGATCAGTCCGTTAAACGCTTCATACACCATCCTGTGAATAAGACAGATTTTTTTCCCAGCATTAAATCGCAAGTATCCGTGATTATTTACGGTACCAACCGGCTTCTTTAGTCTACAATTTCTAACAACGCCGTCGCGAGATGCCTCGTAATTGACGAGCAGGGGATGCGGCTGAAATTCTTGGTCCATTTATATAGTCCATTTATATAATAATACTACTTGTCTAATTTATTATTTGGTTTAATTATAAATCTTTCAACATAATCTTGGGGGGTTTTGATGACGGAGTCAGCGGTGGGGTCGATGACGGCGTTTTTTATTCGTTTATCGTAATAACGCTTTAACTCTCTGTATCGCTTTCCGCCACAATTGATACACAACTGCGATTTTCCTCTTACACCAACGTGGCAAACCAAGCACGGGAGGGGGCCAAGAGAACCATTACGAACGCTTTGTAAATGATACCCGCAGAATTCACCTCTGCATGATTTATTGCACGGGGTTGTCGACCCAATCATCAACCATTTGCATTTATTCATTATACTATATTCTTTTATTTAAATACTTGTTTTAATTATATGGATGAGTTTGAGAGATTAGCAGTAATTAAGCCCTGGAAAAATATTAAGTTCAATCTCGATAGAGTCCTCAAGGACACACCAAAAGCGTTAATAAACGATAAAACCCTGTTGAGTAAAATACGCGATTGTATCAATGAATTCAAACGTGATGGTGCATCTCATAGTTGGTCAACATTTCGAATTGATGGTGTTGTTGATGCTACCATGAACGACAACCGCGCAGCAACGATAATATCACAACTTGACGGTAAAAGGTATTTCTTCAGAGTAAAATTCATTGTCCGGGTGGAATCAGGCGATTGGATCATACGTGATAAATTTGAACCAGTTCTCAGCGACAAGAAAACAGTCATTGTCAGCCGCGACTCCAAGCCGGGGTTGTTAACCGGAATTGACAAACCATACTATGAACGAGCGTATCCTGAAACAGCAGTTGTTTATGGAATATACCCGTTAAATAAGAAACCTGATATCGGAAAACTGAAACCGATGAAACAGTCAACGGGGATAAATTGTGTAGCAGAACGAATAATAGAGCATTTTACAAATGCATGTCGAGGAAACAAATTGACTGATTTACGACGTAGCAAAATCAACCAGTGGGAACTAACCGTAAAAGAGCGTGGAGCAACCATCAGCGACATAGCGAGATTAGAAACGTCGTTGAGATTTCCAATAACCGTTACAACGATAACCGGTGAAGTATTATACGAATCGAAGTATAAATCAAATGGGGCCCCAATCAAAATTATTGATCATAACGAACACGCATGGACGCCCGCGATCACAATATTTCCACGGGATAGAACAGTAAAGTATATACCCGAAGAATTCTCCCGGGATGGTTTTCTCGCGGAGAGGAAACTATTTGATGCTATTGCCTACTTGTGTAAAAACGACCCTGTATCAGTGTGGTTACTTCGCAGCGCTGATACCTTTGATCAGTTTGTAAGACCAAACGGTGAATTATATCGCACTGAAGCATTTCACAACAGGATGAAAAAAACCGCCATGGAATTTGAAGAGCATGATGAACAACTGCTAACAAATTGTTTTACGATTCCATCGGTTGCGGCTCATGTTGCAGCGAGGAAAAATGCGTGGGGTCCAACGCGCAAGGAATTTCTACCGGATGTACAATCCAGTTGTTTGGAATACTATCACGGTGGACTATGGAACACTGAATACAACCGCGACGCTATGATTTCCGTTGATATGGTTGCCTGTTATCCAGCGAGTTTTCTCGGGTATGGATCCGCCGCTGAGTATTTCAAACGATTTGGACACCCCAGACATGAAATGACTCGTGTTGCTATTAATGGACCACTGCCTGATTTTGATTTAACCGGATTCGCTCGCATAGTATCATTTGAGTTCGCGGCAGGACTTCATCGCTGTTGCTATATTTGGATCGGTAGACACATGGCTGAAAAGAAGTGGCTGCCAATAGCGTTGCTACGGTACATGATTAATTGTAGCATGCTTGTATCGTTGATTGTCAGTGACGCGATTATATCATACCGGGCGCAGACTGAAGTCTGGTTACCAGAACCGGAGCGTCTAGATAGCATAATTGACGAATCCAGAAAACACATCGATGCCGACGAGGAATATATCGTCGAATGGTCCAGGAGGATATTCAACCAACGAAACTGCGAGGCAAAAGATCTCGGTAGAAGAATAATCGGTAAGTTCACACAAGGTGGAAAAAACCACGACTACAAACGATATTGCTCACGGCTGATTATAGATGACGCAGAATATGATTTCGTAATCAAGGACGCAGTGGCGAAAAATAGATACGTGAACTGCGAAACAGCTTTCTTGCCCAATGGAACAAGGTTGGGTACAGTTGTTACCTACAGCGATGGAGACAGCCCGGCATACCCGCATTTGAGGGCGTCTATGCTAGGTTACGCCGCTATCAATTTATTCTCGATGATAAATAGATTTCCTGACACCGCCGTTAGAGTAGCCGTTGATTCGTTTTATGTTGACGTAGCGTATAAGGAAAACGTAGCCGAGTTTACTAGTCCGGACGAGAGTTTGGGTACATGGAGAATTAAAAATGAAATACGACGCGATTATTCCCCGTCAGCAGATGTCACCGTTGAGAACAACTACTTACGCGGTGATAAATTGTCAGAATGGTCTAATGCACCACCGTGTTGTGATCCAATTTGTAGATATAAAACAGTTTATTTAAGCGGCTGTGGCGGGTCAGGAAAGACGACTCGGGCAATTGAATTATTTCGAACGCGGGCAAGTATAATCGTGCTTACACCGACCCATAGACTAACGCGAGAGATAAAACAACGAAATGTTGAGGCCGTTACTTATCACAGCTTTTTTCGATACAGCGGTGGTGAGTGGACTCCTGATCGAATGGGTGAAAAATTTTATTCCTGAGGTTATCATCTGGGACGAAATATGTACTGTTTCGTTAGACGTTTTACAAATGTTTCTTGAGTGGTTGCTGCGCGCGAATACAGCGGTAATCATGTGTGGCGACCATGGCCAACCACCACCATTTGTCGGCGAGGGTCCACATGATTGGTTAAAGGGTTTTGTGGACTATTATGAAGAAACCGATACTGATTACCGGGCACTTGATGAACAACTGCGCGAGGTTAAAAAATTAATCAGATTACAGCCAGATAGAATTCAATGTGAAATAATCCGCGAGGTGATTCCGGAAACACCGTTAAATGAATTCTGGGAAACATGGAGACCAAACGATTTGATTGTAGCGAGTAGAAAGATAGTCAGAGACACACTTCAGCGGAAGTTGTTTACGTTGCATAAGGAAAAGTTTCCAACGCGTCCAGTGCCGTTATGTTATAGACCCGCGGACACACGGCGGCAGAACATTGAAGTTGAAATTCCAGGCCGGACAGAAAAACAAATTCTCGTGCTGAATGATATCGTGCTCGTTGATATCAGCGTCGTCGAGGACGCGCTACGTGCTGATAAATCCCCGTGGACGCTAGGATACGCAACGACAATACATTCCTCGCAGGGACTGACTATCACGGACACAATTGTTTGGATAGTTGATAATCGCATCGAATGGTCGAATCTAGTCTATCTTGCAGTGTCCAGAGTACGAAGGATAAATCAGCTTCGAAGAATTGTTATTGACGGAGTCAGTGACGGAGTCACCATCGATGCAAGCGTCATTGATAGAAAACTCTCGGGTTACCGCCAACAGGATAAAAAAAAACAGCGGCGTTTTGATATTGATGCCGAATTAATAATTGCGTTACGACAACAACAGAATAATCACTGCGCGAGTTGCAATTGTATAATGAGTTGGCGCTATTCGGATAAAGACGCTCGCCAATTTACCGTGGACAGGATCGATAACAGTCTCGGTCATGTCAAAAACAATGTGAGGTTGACATGTCTTGAGTGCAATAGACGCAACGGCGCTAGTTAAGACCACGCGGGGGTAATTGAGTATCGTCAGGTATCACTTGTAGTTGCTCGCGTGTAAATCCGCGCTGAGGAGCAGTTGAATCCAGTCTATAGATCGGTGATCTACCAGTTGATCGTGTTATCGTTGATATGTTATGTGTGGTAACACTCCAGATAGGATCAGTAGCTCTTTTTTTACCGCCTTCAAGCTCTCCTGGTTCATACAGATATCTAACAGTGACATCGCCGAGAATCGGCTTGGAAACGCTATCTATTTTTGATCTTCCGGGTATGTACTCGTATTTAATCGCGTCGCTGGGCTTCATGTTGATTGCTCGGGTAATCTCGTTATTTAACGCGGCAATTACGCCTGGCAACCTTTTGACCCATTCACGAGATCGTTTTTCTTGGATGAATTCCTTCGCGTATTGATATCCAAATAACCGTTCAGCAAGAGTCCGATTGAATCGTTCAACAATTGCCTGATCACGATGTAGCGCAGTATGACCTCGTCGTATCGCGACGCTATGATGTTTCAGCGTTGATAAAACAGCGCCGCGAAATTCACTACCGGGATCAACTTGTAGTAGATTTGGCCAGCGCAGAGGACCTCTTCGATAAATTCTTTCAAACGCAGCGGCTACTTCAGTTGCTGACTTTGTTTTTAACGGCTCCGCTTGTTTGTATCGACTCGCAACATCAACTACGGTTAGCGCGTATTTGTAACCGTTGTCATGCGGCAGAAATAGTATATCAGCCTGATGAACTTCATTAGGTACGCTGACATCAAAGCGCGAGAAGTTGATTTGTTTAGGCGGTGGTAGATAAATTTGCCATATAGCCTGTTTGGATAACCAATTAGCCGCAGTGGCCTTTGTTACCTTTGCAGCGCTTGCAAGCTTACCAATTGCGGCCTTCCCCTTCCAGTATCCTCTCGGAGAATAATAGATGGATTCCATATTGTTATTAATTACCAGCGCCCATCATTAATTTACCTTTCATAGCCGATTTTACTAACCATGAGGCCAATTTTTCTTTGACGGATTTATCAGGAATAGCATTTAACGCGTGAATTAATTTTACGTCCGCGATATGATGCTGTTGCAAATCGCTACTTTTGTAAGCAACATCATGAGCATGACACGCCTTATCGATAGCGTTTATTGGATACTCACCGGGTTTGGGCTGATTTTGATCATCGAGTCTGATATCTAATCGTGTTCCGGGGCCACAGTAGCTATATCCTGGAAGGTGCTTTTCTCCTGGATACTTTGCCCACGGTGTTCCGGGGAGTTTTGATAACCTGGCTGCAATATCACCTCCTCGCTTTTTTTTAAAACATCCCCGGGTTTAATAGAAATAAATCTAAATTTCTTTGTACCGCATTGTACACACTTGCCAGTAAGCGCCGATCTGTTATTTCTTGTTGTAACGGTTGTCATATCATTTGTGCCAGTACGCACTCTACACTTTACACAATATAGATCCATAATTTATATATAGAGACATGAATATAATTGACTTTTCAGCGACTAAAACAAGAGAACCAGTTAAGCATGTTGCAGCGTTACCAAACTCGATCCGGATGATTATCATCGGACCATCTGGATCCGGCAAGACGCAATTGTTACTCAATTTAATAATGAGATGGATGAAGTGGGACAGGTTGTATTTGGTTGCTCCTAGCGTAGATGATCAACGATGCTACGAGGTGTTAAAAGATTTCAACGAGAATGCATCAGCGATCGCTAAAAAAAATGTCATCGAGTTTATTACAGATATCATTGATGCACCAGGTATCGATGATATTGATGGCGACGTTAACAATCTAGTCGTGTACGATGATGTTATGTTAGACAATCAAAAAAACCCAGCTAGGATATTTTCCAGAGGCAGGCATAAAAACACTGACGTGATATATGTCACTCAACGATACACTCAGATTCCAAAAGTAATCAGAGACAACTGTAATATTCTTGCTGTATTCAACGGCGTTGATACACACACGCTACGAAATATTTGGCAGACATGGTGCGGCGGTGACATGGACTTTAATGTTTTTCGAAACTTTTTTAGTCATGCTCAGTCGACCCCACATGGATTTGTAACGATAAATTTACATGATCCTCGGACACGATATCGTATCGGACTTGACCAAATATTCGGTTAAATTGCAAATAACCACATAGCAGCAGGGGGGGCGATGACATCGACGCGGTCGTCGCGTTTGCTTACCGGACGCTGACGACGCTGGGGATCAGCGCGCAGAAGGTATTAATTAAACCAAATGACGTTTGGACAATTGTCGATTTGGCCCCTCGACGATGACAACGACGACGACGTCGTTTTTTTTTTTTACCAGGCGCTGACGACACCGGATCCGCTGAGTGCAGAAAGTACTAATCAAGCCAAATGACGTTTGGACAAAATGTCGGATTCGCCCCCCCCCCCCCTGCTGCTCGTTTTCTGTAACAATCCCTGTCATCAGAACACCTGCGACTCTATCGGCCATTGACCCTTTGTTCATTTTCTGACGCATGCATGGAAGGCAGCATCGCACTGCTACCACAAATGTAAAAAAAAATTTAACAAAAAATACATCTTACTTATTGGTTTATTCAGTAGGCATGGAGGGACAGTAACTAGAATAGTCTAAACGATTGCCAATTCCTTTTTATACATTTGCAAAGACAAAATAGTTTGCTGAAATTTCAAAGGAAATGGATTACCTTTGAAGCACTGACTGTTATGAAGATGTACTCAGGAAATGGAAAAAATACCAGTTTCAATCATGCAATACAATTATTTGATGTTGCCACCACAATAAGAAATGGGCATCGGTTTCGTTCTCCAAAGCTGTCCTTTAGCGGTGACTTTAATAGCGCATCGCCCTTCATCAAAGAAAGCCGACTACAATCTTTCAATAACAGCTATGAACTTTTCTTTAAAGGAAGTTAGTACCAAACTTAAATAAAAGTGATGGAATCTGATGGATTTTTGCATTCTCCAGCGTGACTGGAACACGTTAATTGTGCTGTGAAAGTTTCCTTTTTGTAGGGAAAAAGGTTATGCCAATGGCAGCTTAAAATGCAAACTAACTTTTATCAACTTGGAACGTACTTTAAAGTAAATGTGCTTCGTCATTCGTTACGTGATTTTATTATGTTTTTCCACTGAATTCAGACCAATATCACCTGTTACAAAATTAATGAATATTTTAAAGCTGTGTGTGCATGTTTTCGATGGAATAACTTGTATTGTGGATTTAATGTATATGATGAGGTTTGCAGGTGAGTACACGGTGTTGATACTCTATTCATGCTATTCACTTATGTGTACCAATTCATGGTTCTCTAAATAAACTATTATATTATGTCTTCTCTGTTTTCACTACAGGTGTATTTCTCATTTAATATGCATCAATTCAAGATGGTAACTTTGCCAACGAAGCACGTATTTTACCGCCCTCATTTATTACCCACACCCCCCATCAATTTTTTGTTGTTGGGGGGTACATTTTCTTCAGCCAGCTGACTTAGTTGCATATGACACAGTTCGGTATATAACGCGGTGGGGTTTTATGGCTCCAACTACCGTGTTATAGCGGGGTCACACTGTATATAGGTCAAACATGGAAGACTCCATCAAAGATATAAATAGTTTAAGCCCATGTTATCAGAGCATAAAATATAGGATACAATAATTTTCTTTGGTTGTAATATCTGGTAGTAGTAACAGAGATGCATCAGATTATCAGGCTTCATGATTGCAAGATAAAAAGCAACCAATATATGAACCTAATGTCAACAGAAAACCATATCTAAGCACGATATATGTTCCTGATAAAAGTCACACTTTTAACACTAAATGTAAGAAAGAACATCAAAATACCACAAGAAATCAGTTTAACACCACAGAACTATATATAGACAATTTAGTTTGCTAAATGACTAAAATTACAAGAGTTTGGAGATTATACAGTATATTGATTGTGTCAATTGCATGTTCAAAGAATGAAATAACATTCTGTCTGACAGCGGACTCAGCCATATTAGGTACAAAGTAAGAAATAGCTCCTGCTGATCCAAAATGAAACAATTTATCATCCAGTAAGTCAAAGAAAATATGTGTTCTTACAACCCCAAACAAATGCTTTGCTTCAGATACTACCATGTCAATACTGCTCATCATTCTGCAAGTCTCATTTCTGATGATGCTTCTGTATAGTTTGATGAATGTTGAGTCATGTTTAGTCCTGTAATAATGGAATGTTGTTAATTTTCTCATTAAAATGGACATCCAATAATGCAGGGATCATACAGATCAGAACTTAAATTCGTTGTCTTTTTGATAGTTTTATTACTGACCAGTTGTCAGTTTTTGAAGAACTATTCTCAACTTTCTGTAAATTTAAATACAAAAGATAAAAATAAAAGCAATAAAGATGTGTATATATATATATATATATATATATATATATATATATATATATATATATATATATATATATATATACATACATACATACATGTGTGTGATTAAGATTTTTAATGTAACTTTAATAATTTTCCAGTCATATCGCTACAATGTCTGCAGTGTGGCAGTTTAAAGTGATGTCTAACACTGGGGCATCATGCCACAGACTTGTAGCATCATGTCCCACTCAGTCACATTATCCTGACACCATGCCGACCAGTCCTAACACTAACCTCTTAATGCTGAGCGCCTATATATATATATATATATATATATATATATATATATATATATATATATAATGAAATATGAAAGGCAAATGATAAATAAGTCATTGTAACTGGACACAAATTTTAAAACACTGGTCTTTAGCTGTTCTACTTTCTCCTCCTGCTGCAACCCTGTTTTCAGTTGCTATTGTATTTCTTTTCAGCTGAGTCTACTGGACTTAGACAATATTTTGATTGTTCCTTTCTCTTTTGCTTCATCTGCCAGTTTGGTTGCTGCCTTGATAAAGGCTGCTGAGATCCATAATATTTCATCCTTCAACACATCACTGCTTTGCATGAAGCCTTCTCACCAAACTGGCACCCAAATCGTCAGTCAAACAATTTGTTGAACACCCTGACAAGGTTGAAACTGGTTTTTTTGATAGACAACGTTGATGGCAAAGATTTAAATGAAGTTGTTTGCACTGACCCTACGAACACTATATCAAAACAGCAGTCCCGAGTGTGTTCATGAGTTACACATTTTTCTTGCACACTACACTAAGCACTGTTTCAAGGTCATATCTTTTCGCAGCCACTTCTTGCTTTCTTTTGTCTTGATGCCAACTATTGCTGAATATGTATGCATTAATTACATCATGTGAAAGTCATGGTATGCGTGTTGTTTACTTACTTCCTATTGATTCTGATAATGATGGAATGGCTAGCAGATGGATAAAATCAAACTATTTTCAATCCTCACACAATAATATAAAATTCTATTTATATGTACACAAATGGAATGCAGTATTTTCTTTAATACAGGTGAGTTACAAATTCTTGATTTACCTCCACACTTATTTCCGAATAGTAACATTTTCACATGATTTTATTTGGATGGAAAGCATCTCTTAGCAAATGATCTTACAAGTAGCATGATAACTTATACGTCATTACATCAGTGCTAGCAATAAGTGAGAGAAATTTGTCAGCTCTTGCTTGTACATAACATACATTTTTTTAAACACATTTTCTTATAATAATATGATATCCTGGCAAAAGCAAGGAAAAGGAAACGTCTTCAATTGAGGTATTTATTTCTCAACGACCTTCAGTGATGTTTAATGACTATGCAAACCCTATCATTGAAAACTGTGAATAGTTTAATTAAAATTTTCCATCATACATGACCTGCAATAATAGGATACTGTAAGTACTTTGATCATACTTTTCATTTAAACGTAACCTGATATAATGGAAACTTATGAATAATTGTGTCACACAAGTAATCAAACATGACATGATATAATGGAATATTATGAATAATTGTCACACACAAGTAATCAAACATGACATGATATAATGGAATATTATGAATAATTGTGTCACACAAGTAATCAAACATGACATGATATAATGGAATATTATGAATAATTGTGTCACACAAGTAATCAAACATGACATGATATAATGTAATATTTTGAATAACTGTGTCAAACAAGTAATCAAACAGGACATGATATAATGGAATATTATGAATAATTGTGTCACACAAGTAATCAAACATGACATGATATAATGTAATATTTTGAATAACTGTGTCACACAAGTAATCAAACAGGACATGATATAATGGAATATTTTGAATAACTGTGTCACACAAGTAATCAAACATGCAACAACAGAATATTGCTATTAATTCATATCCAACGTGTCTAATGCATGCTGTACATAATTTTATCAGACTCTTATTAAACATTACCTGCAATAATGGAATACTGATAATACAATTTATCAGACATTCATTGCAGAAGACCTGTAGTAAGGGAATGCTGATAATTTTCATCAGACATCCATTACACAAGACCTGCAATAACACGAATACTGTTTATCTGACTTTCCCATGGAATACTCTGAATACTTTTATAGACATTTCTATTAAATATGGCCTGTGATAAGGGAATTATGGGAATAACTGTGTCATGCTAAAATGGCAGAGGGTCAGATTCATAATCAAATGATTGTGACTCAATACCCATCCAGGCCAGCCCATGTTGGCTGCTTTGGAAAAGCACTCATCTCCCATTGCCTTAGCAATATATTACTATGTTCAAAAACTGATGCTAAAACCAAGAAACCAAAATCTGCTACAAACGTTGCACAGAGGCAATGCAAAGTCAGAAACTGTGACATATTGTTTTTTTGAATTCTGATATATGAAGGAGGCTATTGCATGAACTTATTCAACCTATATAATGGAAGGTAAAATTACAGTTTCTACAGACATCAAAGTGTACCTAACAGCTTTTAAGAGGAGTTGCAACATGTTTTTATTGCATTTGTGAGATGATTATCAATAATGTTGTAGTGAGGTTTTGTGCCATTTTTTTATTGCATCTGTGAGGTGATTGAGGTTTCGTGCCAGTTTTCAGCACAAGATGGGCTATACGTCATGGTCAGTATCACTGTTGGAGGTAGAACTTGGAAACCGCGGGCAAAAACCACCACTCATGAGAAGGATTAGCAAACTTTCTTACGTACCCACATTAGCCTGATCAGCAATATTATTGAAGCAGATGTATGTTGGTTCTTTGGAGAAAAAATCCTGGGGGACTAGGGATCCTTTTACAGTAGAGTTTTAAAGGGTGGCATGCATCATCAGGCATAAAGTTTTGATCGGGATATAAAACTGCATCTGGTGGTCTTTATTATCATAACAATTTACAAAAGTTCGTGCCAACAAAAAAATTTGAATAATGACACATTTGGACAACTTACAACAATACTTGAAGACTTTCACAATGAACATTGTCACATATACTTGTTCTCAATATATTTGTGCTGAAGTCATTAAATGTGCATGTCAGTGGTCACAATAATTCAATAATAATAATTTGTTTTCTTGTACAGCACATGCTACTTTAATTTTTGTATCACACTTTTATTTCTTATGACAAGTGCTGTTTCATGGTAAAAGTTGGTGATTATGTACATTGAACATAGCAAAACATTCACACAAGTTAACTTTTCTTTTCTCCCATAGGACACAACCTGGTGATACCAATTTTTCCTAGTAAAATATGTTTCTTCAAAAATACTTGCCCAATCATAATACCTTAGGAGAACTACCACTACCTCACAAATCCAGACCACCCAGATACTGCTTTTAGCTAAAGGGAGCTAAAGTTGCATGCCAACCTATTTGGGGGATGGGCAGCATGATCTCCCCTTACATATAAGACTTGGTGGCACAGTGTAAGAATATCCTAGTTATTAGTGCAGCATAAAAACTGTTTTGCCCATTTAACGCCAAATCTGACAGGTTAAAATCGCTGGTTTAATGTATCCTTGAGTGACCATCAGCGTTACAAACAGTTCATATAATGATAATTACCTTGATCCATGTTATGAAAACATAAAACATAAATTAGAATGACTTTCCGTGGATTCACGAATATAATTATAGCAACATAAATAGATTCAATTATTAAAGTCACGTAAGCATGATATATGTTACTTAAATCTCTTTCCGCAGTAAGGATGTAGAATTTATCAATGCACATTCAACCACAAAGCTCCATGATTCTAGGGGGCCCCGAGTGGCCGAATGGTCTAAAGCGCTCTCCGTTACGGATCACTGCCATCTCACCTCCGTCTGCGGCGGTTCGAGTCTAGGATTCAGCCAATGTGGGTATGTGAGAAAGCTTGCCAGTAGCTTCTCGTGGGTCGGTGGTTCTTTCCGGGGTTTTCCCGGGTTCTTCCTCCACCATTAATACTGGCCGCCATGTATAGCCTATCGTGTGCTGAAAAATGGCGTTAAGCCCCAAAACAACAACAACAACAACAACCATGATTCTAGATCAAATAATATACATGACATGTCTAAGGCTTCTATGATCAAGAGCTGAATGCAAAATATTTACCAAAGCCAATTAATTATGAAATACAGATTAACAAGGGCTTCTTTGGTTATAATATACTGTGGTCATAAAAAATATTCTGGTCATGTGATAATTGTAAATCCTTAACCTATGCCAGTAAATTGTGAAATATAAGTGATAGTAACATTCCTTGAAATAAGGTACTAGCAGAGACATTTCCAAACAGAATGATGATTCTACCATAATCATAGTCTTATAAATGAACACTTAAAACACACAATTTAACCACAGTGTGAACCAAAGGTCACAGTTACCTACATTTGTGACATGGTAGTGGTTCTAATCAATATGCAGCCCTCACTAAATTTCGTGATTCCATGTATAACAGTATTTATCCCTGGTACATGAAACCTAAATGGAAAAAAGTAGCTACAAATGCACAACTAATGTACAGAGTTATTCCAGCAGCCCCCTTTAATGAAGGTGATATGACATCAATTCCCAATGTGTGCATAATACCTATGAAGAAGGAATGGTTGACTTTCTTTGGGAGTCTACATGTGAATATGCAGTCATCTGCATGTATGGTAACATCTACACTGAAGCTTGCATTCACTTTGAAGAGGTGAGCAAAGAAAGACATTTTACAATGATTCATTGGCTGCAGATTTTCTTAATGGTGCTTTGCAATTGTTATCCATATGATTTTAAACTCTGTTTTAATAAAGGAATAGAGTTATCAGTCTCATTCCGAACACTAAACCTCAGTAGCAGATAATTAACACACAAAGAAATTACTTTACTCTTTTCCTAATTCAAACAGCTAAAGATGAAAAATACAAGTTTGGTGAGTCAATATATGAAAATGCAATGTGGAAAAAGGCATTTCATGACTAGTAAAGTTTGCAGTTTAATTGTAAGATATCTGCTCTCTAAGATTGTGAGAATAATAGAATCTATTTTGGGGTTTTCACTTAAGCAAGAAATCTGTGAAGGGTTTGTATTATTTGTCTTCCCCAGAAGGATTTCCCTAACGAGGAGACCCATGATGTAACGCTGCGACTGGGATTTCCCTGTCTTGATACAAACACCAACACATTATTTTTCTCTCCTAATTTTTCCTTTCAAATTAAAATAACCCTGGCGATTTTGTGCTATAGTTAGCAGATTCAACACATACAGTATCATCAGGTTATATTATTGCCTTCACATTTTATATAGCCAATCAGGTCTTATACTGTTTAAAGAAACTCTGAACATTTATCTACTGTAGTTAGAATCTAGCTATATATGCCGCTCTTTGAAAAGAAAATGACAAACAAGTTATAAATATCTTTTGCTGTACAAACTGCACCATGAACGTCTTGAAACATATGCTATTACTTATCAACACTTGTCATGATTCTGCAAGTCTGATTTCTGATGATGTTTCTGTATACTTCGATTCCTGTTGATTCATGTTTATACCTGCAATAATGGAAAACGGTAACTAATTTTACGAGACTATCCAAATAAACATGAAATACAATAATGGAATAGTGTGAACAATTTTTGTCAAACTTTACAATTAAACATGATGTCCAATAATGGAATACTGGTAATAATTTTATTAGAGTTTTAAATGTAATATTGTTGATAATTTTACCAGACTTTCCCATTAGCATGACCCTTAATTATGCAATATTGTTAATAATTTTATTAGATTGTCTCTTTAAAAAGGACCTCCAAAAATACAGGGATCATACTGATCATGAGAACAGAAATTGATTGACTTTTCAATGGCCTGTTACTGACCTGATTTCAGTTTTCGTGAACTACTCACAGTATCAAGTGTTCAACTTCCGTCAACAAAATTCAAATAAAAGAAATAAATATAAAAATAATAAAGATATAACGAATGTAATGACATATGAAAGGCAGATGAAAATAAAGTCATTGAGTCAAATAATAAAAAGGTCATTTTATCTGGACCCAAATATTATACACTGCTCATTAGTAGCTGTTCTGTCTCCTCCTGTTACTCTCGGCCCTTCACTTGCTCTTCTTTTCCCCCCTTTTCTTCTGAGTCTACTGGATTGAAACTATATTGTGAATGTTCCTTTTCATTCTGCTTCCTCTGCCACTCTGACTGCTGCCTGGAAAAGGCTGACATCTATAATATTTCACCCTTCATCTCATCGCTGCTTGAATGAAGCCGATCACCATCACAGCACCCCCAATCATCAGTCAAACAATTTGTTGAATACCATGACAAGACTGAAACTGGTTTTTATCATACAGACAACAGCAATTACAAAGACGTAAAAGAAGTGTGTTTTCATCAGCACAAGTTTTACTTGTAACCTATACAAAGCACTATTTTAAGCTTAGATCTTCTCTCAGCCTCTTAATGAAATCTTTGTCTTGCAGCCAACTATTGTAGCCATTTTGAAAGCATTTTGCAAAGATCCTTGTTAAAATGGCACTGATGCTAATGAACCATCTTTGATAATTAGGAACAGGCGATGAAGGTAAAGCTATTCACACTGTCTTATTACTTCCTATGGATTCTGATAATGGGTGAATGTCTCGCAGATGACAGAAAAATCAGGCGGTATTTCCAATGATCGGAATGTAAAATAAAGAACTAAAAAGCTAATTTTCCATCATATTTGATTTGTAAGACAATGTACTCAAATATTAAAGGACGTTTAATGGCGTAATTAATATATAGATGACTTTCAAGGACTTTAAAGAAAAATTCATCTCTCAGTAGCTTTTAATGACTCGTAATGACCATGCAAGACCTGTCAGTGAATATTACTAATTGTTTTATCAAACTTTGTTTATTAAACATTATCTGTAAGAATAGAATACTGTAAATAATTTTGATCATATGTTTCTTTTAAACATAACATACAATAATGGAATATTATGAACTAGACTTTCCAATTAAACATGACCTGCTAAAAGAGAATGCTGCTATTAACTTGTTCAGACTTTTCAGTGGAATGTTTTAAATAGTTTTATCAGACGTTAACATTAAACATGACCCTCAAAAAGGGAATACTGGTAATAAGTTTCGTTAGACCTCCATTACACAAGACCTGTAATAATGAAATACTGATAATTTTATCAGACTTCCATTACACAAGACCAGCAATAACTTAATACGGATAATAATTATCAGACTTCCATTAAACAAGACCTGCAATATGGAATACTGATAAATGGTATTAAAATTCCATTAAAAAAGAACACAACATTGGAATTCGATAATTGTTATCAGATTTCCACTAAAAATATCAACAATAATGTAATACTGGGAATAATTATACAGAATTTTCTATTAAAAATGACCTGTAAAAATTTAACATGAATAGCTGTGTCACACTTTTCCTTCAAACATTTCCCACAATAATGAAACTTTGTAAATTCATTTCTTGGTTTGCCAACAATTTCATTTTTAATGTATGTAATATTTCTATCGAAAAATCACAACTGTTATTTGCAGTAACCACAGAATACATAATTTTACATTAAACATTTCTAGAGAAATGAAAGTAAATCAAAGGGCACAATATTTGGAGCTAAGAAGCTGAGATGGCAAATTTAATGCTACTACAAGGGTACTATGCTGAACTGATAGAGTGCGAGACTCGTAATCCATTGAGATTTGCCTAGGCCAGCGCATGCTGGGTGCCTAGCAAAGGCACTCGTCTCCCGTTTTTCTTGGAATATTATAGCTAATTATATGTCAAAAGTGATGTTAAAGCAAACAAACCAAAATCTGCTACTACGTTTGTACATAGACAAGGTAAAGTCAGCCATAGTTGATTTTCTGGTGAAAACCCGTGCTCTGGTGGTCATAATGGAACCAAGACTGGCAGCAATTTTAATTTCGACCAAGCCAACATTAGAAGAAGTCTATTAGTGAAAATAATATCCTGTTATAACAATCAATTATGAAGGACAAGAGATAACAAGCTCTAAGATGTCCATTTTGACAGCCATATATTGCTTTCTGCAGACATGGAAAGGGATTAATTTCGTTTCCTTTTTGTAAAACATTGATTTTGTGGGCCCAATCTTCAATTTTTCTTGTCATTATCAACTAAAGGTTTCTTTTCCTTTCAAGCTCCTCCATGTTTTGTCTCTATGCCGCTTACATATTCTAACAATGGTTTGCATCTGTCCTCTCATATTAGAAATCATTCTTAAAATACTGAATTGTACTTTCTGCTGTTTCCTTTAGATCATATATGATGTTCTGTACAGAATTGTAGGTTTTGATACTGATTTGCCTTGATTATGCCTTAGAACCATTAATATAATTCATGTCACCGAAGTATGACTCTATATATGGAGAATGAAATCAACTCTACAGACGTGGACATAGACATAGGGAATACGCTACCAGTGATCTATATTTTGTCCCACATCAAACATTTTGGAAGGGAATAATTTCTGAATCTTTTAGCTTCAAAATTATTGTAGTTCAACCCCTTCTCATTTTGCACGTCAGATGCTACTGTATAGTTAGCAATAGTAGTTGAGATCTTTCTCACAAAGACCACAATCTTTTAGTCCATTTGGTGTTCCTATACCTTAAACATTTGCCAGCTATGTCCCCACTGATATTGTGTAGAAGCCATTCCTACTTCTACATATTCTTCGAACATTTATCTTAAAGTGTTGTGTCTGCGTCTCTATCAGTAAGTTGGAATGGTATGTCTGGCAAACACTGCGTATTCCCTTAGTTTCTTAAACACAATGATTCATTAGACGAGTAAAAACATATTACCTGTCAGAATGCTCCTGATAAAGATTGTCATTTAAATAACATAAGTAACAAATACTTTTAAAATGATCGTCTTTATGCAGATAAATTATTGTAGAATAGAGCTGGACAAACCGTCATTTAACAAGCGGACCATATTAAGGAAAATCAGAACCAGGCCAGGACAAATGCGGAATATAATTTTAACCAGAAAAAAATCACTACATTTGGGACAAAAAGATCATGGGATGAATATGTGTGATAAGTTTTCATGGCAATCCTCAGGTAGTTCAGAAAGAAAGAAAGAGAGATGACAAACTTATGCTAATGGCTAAACAGATAACAAGCTATGCCATAAGTTCTGCAGGTCTATGACCCGAAGCGACAAACATACCTTACTCCAGCCGTTGCGTTTTCAAACTGCAAATAAAAGAGGATAACAGGATAATTACCAAATTGATGGAACTAAAACTGTGTCCAAAAACAACATGGATGGCTTCATGGATATGCATTGGAACAAAGGTCTAAACAATATAAAGAAATTACAAAGCAAAAAAGGGCAATACAAATATCTGCCACAGTATGACCTAGGTCTTAGATCCTACCAAATTAATTTCCTATCTATGAAATTCTTCAGAAATGTATAATTAAAGTGAAGCTTAGTCTTCTCAGTATGAACCCTTATATTAAAAATCTGAAAATATATTTAAAAATATCATACTTATTCAAATATTTAAGAAAAACAAGGAAAAGTCTGACATTCATTGACAAAATAATTTTGTTGTTGATCTACATTATTTGAATATAAATCACTATACTATTGAATGAACCTTTCAAAAGCCCATCCCTTCTACCATCAAAATGTATTCTCTCAAGACATGTTGTCTCTTACTGCAGCTGGTTCTATGTATGACTCATGCATGAAATATGATCTTCAAATTAGTTGATATACAGGTCTGATTTTATAGTACTGAAACAAACAAATCCAGTAAAAGTTACTGAGGAAAATGGTATTTGTGATACAAGGGCAAGATTTAAATTACACTAGGGCCATATATCAGTCAGATTTTGAAAAAGGTAAACAAAAATAAACCCAGGCGAAACCATCAGAGTTCAATAGTTGTTGAATTAAAAATCCATTTTGGACAAAATGTTCTGCCTTCAACGAATTGCATTGTGATTGATTGATTGTTTGGTTTTAAAAGCACATCAACATAGGATTTGTTATATTTTGTTGATACAATTAGACTAACATGTCTTACCCAGAGACACATTACAACATCCAACCTGCATTTTAGCTGACTTTGGACCCACATGCACATCCCATGACCATTTGTCTGTTGTTCTGTTAATACCTGAACCACTATGGCTCTTAATAGATATGGGTAACTGCAATAGCCCCTTCACAGAGTATGCCTTTCAATTCAAAGATTCACAAAACCTTTTCAATTTCCATTTTATGTCAGACTTTTTCTGGTAACATTCAAAATGTGTTGTTTGATTTTTAGAGGTTAAAATGTTCTGCTGCTTAATAATTGTGGATCTCCAAAAAATGAATTCTTGGGAAATTTGGCGGGAGACATAAGCATCCGAATATATGGATTTTAAAAACCTGTTATCTTCTAGAAAAATATGTTTCATCAATTTACAGTGTGCCTCTTGTCAAGTCAGTGTGTTCGTTTGTTCAGATTACTTTGAATAAAATAAAAATATAAACATATTGCAAAACAAATCGATCAACGTTCTCTAAATAAATACAGAATATACAAGACCTTGATTTTGTATTGTCCTAATATATTTGATAGAAATTAAGATCATTTGTTCTTTTTAAATGGTACCTGATTGTAAATGACCAATGACGTATTTGTATTTCTGTGGGTGATCTGCATGAAGATTGAATGCAATGTTCCAAATCATTTGTGTGAAAGAAACTCATGTTTCCGAATCTGAAATTAGTATCGTCTTCTGATGCTAACATTTTATAACAGTGTTCACAATAGCCATTACCTTAATTTCTGCTGGACATACGCAGAAGCCAGGTCTTTATTAGGGAGAGACTATTTACATTTCTAAAGGGTGTGTGTGCAAAGGTTCGAAAACTAATGTCTTATTCTAATTTGTGGCATAAAATGGGAACTATGTCAATCCTTGCTTTACTTGAAACACTTATTTTGTGATGGATTAAAAAATTTAAAAACACAACAGAAGAAATAATAATTTACCACCATAAAATTAAATAGCATGTTCCTTACAGTAAACATACATTTCAGAATTACACTTGTTCATAGTTGTGTATATTTATATTAAATCTGATATTGGACCATTACGTCTTAAGGACTAAACATGTGGTTGCAATCACTGTAAATTCAGTGTTTTCATTCATGCTGCTTATATTTTTAAACACAGGCTGATGTTGGTATCTGGAATGTAATTGTCCATACCTCAGAGGATTACTTTCATTTTTAAACAGCAGAATACATTTTCATTGCCCAAGAGAAGCTTAACAAGGTGTGCCTCTCTTCAAGTCAAAGTGCAAGTTTTCTAAATTTATAAAATATATAAGACTTTTAAAATAATTTTTACTATCCATACTTATGATCAAAATAAAAATCACTGATGGCTTAACTGGCATTTGATTGTAGATCACTCGTGATGTATCGGTCTTTCAAGTGGTAGTCTATATTGCTGGCCTTTCAAACATGCAAACAACAAGAACATTCTAGGTTTTTTCCATTAGGTAATAATTTGTTTTTTTTCAGATGTTAGCTGTGTTATAAGGACATGAGGAATGCTATACAATCTTGATACTGGAACGATAATTCATTTGTGCTTTAATATCCGAACTGAATCAAGTTAAATTTTGCGTACATTATTTGATTCCTTCTTATTCAAACTTATTTAATTCAGTAACTATTTTCTCTGCAAATACAGAGTACTCATTAAAAAATAATATTCTTGGACAGAGACATTGACTGGAATTCATAGTCGATTCAAACCTGTATTACTGTAATTCAAGAAATGCCTGTTCATACAACAACACAATACAGACTGATACAGGCACAAAAACATCTTGAGTGTCAGATTTAATTTGGATTTCTACTAAACTTTATTCTGAACTTAATTCGGACTTGTTTCTGTAATTCGGGGTTTATTTTGGGATTTATTGCACAATACTGTTATGTTTTTCATTTTTCACTTTGGAATCTAGGGAAATAAATTATTGGTTGAATTTTACCAAGCTTGTTGCTTTTCGCTCTCTTCTATTCTTTATTTTAAGAGAAAGACTTGTAGCAGATTACTATATATAATTAGGAAATTGTAAATGTGATACAGATAAAAAAATAAGCGAAAGCAGAAAGAGTTGTAAACCATAACAAAAATGAATTTTCTTAATAAAATGCAAAATTAAGAGTAAGGGCTGTTCCAGTAAAACATATACCCTACGGGGGGAAGGCACTTTCAAATTCAACCAACCCACACCGGAAGTAATTTAAAAAAATTATGATCCACCTTCAGATGTGTTTTAATCGAAAAACACTTCCCCTTACAGAAGCATATTTTTTAAACATAATTTCTGGCTATGGGTTAGTGGGCAGTAGAAGCGATTTTAATATTGGGTTGGGGACAGAAGCTATTTAAATGACAGCTGGCTGGAGGTAATCTACTGAATTCTTATAGATCATATAATCTACTGCATATTTCTATTTCTATTCATTCATTAAAATCAATCTTTTGTCATTTTGTTTGTTTGTCTGTCAGCCAAGTATGTCTCTGATACTGTGAAATCACACATTTTCATGGTGGCTTATTATTTGCAGATGTCATCAATCAGTCCCTTAATACCTACTAATTTAACATCCATGAATACAGATTTTATAATAGATATTTCTGTTCTGATACAGCAATCAGGAATTAGTATCCTTACCAAACTGTGTGTTTACTAAAGTGATCACTATGTCTTGATATTTTTCTTTTTTCTCAGGCATGCTGCTTTTGATTAGAATAATAGTTAAATATTGTATACCTTTCAATGTGTGGTTAGATTCTATGATTCCTTGTTATTATTTTTTTCAATAAATGTTTTGGTAAACCTATAACACATGATTTGTCAGAAAAATAAACATTGATGCCTGTGGAAGTGATGTGGCATTACTTGTCTACATTTACACTATATCATTTCTTGTAAGATCATCTTTTTCAGTTACCGATGTCTTATTTTTATGCCTTGTTGCAAGACAAATATAAAGTTATAAAAAAAATGGCAAGTCAAATATTTTTATATCATAAGTTAGATTATAAAAATGGATGAAAGTCCAAGTAGCATTTTCCCCAGAGTACTTATAAACTCAATGTCATTGCAGTTAACTGTATTGTCAACAGCATCATCATCACTGATGGCCTAGCAGTAACATTCTGCACTTTCAATCCACTTGTCACAGGTTCTATCTCCCATTTCTAGCCTTTCATATGAGACTTATACCTATGGCCTGGGGGGCTTTCATGGCAGAGTGGTATAAGATGCTTGTCTTGTGATACAGATCTGAGGGGCTTCCATGGCAGTGGTACATGATGCTTGTCATGTGATTACTTGCCTCCAATGTGTAAATGAGAATGTTGCCAGTTACTTTGTGGAAGGTCAGTGGTTCTACATAAGTGGTGTTTGGTGTCTCAAAAGGACTTAGAATTTCTTAGCAGTAAAACTGGCTGCCATCTGAAAATGGTGTAAAGGCCATAATGATCTACCAAAACCCAAGATCTCATGTCTAAATGACTTCGGCTGATGGAGATAAACATCAAATCAACAGAGGCTCCATGCGCCCAAGTGTACTAAGGTGCTTGCTTTTACATCACTTGCACATCTCACCAAGTGAGTTTGTGTCACATATCAACCAATTTAAGTTTGTGGTCTTTCGGGATTCTTCCTGCACCTAATATAATATTGTTAAAAAATCCGCAAAAAAAACCAAACCAAAATAAATCAGCTAACTAATCAACTATGGCAACAGCAGCAAAGGTACTGGTCAATCATTTTTGCCACAGCTGTATGAGTTTATAACTTTTGACTCTAGTAATTTTTGTAGACTTTTGAATATTGTCAACTATACCTTTCTGACAGTTACCTTAAAAGTCATCATCAGTTGATACAAATTAATTTTTCATGGTGAGATGGAAACGTCTTGAGCAATCCTGCATCACACACTGCCGAAAAGTTTACATTTTAGCTCACTTAAAGTTTCTCCAGCAATGTCCATTGTTCCAGCTAGAACTGGTATAACTTATTCAAGCTATATTCACCGATACCTGGAGATAAGCATCTGTAATAAATATTTATAACAAAGTATGAGAATGCATCATTGTTTTTCAATGATGCATTTGAATTGAGCAACAACCACAATCACCAAACCAAGAAATAAAATTATTCACATCTCTCAGGCAGAAGTAGTGTATAATCATAATCTGCCAAAAGATTTTTAAATTTTTAAATTTGCTAAATATTTTTCCAACCATACTGATTCAGTGGACATATCACCAGAATGGACAGAAACAGACCAGAAGGTTAAAATTGATTTGATACATCTTTTAAGTAGCTAATTTCATATTGGTTTAGTTAACTGTACACCCTTTATTGTCTTCCTTTTGATAAAATTTCTTACTGAAGCTGAGAAAATAATGTTGCACATATAAAAAAGAGGCACACTTCTAGCCATTATTGTTTTTATTATACTTCTCCATTCCAGCCTGTTCTTATGATCTTGTCCCCCCACCTACTGTGTCTTGTTTATATGTATCTAAATTTCTCACTTACTTTTCCTACTACTATATAACTGTTCTGTCAGTATGCATATCAGTGTGAAACGCAACAAGGAGACTAAATCAAAGATTAAAAACCTCTACATTTCTGGATGTATTCTGCTTGTATTCCATATTTCTGCACAAAACTCAAGAGTTCACGCCTCTGTACTAATTCAGTTCCCACTGTAAACCTGTACAAACACCATGATATTAAAATTCAGTAACTTAACATTTCGAGTGCTCATGATCAAATTTGTATCAGTATAGACACATCTATGACAACAGGTTTTGTGAAAAGAAAACCATAGGAAGCAGCACCATTTTCTGGATCTATACAAAACTGAAATGTGTGCTTTCAACACTGTACCAAAAAGTCAGCTGCTGATTTCAGTAATGAGTCATCCAAACTCAGGTCTGTAAAGGGACGGAAATTATGTTAATAAAACAATGTCCCTCACTTTTTTCAGTTACAAGTGGGACAAGCTCTCAAAAGATTGTTTTTACTAAAATCTTACTTTCATTATCAACCAATCAGGGACAGTCAAACCCGTATGTACTCTATTTTATCTTCACTGATTTATAGTATGGTTCTTGTTCTTTCACATCTGTAGTAATGTGAATCCTTTAACAACTCTCAATGGTAGTAAGTCTTTTTCGACCATGCTGACTGGACACACTGCAAGATAATGTTCAAGTAACAGAAATACCATGGGATAACCAGAGACCAATAAAATCAAATAGTCAAGTTATCTAGCCTGCGGGGATGCTACCAGGATTTCAGAATTTATTCTAAGTTTTGTGTGTGTGATCTCCAATGAGGAAGTGGTGGCGGGAGGAATAGCCGTTGTTAAATATCACCCTAATACTTAAATATCTGTCACTCTTTCTTACCGTTCCAATCTGTTAAAGCTCTACTGAAATCAAAATTCTCGAAGAGATGTCATCGCTAGTTGTATAGCGATTATTAATGTGATGTCATTGGGCATGGTCAAGTGGTTGTGGTGGGGTCTTGTTTGGGATGGCAGAAAGACCATAGGCTTACTCCATCTTGGACATCTAATTATGATTTTGTGAAAAGAATTAAAACATTTCTAACAATTCAGTTGGACTCGGATACTTGATTCATATTCAATGAACAAGTTCTAAAACTCATGTGTTTATTTTGGAGCTATGTTCCTCCGTCACATTCAAGATTTGGATATACCAAAGGTGAAATTAGTACAGTTGCAGCCTAAGCTACTATCGTGGCTACTTCAAATGTTATTAAATGTGAGACTTTAATACAAGAACTCATAGCTTCAGTCATTTTGGGGTTAAAAAAATTAAATTCTTCTCAAACAACTTAATTTGGTGCAGATTACATTGTTTTGTAATGATACTGTGAGAATTCTTGATGTGTAAAAATTGCACAAGAAATGAACAACATCAGATCAGAAAATTACTACCAATGGGAAAATACTGATAGTAATATACAGAAATAATGATATTCAAGCAGAATATGTGGTGACAATACGAGCACTAGTTCTACAACTTTGCAAAAATACATCTTGTACAACTATTCTGTTGTTTCTAACAACACAGTAATATGGCAATAATTTCTGCCCACTTTTTACTTTAGTCCTTTGCTAATTAATAGTTTAAGATTTTACAATACTAAACACATTTTACCTTTCGACAATGACACATCATTACAAATATTTAGATTGCAAGAAAATAGAAGTTACAATTTTATTAAAAGCACTGGTACCAGTACGGCTAAAGGAGATGGTAAAAAAAATAATTCAGGATGAACAGATTAGTAGTGTAGTAAAGAATCCATATATCAGAATGACATAAAGTATTTTTGCAACATTAGTTAATGATACTGCTTAAAAATGTAGTGTACTAGATAAGAAATTTTTAGTTATCCAATTTATAATACAAACACCAAATGATGGCTTGGAACTAAGTGCCAAAAGGTCTGCAGAAAATGCCACCATGATCAAAATATACATAGGAAGAACCGAACACAAACAGGGCAAATTTTATCCACTGTGCTTTGAGTTTACACAGATCAGTCAGTCTCTTATGTTTCATGTCATTTAATTTTTGCACATGTAGAGCGTGTACTTTATTTGGTCATACATCTGCATGATGTTAAAGTTTGTCTCTTTATTCTTTTGTTGCTATAGTGGTTCTGCCAACTAGAGATCTACACACACTTATTTATGATGTATGGGGATTCTCTGATGTTTCCTATAAGCATTATTCTGTTAATTCTTTCTGAATTTAATATGATCCTCCTCCTCTTTGTATGAATATTATTCTGTGCTGTGAACTCCTTTCATTGCCTGCTGTCTGAAACACATATGCATAACTAGCTTGAACAAGTTAATGTTCTTTATGGTTGTGCAATTGTCAACATCTCACAGGTAGGGCCCCATGGGTATTTTGTCATGGATATCTCTGTTCCAAAAAGAAAAGTTCTGAACCAAAGGTCTCGTTAGGATTTTTAAAACTAAGAGTCCATGGCTCCCATTTTGGTACAAATATGAGTCCCACCAGCAAAAGTTGCATTCCCTCCCAGTAAACTATGCAAATTATAAGAACTACTGGTTGCCAGAGTTTAATTTCTACATTCAGTAAAACACTGATATAGCTCTCGTTTGTCCATCAGAGTAAGTCTGAATGTTTTTGATCCAAAGAAGGTCTTATTCAAAGCATAAACTAGGCATCACACACTTTCTGACACTTGGTTACTGTCCCATCCAAACTATCATTTCTAGCAATTTTAGCACTCTCCTGAATCTCATTACAATCTTCGTCAGTTTGTTGTCGAACCCCAAAATACTCATTCAAGTCCAATCTCTGCATGTCATGATTTCGAGGGCACGTGCACTGCTTATTCCGTTACACTCGGAAATGAACAAAATAATAAAAGCAAAAGTTGTTTATTTGATGTATTTGATAAATGACCACATGTACATCTCTGGGTCTTTCTGCTTCTGAATTCAAGCACTGTAAATATCAGCAGATTTTAACACCCAGCCGCCAGTCAAAGCCTTTGATCTTGCCGCCCAGCTATTGCAGCATGTTCTTCTGATGTACTCTTATACTTATAATGGTGACGACGGCGGGGGGGGGGGGGGGGGGCGGGCGGCTTTCAGCCACCAAATTCTGCTATTGTAAATATCAGCACAGCTAAGTGATCAACACGTTTTCCAACTATGCAGGTGACTGAATGAGGACTGGCAAGTCTTTGAATTTTACTGTCCACCTAAATAAAAATAATTGGCGTCCAAATACACGTGATTATAAGCGTTTCCGAGACCTCTGTCAGTTTTCACCAACACGAACTCTGCCAAAGATTCACTTCCTTAAATCAGTGCTTTGCTGCCTCTTATACCAGATTTCTCTCTTCCATAATGATGTATTAGGGTTTTAAGTCCAACATTCCCATAGTCTGCTTGTTCAGACATGGGTATCTTGAATAAATATAACCGGCATATTGTCCATCCAACGCGTACATCGGACTCGCAGTCAACATTAATTTTGGGCTCAAAATCATACACTGGTATTTCCAATGACATTTTCCCCAATGTCCAACAGACCGATATACATGAAATTCATTGTCATCATAGCTATCACCAGCCAGTATTTGCCAACTGAAAAAGTCGTCTGAGGACAAACCATGTTGTGATTCAGCCATTTTGGTTTCCTGTGTGGCCCTTATTCGAAACACGCATTTGTAAAACTTCCATGATGAAACTAAGGCTAAAACTACCATAAAATGCTTGTTCCAGGGCCCATTGAACTAATCAAATTTTGTTTAACAGCCATTCATGTCGAACCGAAGTATCCAGAGATCTGGATGCCGCATCAAGCGTTTTGAGAAAGCTGCGGTAGCGCGAATTACGTCGCAAAATGCACTTTTAAAATTAAAAGTTTAATAAAAATTTCATACTGCACAAAGCGCACTTTTTATATCCGGGACATTAACGTAATTTGCTGAACGCGTATCACTGCTTTAAAAGTACGCGAATTCGTACAAATTACGTGCACTCGCGTGTACTGGCATCATTTTCTGATCCAATGTTTTATTCATGTTATACCGAAAGGAGGGAGTTAGACGTGATTTTAAATTTATATTCCTTTGTTTTTTTTCTTCTGACAACTCCACCAGCTATTTCTCATTTTGTTTACCCAACCCACAACAGAAGTGATTTTCAAAACCAACCTTCCACCGTCAGAATCAAAATAGTTTCACAAACAACCTCCTAAAGAAGTTTTTTTTTGAAGTGCCCTCTCCGGGGGGATATATGTTTTACTGGAACAGTCCTAACCTAAGGTATCAAGAATTAAATCCAAAATAATTATAAACGTTCTATCAAAAATTCCAAAGCATAGTGTTCTGAATGAATTCCTTGTCCTGAATGTGCTTATCTACCAATATCATTGAATATGTTGAAGTGCTGACAATAGTCATATGTCATAATGGCATTGTCCAATACTCCTTTGAATGAATTCATAACAATCACAGAAATCAGTTTTAGTTCAAAGTCATGAGCACTTTTTAACTCCAATGGATACTCCAGAACAAACGATTCCTCTCAAGTTACATCTAAACACAATATTAAACATATTTGCAGCCTGAGTTTAAAACAGGAATATATGAAATTTGAACATATGAATTGTTTTCTTTTTCCACGTTAAATACATCCCTACGACTCTACTATGCAATATCTCAAATGTAAAATTGTTGTAACAGAATTCACCTGACGCAATCATCCAACAGGATATTACCAGAAACAGATTCATTATCTAGCATATAAACACAAATAAACAATGTATTATAGCTCAAAGCAGTTTACAATCGTGAACCAAAAACAAAAGGCATGACATAGATATACATATCAGATGTGAGAACTAGTCCACCTCAACACAATTGCTGGACCCAGTCAAATTAATCATAAACAGTTCAAAATTATAGTTGAAGAAATATCCATGCCCTTGCAAATATTAATCAATAAATTAGTTGAAACCATTCTATTCCCCACCAAGTGAGTGCTAACCCATGTTATGCCAACTTATAAGGAGACATAAAGTTATCCAATCATAGATCAATTTCTCTAACGAGCTGTATGTCCAAGGTTTTCAACAGAATTATAATTATACATGTATATAATTTTTGGCATGAAAATCCTTTGAAAAAACTATCAATCTTTTTTATACTAAGCCCTTCAGCAGCTCATGAACTTATAACAGTTTATTACAAAATACGCTTTTCTCTAGATCTGAATTAAATCACATATCGGTAAATATTTTGCTAGATTTTGGATTTAATGTTTACGGTATAACTTTCAACATATGTAACTGCTGGTAAACTTCTATTTTAAGTTTATTTATTTTGGCAATTCAACATCATCTGTCGCTATTTTATACACCAATATGGCAGGATGATTAATGCAAACTTTGTTCAAATTGTTTACAGGTTTCAAAAAAAAGTAATTTCAATGTTATTTCTTTTGTTCGAAGGGTGTTGTACTGATATATATATATATATATATATATATATATATATATATATATATATATATATATATATATATATATATATATAAATTCATCTTGTTCGGTTTTTCTAGCATGAACAAGGCTTGAAAATAAACTCTCAATATCAAATATAGCAAGAATGAATGGCAAACAGATCATATATTGTACTGACCTTATTTTGTAAAGAGCGTTTAGTACATGCGAAGATCCATTCTACCACTAAGCTTCATTATTCCAGGTGTTACATAATAAATACTGGATTCTAAACACTAAGGAAAATTAAAATAATAAGAATGTACAAGCAATGACAAAAGTTTCCTAAAAAGTGGTAGTTGCTACAAGCCAAGCATCAAACTGTTGTCTAGGACTAAGGAGGAATGATTTAGATGCACTGAAGCTCTCCAGATAAATGTGCTTGTACATGTTTAATGCTGACACTGATAGTGAATCTAGAGGTTGTACAAAATCTTCCTCTACTATTATAGGCAAGGAAATGATGCTCTGCTGGGAAAGTAAGAATTTGAAGGAATTAGAGATAAAACCATTTCATCCTGTGAAACAGTCACATATAGTTTTACAATGTTCAAGTTAGTTGATGTGGAGAACATGTTAAATGTTAGACTGGAAACATTTGTTTTGAAGTCTAAACCGTCAGTAATACTGCTAATAACACGCGTGAAAAATTATAATGATAATCCTACTAATAAAAAAGCAAATGCTGTTCGGTTCATAGTACATAATTGTGCACTGAGCAAGTTTGAGACATGAACCTGCCTTCTGGTGTGACCTGTCTAAAAAGGTTATTTGTGGCTTTTACAATGGGCGGCTGTTGTAGACAGGTTTGGTTGAATGTCTTTGTTTCTTCATGCCCTTAAAACCGTTACATAGTAGAAGTCTGATGATATCAGCAGTTTATAAGTGATAAAAGTTATTCCACAAGAATAATGTGGCAATGCATGTCAAAATAAAACAAGATATAAAAGCTATGCTACGAAAGGGGTTTTCTATATATTTACCCTTAAACTTTGCAAATAACATTGTTTATATGAGAGTGCTACAATTTATTCAGTGCACATAATTGTGTACTGTACTGACTGTTGCACTCTATGAGTAGGCACTCATATCATTAACAAAGTGATTTCAATATTTTTAAAAAGTTTCTTTCTGTCCTTTACTTTTTAAATGAATCTACATTCATCACCAATGATTACTGAGAAGTGACATTTTTATTTTGAAGTCAGTTGCTACACCTGCTATGCTGAAGTCAGTCTGACTTTGCTTTCGATATGGCTGGTTGAAACATTCTGTACAGCATTTTGATGCTTGTTAGAAATATAGTGGATATGTCTTCATTGCTGGATTTGACATGTCTGGCGATTGTTCAGACTTGCCTACAAGGCTGGCAATGCACATCCTACACTGACCAAGCGAACTACCCTTTGCATCACCTCTGCTGTCCAGTGTCAACATAAAGGTATTGCGAAGGCATGCAGCTCATGAACTGTCCCTCCATATCTCTGTGAAGCAGTTATTGCCATATACATCATCACCGATTCAACCACAATGACACTATGACCGCAGATGAGGAGATATGGGATCATTAGCTGCCCAACCCAAAAGCCAGCCACGGTCCCAATCCTATACAAGAAAACAATTTGCCAAGTAACTTTTGGAGGCAGTCGTATCTAAGGGATAGAAAGCAACGTTTCTTTACCCACATGCCTCCGCTCTCTTGCCTTTGACTCGTGTGCCCTTTTCACCCTCAAACAACAATGCGGTAGGCACACGAGTCTTGTATTATCAAAGTGTTGGGTTGATGTCTTTCTGACAAGTCGGCAATCCAAATTGTCTCAGTGGAGCTTGGGTTCTCATTTTGCAATCCACTTACCCTTTCCCGCTCTTTATTCCTGATATAAAAAGCAATTGATCATGATCCACATGGAGAAGCAGGCAGTGAAGATTAATCAATATCCACAATCTCTGGAATATTCCCCCAAACATTTTCTAGTCATGATCGCGAATGGCATTCAAGATGGAGACAGTAAGATCAAACTGCCTCTCTATCCAACGAATTTACCATCTGTCTTGATCTGACAGACACATATTCTCATATTCCTCTCCACGTGTCCTTATGGAATTTCTTGTGATTTTCATACTTAGGAAATTATTTTGCTCCCTGCATGACAATAAGTAATTAAGCCTTTACGAAACTACTCCACTGGACATTTACGAAACTAATATATTGTGTCATACCCGTTCCATATGACATCACCTCTTTCCATGGTGGAAAATTTGAACAACATCATCCAGGAACATGTCGTCAGCTCCATTCTTAAGACAAAGGAAAGAACAGTCTCATTTCCGTTTTACATCATCTGGGTTTTCTAATTATTTGGTAAGTCCTATCTTTGTCCATCATATCAGTTTATCCAATTGGACATGCATTTTTCACCCACCTGAACCTGGTAAAACTTCTTTACCTTCAGACAGTCCTTTACAGACGATATTACAATCTCAAGGATGAGCCACGTCCATGCCACTCATTTATAGGATCAGCATACAGAGTATCATTGCTGGACCAGTGGCGTAATCCTGGTTGACTCATGACACGAATGCCTCTTAATCAGCCACACCCCGATGTGGCTTGTGATTGAGGAACCCAACAGTTACTGGATTTCGACACTGTGAATGACCAGTGTAGTTTGGAGGACATGGATTTCCACATCAATCTCTGGAGATGAAAGCTATTATTAAAGCTTTTCATGTTAGAAGTGACTATCTTCAGCACGATAGAGATGTCCATTGCCAATCAGGGAAATTAGGGGCAAGAGGGTATAAATTTGTGATTTTATTTAAAAGGTCGTAACACCGCAGCAAAAACAAATTCCATGCGGAAGCAAGAAGAATGATAAAATCATTTAAAAACATAACATTCCTATGCGCAGTTAGACAAAACTATTTAAAGTACACAGCTTTGTGAGCTCTTTTAATTGTCCTCCAAACTAATACAGGAGGTTTTCAGCTTTGCCAAAAGATACTTTTCCAAAATTGTTTCCACGCGTCAAAGGTCGTATCTTTATCACACCACATGGCTCGATTCTCAGCTCTTTCGATTATTTGCACAGAATGTTGTTTAATTAAAACACCAAGGGCACCTTTCTTTCTTTTACATAAATGAATTTAATTAAATTGGATTCCATATAGCCTTCAGGATGGGCTTAAAATCACTGTCCAATATTTAAAGTCAAGGCACACACAAGGTTTTAGAAACACTGCCAATTATAGTTCGCAAGTAAACATAAATGTTGCAGAAATCTAATTTGAAAACAAACAGACAACACAGTGCATCATGAAAAAAACACCAGAATCAAGCGAAATAAAACGTTCCAAAATAATTGTGCGAAACTGATATTGAGATATGACTTACCTGAAAAGACTGAGGTGGCGATATGCAGTTTTATATTTTTCATACGGATAGATTTTAAAAGAAAATGAATTCACAGGATTTCCTCACTGGTTAAACTAGCTATTTAATAAAGCCTTTGTATGTCTTAGGTCTTGAAACATTTGAGGTTTGGTTTCCTCCATTAGTCTTTTGTGTTCTTGAAAGTTTCTGGTGTGGTTATTGTTGCTACTTATGCTCGAAAAATGCTTCGCTAGGAGGTCTGCCTTATCTTTATTTGTTATGGCATTTTTAATTTTTGGGACTGAGGTAGTTGCTTTCCCTTTTATGGCTTTTATCTTGTCCCATATTTGTTTTGAGTTTGATTTTAGACTCAGTTTAGAGCAAAAGGTTTGCCATAGGTTAATTTTAGCAGCTTTTATAGCTTGTTTGAGTGCTTTTTCTTTATCTTTATATTGCTGGAAGTAGATATAATTTTTGGTGCGTTTATATTTATTTAAGGCCCTTTTTTGTCTTTATGTGCTATAGTGAACTGTTTAGTCCACCATGGTACAGGGTTTTTATTTTGGATATTAGTTGTCTTTGGGATGCATCGGTTAGTTGCCTCTATAATTGTGTCTGTTACGTTATCATAATACATGTCAATATTTGGGCTTTCTAAGTTATCTTTATTTACTTTAGCTAGTAATAATTGAAATTGGTCCCAGTCTGCCTGTTGGTACCTCCATTTAGGTGGGGTTTCGTTTGGAATGTGTTGAGTTTTTGTTTGAATATTGATTGTGATGGGGAAATGGTCACTTCCTAACGTATCTTCTTGATCCACCCACCAATTTGTGATTTGGGCCAATTTTGGATTAGTGATGGTTAGGTTTCAAGACCAAGGAACAAAAGAATCTCACCTACATAGCGACATCACAGTACATGAATGGGAGATAGCCCTACGATCCAAAAACGAAACATCCCCTGGCAAGGATCAGTTAGGTTGCATTATCTATAAAAAATACTACCTATCAATATAACAATATCCATAATCAAACTATTTAATAGGATATGGGATAAAGGCCAACTACCCACCAAATGGAAACAGGCCATAATATTACCAATCCCCATGCCAGGTAAAGATCCAAACGACATAAATTCGTACCGACCCATCTCCCTTACAAACAATATTTGCAAAATAATGGAGACAATAATCGCAAATAGGTTCAAACACCACCTAGAAATCAATAACCTACTCTCAATAAATCAATGTGGCTTTTGGAACAAACGGTCCACCACTGACCAACTTCTCAGACTGGAAACAGACATCAAACTCGCTTTTAACGCACATAGGAAACCGATCGCAACCTCATAGCGGTTTTTCTAGACGTAGAAAAATCGTTCGACATAGTATGGACCAATGGACTAATGGCCAAATTAAACCAATTTGGAATAACTGGACGCTTGTTCAACTGGATTGGCGATTTCCTCACAGGCCGGAAAATTACCACAAGAATAGGCAACACCCATTCCAAAGAATTTTCACTTGAAAATGGAACACCACAAGGCAGTGTAATAAGTCCCCTACTAATTAATCTAATGGTAAATGACCTTGATCGCAATACAGCCTCCACAAAAATAAACTTCTCACAATTTGCAGATGATAGTGGCATATGGAGGAACGGAAATCCTGCCAATAAAACAGTAGTTAAAGAAATCCAGCAGAACCTAGACAACATAGGGAGATGGGCGGACAAATGGGGTTTCAAAATATCTCATGAAAAAACTGTGGCAATCATATTCACCCCAAAACGAAATAACAACCTACTCTATCGAAACTTCTATATACAAAAATAATTAATCAAATACGTAACAGTAGTAAAATTCCAAGGAATGTTCTTTGACAACCACCTCACATGGAAACAGCACATTGAACAACTCGCCCAGAATTGTAGCAAAGGTCTCAATTTACTCAGGAACATCACAGGGACTTACTGGGGATCCAACCAGGAAACCCTCCTCACGATGTATAAAACCCTAATTAGATCAAAACTGGATTACGGTTGCCAAACATATAACTCGGCAAAGCAACCTGTACTACAAACACTTGACACTATCCAGAGAAAAGCCTTACTATTATGCACAGGAACACTCCCCTCAACATCATTAGAAGAACTACAAACACTAACAGGAGAACTACCCTTAAAATTACGTAGGCAAGAACTGCTCCTCCATTCGATTAGATACCCACCCAGACAACCATCCCACCAAAATAGCTATAAACAAGTGTAAAGTTATCTTCAAACCCAAAGTCATACCCACCACTCCAAGTGGCAAAGTAATCCTTTAACTAAGAGATAAGATAACTCTACAACAGGTAACAAACAATACAGACCAGAACAAATCACCATGGTTACAAAAACCACCAAGGATTAACACTGAAGCTACCAAATTAGGCAATACAGAAGGACAAGAAAACTTACTAAAACCTGTACTGGTAAACAAAATGAACCAAAAATACCCGGACTATGTTAAAATATATACCGATGGATCAAAAACAAACAACCCACCAAGAACAGCAGCAGCAATAGTCATCCCTGAATTCAATATACAAACGGGATCCAGATTACCTGATTATTGCTCCATTTACACCGCTGAATTCTGGGCTGTACTTGAATCACTACAATGGATCAAAGACAACCAAATACCTAAAGCAGTTACTATAAGCGATTCCTTAAGCGTTATCAAATCGATCCAAAATCGCAGTACACACTCTAGGGAACACTTTCTCGACAGAACATGCCCATCGATCGATTATATCACCACAGCACATCAATTAGTCGAGCTCATGTGGATACGTCGCACATTGGAATCTCTGGCAACGAAACAGCAGACAAAGTTGCACAAACCAAACTAGGAGATCAAAACTCTATCAAGCTTAACTATAGCTCTACAGAAGCACTAAGCTTCGCACAAACATAAATAGACCAAGAATGGCAAGAGTTTTGGAACTCCTCCACAAAAGGTAAAAAGAGCCAGGAAACCCAAAAAACCGTAGATAGGAACTTACAGCTACCTAAGGGTACCTATTTAGAACAGAAAACTATAAACAGGATAATAACTGGAAAAAATAAACTAGCAAGCAGTTTTGGAAGGTTTATAGGACCCAAACCAGCAACCATTAACTGTTTTAACTGACACACCACCGAAGATCTACACCACGTATTCAATATATGCCCAAAATATCAACCCACTAGGAAAATATTTATAAAAAAACAAATAGAGATTGGATCACCACACACATACCCAGAGTTACTTATGGACTCTAATAAAAATAAACAATTAGCATATAAAAATATAAATGAATTCATAGACTCAGCAGGACTTAGGAACAAAATATAATTACTATCCACACAAAACCAAAAGACCCAGTAACTAGCTAAATACATTTACAAGCCCCCACATAAAAACCCATAACATATCATTCAATTTTATAAGAATATTATTAAATAATTCATTTACGAAGCACCTATCAAAAACTAAGGAAACCACAAAATCGGATGTCCTAGATTTCCTTAACGAACCGAGTAATCGGCTAGGACTCCGGTCCTAGATGTCCTTAACGCACCGTGTAATCGGCTTGGACTCCGGTCACATGCTAAATGAAGTATAAATATCATTCAATCTCTAAAAACATTAATAAATAAATAACTTAAAGAGACAATATCTAAAAACTTATAAATAACATAACGTAGGAAGCACACCCTAAACACTCAACTAGTAATGCCATAATAACCATGAAGATCTATATTCATAAATGATTTCTACTAACATCCTCTATAAACAGCATATAACACACACCCCTTTTTAGAACAATAAAAAATACAAGAAACACCAGGCAAATGCAACAAGAAGCAAGCGATGTGAAGCAACCAGGACCGTTACCGAGCTCTCCTTCCCACCAATGATAGCCAACCATTCAGCTGTAAGGGACCTTTAATTACTCACATATTGAGTCCAAACTATTTGGGTTCCTTGAACCCATAAAAGCCTGGGGGAGGTGGCACAATTCCCTTCCCCAGGAACAACTCTCAGGCTGCGGTGCAGTCAGAAAAAGATGGCACATGCACAATTGTGTGCACACCACTATAATTAAACTCAACAACAACAACAACATGTCTTAGGTGTTGTTAAAAGAATATTTAATTTCCTTTATTTTAATATATGATAGTTGGGTATAATTTGGGTTCGAGTGAATACATCTTGGGCTCACTTCAGATATTCTCGTATAAACCACTGCTAGTTCCGCCTTGTCATTATCACTTCCTTGACTTCAGAGGTAAGTTGTAGAACTTCCTCCAAATTTTTTTTCGCTTTATTTGTTAACGTAAAATCTTGATTTTTCGAAAACAGGCTCAGCAACATGGGACATTCATGCCGAATTCGGGATGATGGGCATCTATGGAACAGTTATACGCTTCTCATGTGAGACACCTTGTTGGAGGTGATGTACTTTCTCAGACAGGATGGTAATAAATCAAACAATCTCTTCATTCAAGTATGAGCATTCTGCCATCGGTATACACAATTCAACAACGACATCCTTATCACACATATTTCCAGTAGACTCTCTGTCTTGGCTGATTCTCTGACAAGGAGGAAAACATTCTCCATACAGATTGGTCCCAACATACATTAGTCATATTTGCCAGCTATCATGGTATCAGCTGATTGATCTTTTGACAACCAGGTGTATTTACAATCTGACCACTTTCATATCCACAGAACTGGATCCCAAGGCTTCGTCCGTTATGCTTTTTGTCTCAGCTGGGATGGTCTATGGTCTTTTGCTTACCCCACCCCCATTATCTTAGTTCCAAATATTATACAGAAACTGATTGGCCTGAAGTGTAAAATGATTCTGATACCAACTCTTTCCTGGGGCAAATCTTGGATCAAGGAACTTGCCAGTATAGTGGTTGATTTGCCAAGCTAGGGCCCAGCCGGCCAAATCTTCTCAAACACCTTAGACCTATATGTTCTATCCTTGCCCAGATCATCTTCTTCATGCTTCGCTCTTTTCTAGAGCCTTGCAGCAGAAAAAATCAATCCTTCGATTGTGGAAAGAATTTCATGAGCGAGGAGGCCTCCTCTATAAAGTCCAGTAATGGAAAGTGGCTTGCTTTCATGGAATGATGCAAAGTCAAAAACATCACTTTGACTGTTTCTGTCCTACAGTTAGCAGCCATTTTACTTTCGTTGTCACGAAAATCAGTTAGTTTCAATTCCTATTAAGAACATGCTCCATCAGTAAAGCAAGGATGATCTTGAGTCATGACAAAGACCTCTCCGACGTGTTGTTCATCTTTCACTTAAATAGGCCTAAGTCAAACCCTTTGTCTTTCCACATGAAATCTTTCATTGGTTCTGACTTGGCTTAGTTCAATGAAATTTGAGACTTTAGTTAAGACCTCACTGCAGCTCAGATACTGGTGTAGTCCTTATGATGCAACCCAGTCTCGTTGCCAGAAATTGGTTATTTGTGGGAAATCAATAAGTCTTCATAAGACCTCTCTCCATGTATTGACACAAAAAAAGAAGTTTTCAAAGAGGGCCCGGTACATGTGCTTAGACTATATGAAGAAAACTGAGCCAGTTTTTAGAGCTCAAATGCTTCCTTCTCAAAGTTAAATCTGCGAAAGAGAACATAACCCCTCAGTTCCCCTCATCATGTTTGAACTGGGTAATACACAACAAATATTCTGATTTAGCACTAGAATAAAGTCACCATATGAAGATTTATGTTCATGAGAGAAGGTCAATACCTGAGAGCCATACCGTGACCATAAACCTGAGTGGTGAAACTATCAATAAAATTGTAAACATTTATTAAACAAAACTCTAACAATGATAACTCTATGGACCAAATTGCAATGGTATATTTTTCGCCAATAAGGAAAATTAATCGCACTATGTGACATTGCCATAGTCCAGGACGATCCCTGCTTTATGTTTGCTACGGCAACCCAAGTAAATCTATAACTAATTTTTTTTGTCAGTACGATTAGTATTTGTTCCTTATTAATGAACTTTAAGTGAATAAAATTATATTTTATAGGGAGAACATTTCTGAATAATAATTAAAGAAATATTGCATCATCGAAATATACTGAACTGTAGAGACATGTTTGAAAGTAACGTTTTAATTATCTAGGCCTAACACTAATGAATTGAGGATATGTGATATGTAGGCAAAAAGTAAGTGGCCATGTACACATTCAGAAGAATTATATTTGATGGAACAGAATGCACTATATTTGATTTTTTTGTCGAAAAATACTTTTCCATCGTTTTTCTCTATTTGGTTGCTATGGCAATCATGAACACACATCAATTTCACCGACATCTAAGTACTAGCAATCTGCATGCATATATGCATCACTTTATAGAATTTCACAGCAATCTGATTATAAATAATAGTTCTGAAGCTGTTATATGGATTTGGCCCAAAACGTCTGTATTGTTCTCAATCAATTCAGCATTAAGAGATAGGGCGTTAGAAATAAATCTGCACTGGTTTTAAGGTCAAGCAAAACAACAAAGCACTAATCCTCTCCATCAGCACTGAGATGTGTTATGGTTTTGAGCAATCACATGAGCTTTATTGTACTTGAATTGGTATCTAAATACATTACAATATGCTTTAAAAGAATACAACATGAAGCTTAGTATTATTCTACATGACTTTGTATCTCTTTAGCCTTGCTAGACATTATTTTACAAAATGAAATACACAAAGTGAACAAACATAATTTAATTAACATTAACTAAAATTACTGCTATATGCGCAACTGTTATTTTGTTATTTTCTCCCTGCCCCAACATGTATACATGTACTGATGGAGGTTTTGGTCATTCTTGCTATACCATAGTTCACTATATAACGTGGTTCATTCAATTCATTAAAATTTCAATAATTTCTGCAAAAAAATGGTCCAGTGTATACGAAGCTCAATAGTTATGGATTTCAACTACCACACTGACATTATAAAGAGGGAGAGCTGAATATGAACTTTTCTAAAGACATGAAGTGTTGTTCTTACCCTGTGCTGTTTAATCCACTCGTGTATGAACTTTATGCTGGACTCAAACTCCTTGTACTGCTTCAACTTTCTGATAAGAAGAAAATTTCAGGTATTTAAACTTCCTTCGTTGTGACAAAGAAAAGAAACAGCTATGTCATATTTTTTTTGTGCCACTGGTATCTTTACTACATAATCGAATTTATATGCTGCAGAATTGTATTCCTTTTATTTTTGTTCGGTGTTTTACAGCACAGCAGTACAATTTATTTTATGCCAATACAATTGGAGTAAAGTTTCTTACCCATGAACACACCATGGTAGCTGATCTGGGCTGATCCTATGGCAAGATTTGAACTCACACTATTGTTATGGGTCACAAGTCCATCATGCTAATGTCTAAGCCAACATGGAATTTAACTTCATTTGTCACCTGATATGAAATACTGCAGGACGCAACTTGGATATTTTATAAGTGTGCAGAATTATGAACTTTAGAAGACAAGTAAAACAGCCAGACACTATCAACCTTGGACTGAATTAGCTTGTAATTGGAATTATTTCAGCTTTACAAATGTCTTATAATACCTGTACATTTATGACAAGTAGTACTGGAAATAATGTTAAGATATGTAATAAATGGGCAAATCAACTTGTAAAGTTCAAGAAATTTAAACAATTGAACATACAGAACAATGCCACTATTTTAAAGTACCAGTCCAAAACTAATATTGATACGATAAATTAAACTTTACAAAACTGCACGTTATGAATGCTGAATGTTATTCATTCTGCTTACTCCCAAAGTTGTTGGATATAACCGTCCTTCTCATTTTTCCTGTCTTTGAGTATCCCCATTAACGCATCAACTTTCATCTGAACTTCCTGCCTCCCTGCCTGCTGCACTGCATTAAACAATATCAGCTCTTTGATCTGAGCTGCATGTTTTATTTCTGTGACCTGGCTTGTACTTTTTGGATCTACAATCTCACCTGCAGTTTTTGTGTCTGCTATCTGACCTTCACTTTTTGTGCCTGCAATCTGGCTTGCACTTTCTGTTTCTGCGATCTGACCCACGGTTTTTGTGTCTGCTTTACCTTCACACAGGACAATATCAGTCTGGAATTAGCAAAATCGAATTATATCTACACGCCCCTTGATTGTATGGATGACACTGTAGCATTACTTTCCGAAGAGTTCTAATTGAATTTACATGTCAGTTGCTTGTTACGACATGGTACAATGAATGTTAACCAATGGAGCAATACTGCATACAATTTGAAAGATGTTACTTTGCTTTAGTTTCTTTGTAAAATATTGAAATTAAGTTTGTATTCAATCTAAAAAGGCTGAAAATTACATTTAGCCTAAGACACAAACAGCACGAGTTGATGTTTATGCTTTCACATTAGCTATTGTGATAATGAAATACTATATATTACTGTTGCACATGGGATGAAAGAGTGTTAATATACAGTAATGTCTCCTCCTTTAAGGATAAAGGTCTTATAAGCAGTAATCCGCTTTCCCGCGCATTCGATGTTAATTATCTTAAGCCAGTAGCATTTTCACCATATAGGATACATTCCAAACGTGTTCCACATGTATAACGAAGTACTTTACTGATCGGTTAATAACCACTTTTATGCAAAGTTTCTACATTGAATTGTATCTGATCCACATTGGAGAATTTGAAAGCTACACTACCGATGTGTCATACATTGAAATGTTACAATGAACCTTTAATGGTGGTTATTGCTCGTTCCACTCCAGGCTGAACAGAAACCATAACTCAGAAATAAATGTAGCTTATTCCTTGTGTGAAATCAGGCAGTACTGGCAAAGCAATAGAGAAACTTCATGCAAAAGTCATTGACTGATACATAAAGCACTTAAGCGGTGATGCTGTCTGGGTGTGTGCTTTCGTGAATCTTGCCAAATTTGTACAAATTTATACACTTGGAGAACACTGATGCGTGAGAACTCCCACAAATTATTCAGAAATTAGTTAAAAGTCACGCATATAAAAATGTGCTCGGTGAAGCATGGAGATAGCCGTGAGTGATTTTGAGCCCACAAATGGTGATGAATATGAGCCAATTGTACATGTTAACGGATGGATAAAAACAGATGACATGACAGTCAATCTCACTTTCAGCAGTATTTCGAAATTACATATAGAAAGGGCAGAACCACTGAAATTAATTTAAAATACAGACAAGTTTTAAGTTGAAGGCAATTTTCATTTTTTTATCAATCCATTTAGCCCTGTTGATCTAATAGTACAAAAATATATATCCACATCAGGGTTCAGATGAACTAAATAAATAAGGATGAAAACAAATTAAATCAAGCAGACTATGGCATTGATGGACTAAAAATCCCAATACAGCATTACCGAACAGATGAGAAATCCGGCATAGTAGTCAGTTAACTACTGATTCAAGAAAGTAAGTTTATGTTTGTGACAAATCCTATTTTGGAGCAGATGTGTCCAAAAGATAATATGTGAGCTCTGGAAAATTGATTTTGTTGGTATTCATCCTCATTCCAATGCCCAGATTAGTTCTAGATGTAACTTTCAATGTAAGACGAAACTACATTATTTCCTCTGATTTAATGATAACATTATAATGTCTTCCATGTTTAAGAGAGACATGAAATTGGTAATAAGATGTTTTCAGTGCCATCATGCAGTACAAAACAAAGGGTCTGGTGGCTAAAGCGAGTTAAATGGAGCCACAATTAAATGGCCTAAAATGCTGAATAAAACTCACTGTCAACCAGCAGGTACCCTGTATGACATTTTATATATCTTGCCATTGATAAGAATTGCATATAAATATATAATAAATATACGCCTAACTGTAATCTGCATACTGGAAATACACCCAGTATGTCAACATACACAAAAGGGAACCACCTACCTTCCAAACATGGAAAGACTATCAAGTGAACGTGCATCAAAACGTATAATGTATCATACTGCAGACTGTATTGTGAATTGTATCGATACGTGTCACAGGTGTATTGTTTCACCACTAGTATACAGATCACGTGTACTTTCTGACCCCACGCAAATTGGGTGAAAAAAAAACGGGTCCAAAAGATTAGGTTTTTCCCTCTGTATTTTGTAGTGTAACTAAAACGTCCAGATTATTTGGTATCATTGTAGAGCTACATCTGTCTACTTCTATAATACCACCCACTTTAGTGATCATACATGACCTTGATGCTACAGAGCTCAGCAGTAAGCTACTACCTCCTGCCACGTAAATGCGGTGCCAGGGGTTAACGAGCTAAACCACTGAATCTTGAAACAATCATTGATACTCTTACAACTTTTCCAGTTTTTGGAAATCAAATGCCTCCTTCTTCCAGTTAAATCTTGGAATGAGAACATAACCCCTCAGTTCCTCTCATCATGTTTGAACTGGGTAATACACAACAAATATTCTGATTTAGCACTAGAATAAAGTCACCATATGAAGATTTCTGTTCATGAGAGAAGGTCAATACCTGAGAGCCATACCGTGACCATAAACCTGAGTGGTGAAACTATCAATAACATTGTAAACATTTATGAAAAAAACTCTAACAATGATAACTCTATGGACCAAATTACAATGTGATGCTGAATCTGCTGAATCATGCTCAGCACTTATTTATGTGGAAACCCAGAAAACCACACATAATGAACCATATTGTTATGGAATAAAGAGAGTATATGATGCTTCTAAATAATTTACCTACTGACAGCGCAGACAGACTTGACAATTATATCATTTTTGAGATTTGAAATGCATTGTGGATGATAAGTGTAAAGATGTAATGTTAATTCAACAGGTATTAAACAGGTCACAAAGTTGTTGATTTTGTATAGTGCGATAATATCTTACTGCAGATTGTATTACATTTTTATTTTAAATGTATGATACTGACTGTGCAGTTGTGATGTTGCACTTGAAGCATTACTACCATCACTACATGTAGATGACATTCGACCCCCAGGTACAATATCAGGTTCAGTGACTGTTGTCTGGTGAATTTGCACTAAATCCAAATGCAAAGTCTGCAAAGTCTAACGATGATAATGCTGCACTGCTGACAGTATAGAAATTGTTTCCATTTTCTTTGTATTTATACACAGCAGTCAGTACTTCAAAGGTCATCAGTTTTCTCTGAAGTCTCAGGAAAACTATTGTATTGGTACATTTAAAGACCTAGAAGGATTAACCGTCGTTTAATTAATTGTAGCTGTTTTTGTTTGCGTCTTCAGAGGTCGGTTGCTTGTTGGTACAGTCCAGTAGCATGATTGAGTGTATCACAGCATACAGTACTCAGGCCCGATGTCAACATAAAGGGATTATGATGTAACAATGCACTGTAAAGATGGGTTTGTCAATACGAACAAAGGAATTGTTTATGTAACAGATAAATTCCAGTGCATTGTGCATCCAAGTCTGTGGCTTCCTTTCATGGTCCTTTTGAATGTCTCCACTCCAATTCCATGATTATATGTACAAATTAAAGAGCCAAAAAGGTTGCCGCCCAAAAAATTACCAGATGGTATATTTTTCGCCAATAAGGAAAATTAATCGCACTATGTGACATTGCCATAGCCCAGGACGATCCCTGCTTTATGTTTGCTACGGCAACCCAAGTAAATCTATAACTAATTTTTTTTTTGTCAGTACGATTAGTATTTGTTACTTATTAATGAACTTTAAGTGAATAAAATTATATTTTATAGGGAGAAAATTTCTGAATAATAATTAAAGAAATATTGCATCATCGTAATAACTGAACTGTAGAGACATGTTTGAAAGTAACGTTTTAATTATCTAGGCCTAACAGTAATGAATTGAGGATATGTGATATGTAGGCAAAAAGTAAGTGGCCATGTACACATTCAGAAGAATTATATTTGATGGAACAGTATACACTATATTTGAGTTTTTTGTCGAAAAATACTTTTTCACCGTTTTTCTCTATTTGGTTGCTATGGTAAACATGAACACACATCAATTTCACCGACATCTAAGTGCTAGCAATCTGCATGCATATATGCATCACTGTATAGAATTTCACAGCAATCTGATTATAAATAATAGTTCTGAAGCTGTTATATGGATTTGGCCCAAAACGTCTGTATTGTTCTCAATCAATTCAGCATTAAGAGATAGGGCGTTAGAAATAAATCTGCACTGGTTTTAAGGTCAAGCAAAACAACACAGCACTAATCCTCTCCATCAGCACTGAGATGTGTTATGGTTTTGAGAAATCACATGAGCTTTATTGTACTTGAATTGGTATCTAAATACATTACAATATGCTTTAAAAGAATACAACATGAAGCTTAATATTATTCTACATGAGTTTGTATCTCTTTAGCCTTGCTAGACATTATTTTACAAAATGAAATACACAAAGTGAACAAACATAATTTAATTCACATTAACTAAAATTACTGCTATATGATTAACTGTTATTTTGTTATTTTCTCCCTGCCCCAACATGTATACATGTACTGATGGAGGTTTTGGTCATTCTTGCTATACCATAGTTCACTCTATAACGTGGTTCATTCAATTCATTAAAATTTCAATAATTTCTGCAAAAAAATGGTTCAGTGTATACGAAGCTCAATAGTTATGGATTTCAACTACCACACTGACATTATAAAGAGGGAGAGCTGAATATGAACTTTTCTAAAGACATGAAGTGTTGTTCTTACCCTGTGCTGTTTAATCCACTCGTGTATGAACTTTATGCTGGACTCAAACTCCTTATACTGCTTCAACTTTCTGATGAGAAGAAAATTTCAGGTATTTAAACTTCCTTCGTTGTGATAGAGAAAAGAAACAGCTATCTCATTTTTTTTGTGCCACTGGTATCTTTACTACATAATCGAATTTATATGCTGCAGAATTGTATTCCTTTTATTTTTGTTCGGTGTTTTACAGCACAGCAGTACAATTTATTTTATGCCAATACAATTGGAGTAAAGTTTCTTACCCATGAACACACCATGGTAGCTGATCTGGGCTGATCCTATGGCAAGATTTGAACTCACACTATTGTTATGGGTCACAAGTCCATCATGCTAATGTCTAAGCCAACATGGAATTTAACTTCATTTGTCACCTTATATGAAATACTGTAGGACGCAACTTGGATATTTTATAAGTGTGCAGAATTATGAACTTTAGAAGACAAGTAAAACAGCCAGACACTATCAACCTTGGACTGAATTAGCTTGTAATTGGAATTATTTCAGCTTTACAAATGTCTTATAATACCTGTACATTTATGACAAGTAGTACTGGAAATAATGTTAAGATATGTAATAAATGGGCAAATCAACTTGTAAAGTTCAAGAAATTTAAACAATTGAACATACAGAACAATGCCACTATTTTAAAGTACCAGTCCAAAACTAATATTGATACGATAAATAAAAATTGACAAAACTGCACATTATGAATACTGAATGTTATTCATTCTGCTTACTCCCAAAGTTGTTGGATATAACCGTCCATCTCATTTTTCCTGTCTTTGAGTATCCCCATTAACGCATCAACTTTCATCTGAACTTCCTGCCTCCCTGCCTGCTGCACTGCATTAAACAATATCAGCTCTTTGATCTGAGCTGCATGTTTTATTTCTGTGACCTGGCTTGTACTTTTTGGATCTACAATCTCACCTGCAGTTTTTGTGTCTGCTATCTGACCTTCACTTTTTGTGCCTGCAATCTGGCTTGCACTTTCTGTTTTTGCGATCTGACCCACGGTTTTTGTGTCTGCTTTACCTTCACACAGGACAATATCAGTCTGGAATTAGCAAAATCGAATTATATCTACACGCCCCTTGATTGTATGGATGACACTGTAGCATTACTTTCCGAAGAGTTCTAATTGAATTTACATGTCAGTTGCTTGTTACGACATGGTACAATGAATGTTAACCAATGGAGCAATACTGCATACAATTTGAAAGATGTTACTTTGCTTTAGTTTCTTTGTAAAATATTGAAATTAAGTTTGTATTCAATCTAAAAAGGCTGAAAATTACATTTAGCCTAAGACACAAACAGCACGAGTTGATGTTTATGCTTTCACATTAGCTATTGTGATAATGAAATACTATATATTACTGTTGCACATGGGATGAAAGAGTGTTAATATACAGTAATGTCTCCTCCTTTAAGGATAAAGGTCTTATAAGCAGTAATCCGCTTTCCCGCGCATTCGATGTTAATTATCTTAAGCCAGTAGCATTTTCACCATATAGGATACATTCCAAACGTGTTCCACATGTATAACGAAGTACTTTACTGATCGGTTAATAACCACTTTTATGCAAAGTTTCTACATTGAATTGTATCTGATCCACATTGGAGAATTTGAAAGCTACACTACCGATGTGTCATACATTGAAATGTTACAATGAACCTTTAATGGTGGTTATTGCTCGTTCCACTCCAGGCTGAACAGAAACCATAACTCAGAAATAAATGTAGCTTATTCCTTGTGTGAAATCAGGCAGTACTGGCAAAGCAATAGAGAAACTTCATGCAAAAGTCATTGACTGATACATAAAGCACTTAAGCGGTGATGCTGTCTGGGTGTGTGCTTTCGAGAATCTTGCCAAATTTGTATAAATTTATACACTTGGAGAACACTGATGCGTGAGAACTCCCACAAATTATTCAGAAATTAGTTAAAAGTCACGCATATAAAAATGTGCTCGGTGAAGTATGGAGATAGCAGTGAGTGATTTTGAGCCCACAAATGGTGCTGAATATGAGCCAAGTGTACATGTTAACGGATGGATAAAAACAGATGACATGACAGTCAATCTCACTTTCAGCAGTATTTCGAAATTACATATAGAAAGGGCAGAACCACTGAAATTAATTTAAAATACAGACAAGTTTTAAGTTGAAGGCAATTTTCATTTTTTTATCAATCAATTTAGCCCTGTTGATCTAATAGTACAAAACCATATATCCACATCAGGGTTCAGATGAACTAAATAAATAAGGATGAAAACAAATTAAATCAAGCAGACTATGGCATTGATGGACTAAAAATCCCAATACAGCATTACCGAACAGATGAGAAATCCGGCATAGTAGTCAGTTAACTACTGATTCAAGAAAGTAAGTTTATGTTTGTGACAAATCCTATTTTGGAGCAGATGTGTCCAAAAGATAATATGTGAGCTCTGGAAAATTGATTTTGTTGGTATTCATCCTCATTCCCATGCCCAGATTAGTTCTAGATGTAACTTTCAATGTAAGACGAAACAACATTATTTCTTCTGATTTAAAGATAACATTATAATGTCTTCCATGTTTAAGAGAGACATGAAATTGGTAATAAGATGTTTTCAGTGCCATCATGCAGTACAAAACAAAGGGCCTGGTGGCTAAAGCGAGTTAAATGGAGCCACAATTAAATGGCCTAAAATGCTGAATAAAACTCACTGTCAACCAGCAGGTACCCTGTATGACATTTTATATATCTTGCCATTGATAAGAATTGCATATAAATATATAATAAATATACGCCTAACTGTAATCTGCATACTGGAAATACACCCAGTATGTCAACATACACAAAAGGGAACCACCTACCTTCCAAACATGGAAAGACTATCAAGTGAACGTGCATCAAAATGTATAATGTATCATACTGCAGACTGTATTGTGAATTGTATCGATACGTGTCACAGGTGTATTGTTTCACCACTAGTATACAGATCACGTGTACTTTCTGACCCCACGCAAATTGGGTGAAAAAAAAAACGGGTCCAAAAGATTAGGTTTTTCCCTCTGTATTTTGTAGTGTAACTAAAACGTCCAGATTATTTGGTATCATTGTAGAGCTACATCTGTCTACTTCTATAATACCACCCACTTTAGTGATCATACATGACCTTGATGCTACAGAGCTCAGCAGTAAGCTACTACCTCCTGCCACGTAAATGCGGTGCCAGGGGTTAACGAGCTAAACCACTGAATCTTGAAACAATCATTGATACTCTTACAACTTTTCCAGTTTTTGGAGATCAAATGCCTCCTTCTTCCAGTTAAATCTTGGAATGAGAACATAACCCCTCAGTTCCTCTCATCATGTTTGAACTGGGTAATACACAACAAATATTCTGATTTAGCACTAGAATAAAGTCACCATATGAAGATTTCTGTTCATGAGAGAAGGTCAATACCTGAGAGCCATACCGTGACCATAAACCTGAGTGGTGAAACTATCAATAACATTGTAAACATTTATGAAAAAAACTCTAACAATGATAACTCTATGGACCAAATTACAATGTGATGCTGAATCTGCTGAATCATGCTCAGCACTTATTTATGTGGAAACCCAGAAAACCACACATAATGAACCATATTGTTATGGAATAAAGAGAGTATATGATGCTTCTAAATAATTTACCTACTGACAGCGCAGACAGACTTGACAATTATATCATTTTTGAGATTTGAAATGCATTGTGGATGATAAGTGTAAAGATGTAATGTTAATTCAACAGGTATTAAACAGGTCACAAAGTTGTTGATTTTGTATAGTGCGATAATATCTTACTGCAGATTGTATTACATTTTTATTTTAAATGTATGATACTGACTGTGCAGTTGTGATGTTGCACTTGAAGCATTACTACCATCACTACATGTAGATGACATTCGACCCCCAGGTACAATATCAGGTTCAGTGACTGTTGTCTGGTGAATTTGCACTAAATCCAAATGCAAAGTCTGCAAAGTCTAACGATGATAATGCTGCACTGCTGACAGTATAGAAATTGTTTCCATTTTCTTTGTATTTATACACAGCAGTCAGTACTTCAAAGGTCATCAGTTTTCTCTGAAGTCTCAGGAAAACTATTGTATTGGTACATTTAAAGACCCAGAAGGATTAACCGTCGTTTAATTAATTGTAGCTGTTTTTGTTTGCGTCTTCAGAGGTCGGTTGCTTGTTGGTACAGTCCAGTAGCATGATTGAGTGTATCACAGCATACAGTACTCAGGCCCGATGTCAACATAAAGGGATTATGATGTAACAATGCACTGTAAAGATGGGTTTGTCAATACGAACAAAGGAATTGTTTATGTAACAGATAAATTCCAGTGCATTGTGCATCCAAGTCTGTGGCTTCCTTTCATGGTCCTTTTGAATGTCTCCACTCCAATTCCATGATTATATGTACAAATTAAAGAGCCAAAAAGGTTGCCGCCCAAAAAATTACCAGATGGTATATTTTTCGCCAATAAGGAAAATTAATCGCACTATGTGACATTGCCATAGCCCAGGACGATCCCTGCTTTATGTTTGCTACGGCAACCCAAGTAAATCTATAACTAATTTTTTTTTTGTCAGTACGATTAGTATTTGTTACTTATTAATGAACTTTAAGTGAATAAAATTATATTTTATAGGGAGAAAATTTCTGAATAATAATTAAAGAAATATTGCATCATCGTAATAACTGAACTGTAGAGACATGTTTGAAAGTAACGTTTTAATTATCTAGGCCTAACAGTAATGAATTGAGGATATGTGATATGTAGGCAAAAAGTAAGTGGCCATGTACACATTCAGAAGAATTATATTTGATGGAACAGTATACACTATATTTGAGTTTTTTGTCGAAAAATACTTTTTCACCGTTTTTCTCTATTTGGTTGCTATGGTAAACATGAACACACATCAATTTCACCGACATCTAAGTGCTAGCAATCTGCATGCATATATGCATCACTGTATAGAATTTCACAGCAATCTGATTATAAATAATAGTTCTGAAGCTGTTATATGGATTTGGCCCAAAACGTCTGTATTGTTCTCAATCAATTCAGCATTAAGAGATAGGGCGTTAGAAATAAATCTGCACTGGTTTTAAGGTCAAGCAAAACAACACAGCACTAATCCTCTCCATCAGCACTGAGATGTGTTATGGTTTTGAGAAATCACATGAGCTTTATTGTACTTGAATTGGTATCTAAATACATTACAATATGCTTTAAAAGAATACAACATGAAGCTTAATATTATTCTACATGAGTTTGTATCTCTTTAGCCTTGCTAGACATTATTTTACAAAATGAAATACACAAAGTGAACAAACATAATTTAATTCACATTAACTAAAATTACTGCTATATGATTAACTGTTATTTTGTTATTTTCTCCCTGCCCCAACATGTATACATGTACTGATGGAGGTTTTGGTCATTCTTGCTATACCATAGTTCACTCTATAACGTGGTTCATTCAATTCATTAAAATTGCCATAATTTCTGCAAAAAAATGGTTCAGTGTATACGAAGCTCAATAGTTATGGATTTCAACTACCACACTGACATTATAAAGAGGGAGAGCTGAATATGAACTTTTCTAAAGACATGAAGTGTTGTTCTTACCCTGTGCTGTTTAATCCACTCGTGTATGAACTTTATGCTGGACTCAAACTCCTTATACTGCTTCAACTTTCTGATGAGAAGAAAATTTCAGGTATTTAAATTTCCTTCGTTGTGATAGAGAAAAGAAACAGCTATCTCATTTTTTTTGTGCCACTGGTATCTTTACTACATAATCGAATTTATATGCTGCAGAATTGTATTCCTTTTATTTTTGTTCGGTGTTTTACAGCACAGCAGTACAATTTATTTTATGCCAATACAATTGGAGTAAAGTTTCTTACCCATGAACACACCATGGTAGCTGATCTGGGCTGATCCTATGGCAAGATTTGAACTCACACTATTGTTATGGGTCACAAGTCCATCATGCTAATGTCTAAGCCAACATGGAATTTAACTTCATTTGTCACCTTATATGAAATACTGTAGGACGCAACTTGGATATTTTATAAGTGTGCAGAATTATGAACTTTAGAAGACAAGTAAAACAGCCAGACACTATCAACCTTGGACTGAATTAGCTTGTAATTGGAATTATTTCAGCTTTACAAATGTCTTATAATACCTGTACATTTATGACAAGTAGTACTGGAAATAATGTTAAGATATGTAATAAATGGGCAAATCAACTTGTAAAGTTCAAGAAATTTAAACAATTGAACATACAGAACAATGCCACTATTTTAAAGTACCAGTCCAAAACTAATATTGATACGATAAATAAAAATTGACAAAACTGCACATTATGAATACTGAATGTTATTCATTCTGCTTACTCCCAAAGTTGTTGGATATAACCGTCCATCTCATTTTTCCTGTCTTTGAGTATCCCCATTAACGCATCAACTTTCATCTGAACTTCCTGCCTCCCTGCCTGCTGCACTGCATTAAACAATATCAGCTCTTTGATCTGAGCTGCATGTTTTATTTCTGTGACCTGGCTTGTACTTTTTGGATCTACAATCTCACCTGCAGTTTTTGTGTCTGCTATCTGACCTTCACTTTTTGTGCCTGCAATCTGGCTTGCACTTTCTGTTTTTGCGATCTGACCCACGGTTTTTGTGTCTGCTTTACCTTCACACAGGACAATATCAGTCTGGAATTAGCAAAATCGAATTATATCTACACGCCCCTTGATTGTATGGATGACACTGTAGCATTACTTTCCGAAGAGTTCTAATTGAATTTACATGTCAGTTGCTTGTTACGACATGGTACAATGAATGTTAACCAATGGAGCAATACTGCATACAATTTGAAAGATGTTACTTTGCTTTAGTTTCTTTGTAAAATATTGAAATTAAGTTTGTATTCAATCTAAAAAGGCTGAAAATTACATTTAGCCTAAGACACAAACAGCACGAGTTGATGTTTATGCTTTCACATTAGCTATTGTGATAATGAAATACTATATATTACTGTTGCACATGGGATGAAAGAGTGTTAATATACAGTAATGTCTCCTCCTTTAAGGATAAAGGTCTTATAAGCAGTAATCCGCTTTCCCGCGCATTCGATGTTAATTATCTTAAGCCAGTAGCATTTTCACCATATAGGATACATTCCAAACGTGTTCCACATGTATAACGAAGTACTTTACTGATCGGTTAATAACCACTTTTATGCAAAGTTTCTACATTGAATTGTATCTGATCCACATTGGAGAATTTGAAAGCTACACTACCGATGTGTCATACATTGAAATGTTACAATGAACCTTTAATGGTGGTTATTGCTCGTTCCACTCCAGGCTGAACAGAAACCATAACTCAGAAATAAATGTAGCTTATTCCTTGTGTGAAATCAGGCAGTACTGGCAAAGCAATAGAGAAACTTCATGCAAAAGTCATTGACTGATACATAAAGCACTTAAGCGGTGATGCTGTCTGGGTGTGTGCTTTCGAGAATCTTGCCAAATTTGTATAAATTTATACACTTGGAGAACACTGATGCGTGAGAACTCCCACAAATTATTCAGAAATTAGTTAAAAGTCACGCATATAAAAATGTGCTCGGTGAAGTATGGAGATAGCAGTGAGTGATTTTGAGCCCACAAATGGTGCTGAATATGAGCCAATTGTACATGTTAACGGATGGATAAAAACAGATGACATGACAGTCAATCTCACTTTCAGCAGTATTTCGAAATTACATATAGAAAGGGCAGAACCACTGAAATTAATTTAAAATACAGACAAGTTTTAAGTTGAAGGCAATTTTCATTTTTTTATCAATCAATTTAGCCCTGTTGATCTAATAGTACAAAACCATATATCCACATCAGGGTTCAGATGAACTAAATAAATAAGGATGAAAACAAATTAAATCAAGCAGACTATGGCATTGATGGACTAAAAATCCCAATACAGCATTACCGAACAGATGAGAAATCCGGCATAGTAGTCAGTTAACTACTGATTCAAAAAAGTAAGTTTATGTTTGTGACAAATCCTATTTTGGAGCAGATGTGTCCAAAAGATAATATGTGAGCTCTGGAAAATTGATTTTGTTGGTATTCATCCTCATTCCCATGCCCAGATTAGTTCTAGATGTAACTTTCAATGTAAGACGAAACAACATTATTTCTTCTGATTTAAAGATAACATTATAATGTCTTCCATGTTTAAGAGAGACATGAAATTGGTAATAAGATGTTTTCAGTGGCATCATGCAGTACAAAACAAAGGGCCTGGTGGCTAAAGCGAGTTAAATGGAGCCACAATTAAATGGCCTAAAATGCTGAATAAAACTCACTGTCAACCAGCAGGTACCCTGTATGACATTTTATATATCTTGCCATTGATAAGAATTGCATATAAATATATAATAAATATACGCCTAACTGTAATCTGCATACTGGAAATACACCCAGTATGTCAACATACACAAAAGGGAACCACCTACCTTCCAAACATGGAAAGACTATCAAGTGAACGTGCATCAAAATGTATAATGTATCATACTGCAGACTGTATTGTGAATTGTATCGATACGTGTCACAGGTGTATTGTTTCACCACTAGTATACAGATCACGTGTACTTTCTGACCCCACGCAAATTGGGTGAAAAAAAAAAAACGGGTCCAAAAGATTAGGTTTTTCCCTCTGTATTTTGTAGTGTAACTAAAACGTCCAGATTATTTGGTATCATTGTAGAGCTACATCTGTCTACTTCTATAATACCACCCACTTTAGTGATCATACATGACCTTGATGCTACAGAGCTCAGCAGTAAGCTACTACCTCCTGCCACGTAAATGCGGTGCCAGGGGTTAACGAGCTAAACCACTGAATCTTGAAACAATCATTGATACTCTTACAACTTTTCCAGTTTTTGGAGATCAAATGCCTCCTTCTTCCAGTTAAATCTTGGAATGAGAACATAACCCCTCAGTTCCTCTCATCATGTTTGAACTGGGTAATACACAACAAATATTCTGATTTAGCACTAGAATAAAGTCACCATATGAAGATTTCTGTTCATGAGAGAAGGTCAATACCTGAGAGCCATACCGTGACCATAAACCTGAGTGGTGAAACTATCAATAACATTGTAAACATTTATGAAAAAAACTCTAACAATGATAACTCTATGGACCAAATTACAATGTGATGCTGAATCTGCTGAATCATGCTCAGCACTTATTTATGTGGAAACCCAGAAAACCACACATAATGAACCATATTGTTATGGAATAAAGAGAGCATATGATGCTTCTAAATAATTTACCTACTGACAGCGCAGACAGACTTGACAATTATATCATTTTTGAGATTTGAAATGCATTGTGGATGATAAGTGTAAAGATGTAATGTTAATTCAACAGGTATTAAACAGGTCACAAAGTTGTTGATTTTGTATAGTGCGATAATATCTTACTGCAGATTGTATTACATTTTTATTTTAAATGTATGATACTGACTGTGCAGTTGTGATGTTGCACTTGAAGCATTACTACCATCACTACATGTAGATGACATTCGACCCCCAGGTACAATATCAGGTTCAGTGACTGTTGTCTGGTGAATTTGCACTAAATCCAAATGCAAAGTCTGCAAAGTCTAACGATGATAATGCTGCACTGCTGACAGTATAGAAATTGTTTCCATTTTCTTTGTATTTATACACAGCAGTCAGTACTTCAAAGGTCATCAGTTTTCTCTGAAGTCTCAGGAAAACTATTGTATTGGTACATTTAAAGACCCAGAAGGATTAACCGTCGTTTAATTAATTGTAGCTGTTTTTGTTTGCGTCTTCAGAGGTCGGTTGCTTGTTGGTACAGTCCAGTAGCATGATTGAGTGTATCACAGCATACAGTACTCAGGCCCGATGTCAACATAAAGGGATTATGATGTAACAATGCACTGTAAAGATGGGTTTGTCAATACGAACAAAGGAATTGTTTATGTAACAGATAAATTCCAGTGCATTGTGCATCCAAGTCTGTGGCTTCCTTTCATGGTCCTTTTGAATGTCTCCACTCCAATTCCATGGTTATATGTACAAATTAAAGAGCCAAAAAGGTTGCCGCCCAAAAAGTTACCAGATGGTATATTTTTCGCCAATAAGGAAAATTAATCGCACTATGTGACATTGCCATAGCCCAGGACGATCCCTGCTTTATGTTTGCTACGGCAACCCAAGTAAATCTATAACTAATTTTTTTTTTTGTCAGTACGATTAGTATTTGTTACTTATTAATGAACTTTAAGTGAATAAAATTATATTTTATAGGGAGAAAATTTCTGAATAATAATTAAAGAAATATTGCATCATCGTAATAACTGAACTGTAGAGACATGTTTGAAAGTAACGTTTTAATTATCTAGGCCTAACAGTAATGAATTGAGGATATGTGATATGTAGGCAAAAAGTAAGTGGCCATGTACACATTCAGAAGAATTATATTTGATGGAACAGTATACACTATATTTGATTTTTTTGTCGAAAAATACTTTTTCACCGTTTTTCTCTATTTGGTTGCTATGGTAAACATGAACACAAATCAATTTCACCGACATCTAAGTGCTAGCAATCTGCATGCATATATGCATCACTGTATAGAATTTCACAGCAATCTGATTATAAATAATAGTTCTGAAGCTGTTATATGGATTTGGCCCAAAACGTCTGTATTGTTCTCAATCAATTCAGCATTAAGAGATAGGGCGTTAGAAATAAATCTGCACTGGTTTTAAGGTCAAGCAAAACAACACAGCACTAATCCTCTCCATCAGCACTGAAATGTGTTATGGTTTTGAGAAATCACATGAGCTTTATTGTACTTGAATTGGTATCTAAATACATTACAATATGCTTTAAAAGAATACAACATGAAGCTTAATATTATTCTACATGAGTTTGTATCTCTTTAGCCTTGCTAGACATTATTTTACAAAATGAAATACACAAAGTGAACAAACATAATTTAATTCACATTAACTAAAATTACTGCTATATGATTAACTGTTATTTTGTTATTTTCTCCCTGCCCCAACATGTATACATGTACTGATGGAGGTTTTGGTCATTCTTGCTATACCATAGTTCACTATATAACGTGGTTCATTCAATTCATTAAAATTGCCATAATTTCTGCAAAACAAATAGTTCAGTGTATACGAAGCTCAATAGTTATGGATTTCAACTACCACACTGACATTATAAAGAGGGAGAGCTGAATATGAACTTTTCTAAAGACATGAAGTGTTGTTCTTACCCTGTGCTGTTTAATCCACTCGTGTATGAACTTTATGCTGGACTCAAACTCCTTATACTGCTTCAACTTTCTGATGAGAAGAAAATTTCAGGTATTTAAACTTCCTTCGTTGTGATAGAGAAAAGAAACAGCTATCTCATTTTTTTTGTGCCACTGGTATCTTTACTACATAATCGAATTTATATGCTGCAGAATTGTATTCCTTTTATTTTTGTTCGGTGTTTTACAGCACAGCAGTACAATTTATTTTATGCCAATACAATTGGAGTAAAGTTTCTTACCCATGAACACACCATGGTAGCTGATCTGGGCTGATCCTATGGCAAGATTTGAACTCACACTATTGTTATGGGTCACAAGTCCATCATGCTAATGTCTAAGCCAACATGGAACTTAACTTCATTTGTCACCTTATATGAAATACTGCAGGACGCAACTTGGATATTTTATAAGTGTGCAGAATTATGAACTTTAGAAGACAAGTAAAACAACCAGACACTATCAACCTTGGACTGAATTAGCTTGTAATTGGAATTATTTCAGCTTTACAAATGTCTTATAATACCTGTACATTTATGACAAGTAGTACTGGAAATAATGTTAAGATATGTAATAAATGGGCTAATCAACTTGTAAAGTTCAAGAAATTTAAACAATTGAACATACAGAACAATGCCACTATTTTAAAGTACCAGTCCAAAACTAATATTGATACGATAAATAAAAATTGACAAACTGCACATTATGAATACTGAATGTTATTCATTCTGCTTACTCCCAAAGTTGTTGGATATAACCGTCCTTCTCATTTTTCCTGTCTTTGAGTATCCCCATTAACGCATCAACTTTCATCTGAACTTCCTGCCTCCCTGCCTGCTGCACTGCATTAAACAATATCAGCTCTTTGATCTGAGCTGCATGTTTTATTTCTGTGACCTGGCTTGTACTTTTTGGATCTACAATCTCACCTGCAGTTTTTGTGTCTGCTATCTGACCTTCACTTTTTGTGCCTGCAATCTGGCTTGCACTTTCTGTTTCTGCGATCTGACCCACGGTTTTTGTGTCTGCTTTACCTTCACACAGGACAATATCAGTCTGGAATTAGCAAAATCGAATTATATCTACACGCCCCTTGATTGTATGGATGACACTGTAGCATTACTTTCCGAAGAGTTCTAATTGAATTTACATGTCAGTTGCTTGTTACGACATGGTACAATGAATGTTAACCAATGGAGCAATACTGCATACAATTTGAAAGATGTTACTTTGCTTTAGTTTTTTTTGTAAAATATTGAAATTAAGTTTGTATTCAATCTAAAAAGGCTGAAAATTACATTTAGCCTAAGACACAAACAGCACGAGTTGATGTTTATGCTTTCACATTAGCTATTGTGATAATGAAATACTATATATTACTGTTGCACATGGGATGAAAGAGTGTTAATATACAGTAATGTCTCCTCCTTTAAGGATAAAGGTCTTATAAGCAGTAATCCGCTTTCCCGCGCATTCGATGTTAATTATCTTAAGCCAGTAGCATTTTCACCATATAGGATACATTCCAAACGTGTTCCACATGTATAACGAAGTACTTTACTGATCGGTTAATAACCACTTTTATGCAAAGTTTCTACATTGAATTGTATCTGATCCACATTGGAGAATTTGAAAGCTACACTACCGATGTGTCATACATTGAAATGTTACAATGAACCTTTAATGGTGGTTATTGCTCGTTCCACTCCAGGCTGAACAGAAACCATAACTCAGAAATAAATGTAGCTTATTCCTTGTGTGAAATCAGGCAGTACTGGCAAAGCAATAGAGAAACTTCATGCAAAAGTCATTGACTGATACATAAAGCACTTAAGCGGTGATGCTGTCTGGGTGTGTGCTTTCGAGAATCTTGCCAAATTTGTACAAATTTATACACTTGGAGAACACTGATGCGTGAGAACTCCCACAAATTATTCAGAAATTAGTTAAAAGTCACGCATATAAAAATGTGCTCGGTGAAGTATGGAGATAGCAGTGAGTGATTTTGAGCCCACAAATGGTGCTGAATATGAGCCAATTGTACATGTTAACAGATGGATAAAAACAGATGACATGACAGTCAATCTCACTTTCAGCAGTATTTCGAAATTACATATAGAAAGGGCAGAACCACTGAAATTAATTTAAAATGCAGACAAGTTTTAAGTTGAAGGCAATTTTCATTTTTTTATCAATCAATTTAGCCCTGTTGATCTAATAGTACAAAACCATATATCCACATCAGGGTTCAGATGAACTAAATAAATAAGGATGAAAACAAATTAAATCAAGCAGACTATGGCATTGATGGACTAAAAATCCCAATACAGCATTACCGAACAGATGAGAAATCCGGCATAGTAGTCAGTTAACTACTGATTCAAGAAAGTAAGTTTATGTTTGTGACAAATCCTATTTTGGAGCAGATGTGTCCAAAAGATAATATGTGAGCTCTGGAAAATTGATTTTGTTGGTATTCATCCTCATTCCTATGCCCAGATTAGTTCTAGATGTAACTTTCAATGTAAGACGAAACTACATTATTTCTTCTGATTTAAAGATAACATTATAATGTCTTCCATGTTTAAGAGAGACATGAAATTGGTAATAAGATGTTTTCAGTGCCATCATGCAGTACAAAACAAAGGGCCTGGTGGCTAAAGCGAGTTAAATGGAGCCACAATTAAATGGCCTAAAATGCTGAATAAAACTCACTGTCAACCAGCAGGTACCCTGTATGACATTTTATATATCTTGCCATTGATAAGAATTGCATATAAATATATAATAAATATACGCCTAACTGTAATCTGCATACTGGAAATACACCCAGTATGTCAACATACACAAAAGGGAACCACCTACCTTCCAAACATGGAAAGACTATCAAGTGAACGTGCATCAAAATGTATAATGTATCATACTGCAGACTGTATTGTGAATTGTATCGATACGTGTCACAGGTGTATTGTTTCACCACTAGTATACAGATCACGTGTACTTTCTGACCCCACGCAAATTGGGTGAAAAAAAAAACGGGTCCAAAAGATTAGGTTTTTCCCTCTGTATTTTGTAGTGTAACTAAAACGTCCAGATTATTTGGTATCATTGTAGAGCTACATCTGTCTACTTCTATAATACCACCCACTTTAGTGATCATACATGACCTTGATGCTACAGAGCTCAGCAGTAAGCTACTACCTCCTGCCACGTAAATGCGGTGCCAGGGGTTAACGAGCTAAACCACTGAATCTTGAAACAATCATTGATACTCTTACAACTTTTCCAGTTTTTGGAGATCAAATGCCTCCTTCTTCCAGTTAAATCTTGGAATGAGAACATAACCCCTCAGTTCCTCTCATCATGTTTGAACTGGGTAATACACAACAAATATTCTGATTTAGCACTAGAATAAAGTCACCATATGAAGATTTCTGTTCATGAGAGAAGGTCAATACCTGAGAGCCATACCGTGACCATAAACCTGAGTGGTGAAACTATCAATAACATTGTAAACATTTATGAAAAAAACTCTAACAATGATAACTCTATGGACCAAATTACAATGTGATGCTGAATCTGCTGAATCATGCTCAGCACTTATTTATGTGGAAACCCAGAAAACCACACATAATGAACCATATTGTTATGGAATAAAGAGAGCATATGATGCTTCTAAATAATTTACCTACTGACAGCGCAGACAGACTTGACAATTATATCATTTTTGAGATTTGAAATGCATTGTGGATGATAAGTGTAAAGATGTAATGTTAATTCAACAGGTATTAAACAGGTCACAAAGTTGTTGATTTTGTATAGTGCGATAATATCTTACTGCAGATTGTATTACATTTTTATTTTAAATGTATGATACTGACTGTGCAGTTGTGATGTTGCACTTGAAGCATTACTACCATCACTACATGTAGATGACATTCGACCCCCAGGTACAATATCAGGTTCAGTGACTGTTGTCTGGTGAATTTGCACTAAATCCAAATGCAAAGTCTGCAAAGTCTAACGATGATAATGCTGCACTGCTGACAGTATAGAAATTGTTTCCATTTTCTTTGTATTTATACACAGCAGTCAGTACTTCAAAGGTCATCAGTTTTCTCTGAAGTCTCAGGAAAACTATTGTATTGGTACATTTAAAGACCCAGAAGGATTAACCGTCGTTTAATTAATTGTAGCTGTTTTTGTTTGCGTCTTCAGAGGTCGGTTGCTTGTTGGTACAGTCCAGTAGCATGATTGAGTGTATCACAGCATACAGTACTCAGGCCCGATGTCAACATAAAGGGATTATGATGTAACAATGCACTGTAAAGATGGGTTTGTCAATACGAACAAAGGAATTGTTTATGTAACAGATAAATTCCAGTGCATTGTGCATCCAAGTCTGTGGCTTCCTTTCATGGTCCTTTTGAATGTCTCCACTCCAATTCCATGGTTATATGTACAAATTAAAGAGCCAAAAAGGTTGCCGCCCAAAAAGTTACCAGATGGTATATTTTTCGCCAATAAGGAAAATTAATCGCACTATGTGACATTGCCATAGCCCAGGACGATCCCTGCTTTATGTTTGCTACGGCAACCCAAGTAAATCTATAACTAATTTTTTTTTTGTCAGTACGATTAGTATTTGTTACTTATTAATGAACTTTAAGTGAATAAAATTATATTTTATAGGGAGAAAATTTCTGAATAATAATTAAAGAAATATTGCATCATCGTAATAACTGAACTGTAGAGACATGTTTGAAAGTAACGTTTTAATTATCTAGGCCTAACAGTAATGAATTGAGGATATGTGATATGTAGGCAAAAAGTAAGTGGCCATGTACACATTCAGAAGAATTATATTTGATGGAACAGTATACACTATATTTGATTTTTTTGTCGAAAAATACTTTTTCACCGTTTTTCTCTATTTGGTTGCTATGGTAAACATGAACACAAATCAATTTCACCGACATCTAAGTGCTAGCAATCTGCATGCATATATGCATCACTGTATAGAATTTCACAGCAATCTGATTATAAATAATAGTTCTGAAGCTGTTATATGGATTTGGCCCAAAACGTCTGTATTGTTCTCAATCAATTCAGCATTAAGAGATAGGGCGTTAGAAATAAATCTGCACTGGTTTTAAGGTCAAGCAAAACAACACAGCACTAATCCTCTCCATCAGCACTGAAATGTGTTATGGTTTTGAGAAATCACATGAGCTTTATTGTACTTGAATTGGTATCTAAATACATTACAATATGCTTTAAAAGAATACAACATGAAGCTTAATATTATTCTACATGAGTTTGTATCTCTTTAGCCTTGCTAGACATTATTTTACAAAATGAAATACACAAAGTGAACAAACATAATTTAATTCACATTAACTAAAATTACTGCTATATGATTAACTGTTATTTTGTTATTTTCTCCCTGCCCCAACATGTATACATGTACTGATGGAGGTTTTGGTCATTCTTGCTATACCATAGTTCACTATATAACGTGGTTCATTCAATTCATTAAAATTGCCATAATTTCTGCAAAACAAATAGTTCAGTGTATACGAAGCTCAATAGTTATGGATTTCAACTACCACACTGACATTATAAAGAGGGAGAGCTGAATATGAACTTTTCTAAAGACATGAAGTGTTGTTCTTACCCTGTGCTGTTTAATCCACTCGTGTATGAACTTTATGCTGGACTCAAACTCCTTATACTGCTTCAACTTTCTGATGAGAAGAAAATTTCAGGTATTTAAACTTCCTTCGTTGTGATAGAGAAAAGAAACAGCTATCTCATTTTTTTTGTGCCACTGGTATCTTTACTACATAATCGAATTTATATGCTGCAGAATTGTATTCCTTTTATTTTTGTTCGGTGTTTTACAGCACAGCAGTACAATTTATTTTATGCCAATACAATTGGAGTAAAGTTTCTTACCCATGAACACACCATGGTAGCTGATCTGGGCTGATCCTATGGCAAGATTTGAACTCACACTATTGTTATGGGTCACAAGTCCATCATGCTAATGTCTAAGCCAACATGGAACTTAACTTCATTTGTCACCTTATATGAAATACTGCAGGACGCAACTTGGATATTTTATAAGTGTGCAGAATTATGAACTTTAGAAGACAAGTAAAACAACCAGACACTATCAACCTTGGACTGAATTAGCTTGTAATTGGAATTATTTCAGCTTTACAAATGTCTTATAATACCTGTACATTTATGACAAGTAGTACTGGAAATAATGTTAAGATATGTAATAAATGGGCTAATCAACTTGTAAAGTTCAAGAAATTTAAACAATTGAACATACAGAACAATGCCACTATTTTAAAGTACCAGTCCAAAACTAATATTGATACGATAAATAAAAATTGACAAACTGCACATTATGAATACTGAATGTTATTCATTCTGCTTACTCCCAAAGTTGTTGGATATAACCGTCCTTCTCATTTTTCCTGTCTTTGAGTATCCCCATTAACGCATCAACTTTCATCTGAACTTCCTGCCTCCCTGCCTGCTGCACTGCATTAAACAATATCAGCTCTTTGATCTGAGCTGCATGTTTTATTTCTGTGACCTGGCTTGTACTTTTTGGATCTACAATCTCACCTGCAGTTTTTGTGTCTGCTATCTGACCTTCACTTTTTGTGCCTGCAATCTGGCTTGCACTTTCTGTTTCTGCGATCTGACCCACGGTTTTTGTGTCTGCTTTACCTTCACACAGGACAATATCAGTCTGGAATTAGCAAAATCGAATTATATCTACACGCCCCTTGATTGTATGGATGACACTGTAGCATTACTTTCCGAAGAGTTCTAATTGAATTTACATGTCAGTTGCTTGTTACGACATGGTACAATGAATGTTAACCAATGGAGCAATACTGCATACAATTTGAAAGATGTTACTTTGCTTTAGTTTTTTTTGTAAAATATTGAAATTAAGTTTGTATTCAATCTAAAAAGGCTGAAAATTACATTTAGCCTAAGACACAAACAGCACGAGTTGATGTTTATGCTTTCACATTAGCTATTGTGATAATGAAATACTATATATTACTGTTGCACATGGGATGAAAGAGTGTTAATATACAGTAATGTCTCCTCCTTTAAGGATAAAGGTCTTATAAGCAGTAATCCGCTTTCCCGCGCATTCGATGTTAATTATCTTAAGCCAGTAGCATTTTCACCATATAGGATACATTCCAAACGTGTTCCACATGTATAACGAAGTACTTTACTGATCGGTTAATAACCACTTTTATGCAAAGTTTCTACATTGAATTGTATCTGATCCACATTGGAGAATTTGAAAGCTACACTACCGATGTGTCATACATTGAAATGTTACAATGAACCTTTAATGGTGGTTATTGCTCGTTCCACTCCAGGCTGAACAGAAACCATAACTCAGAAATAAATGTAGCTTATTCCTTGTGTGAAATCAGGCAGTACTGGCAAAGCAATAGAGAAACTTCATGCAAAAGTCATTGACTGATACATAAAGCACTTAAGCGGTGATGCTGTCTGGGTGTGTGCTTTCGAGAATCTTGCCAAATTTGTACAAATTTATACACTTGGAGAACACTGATGCGTGAGAACTCCCACAAATTATTCAGAAATTAGTTAAAAGTCACGCATATAAAAATGTGCTCGGTGAAGTATGGAGATAGCAGTGAGTGATTTTGAGCCCACAAATGGTGCTGAATATGAGCCAATTGTACATGTTAACAGATGGATAAAAACAGATGACATGACAGTCAATCTCACTTTCAGCAGTATTTCGAAATTACATATAGAAAGGGCAGAACCACTGAAATTAATTTAAAATGCAGACAAGTTTTAAGTTGAAGGCAATTTTCATTTTTTTATCAATCAATTTAGCCCTGTTGATCTAATAGTACAAAACCATATATCCACATCAGGGTTCAGATGAACTAAATAAATAAGGATGAAAACAAATTAAATCAAGCAGACTATGGCATTGATGGACTAAAAATCCCAATACAGCATTACCGAACAGATGAGAAATCCGGCATAGTAGTCAGTTAACTACTGATTCAAGAAAGTAAGTTTATGTTTGTGACAAATCCTATTTTGGAGCAGATGTGTCCAAAAGATAATATGTGAGCTCTGGAAAATTGATTTTGTTGGTATTCATCCTCATTCCTATGCCCAGATTAGTTCTAGATGTAACTTTCAATGTAAGACGAAACTACATTATTTCTTCTGATTTAAAGATAACATTATAATGTCTTCCATGTTTAAGAGAGACATGAAATTGGTAATAAGATGTTTTCAGTGCCATCATGCAGTACAAAACAAAGGGCCTGGTGGCTAAAGCGAGTTAAATGGAGCCACAATTAAATGGCCTAAAATGCTGAATAAAACTCACTGTCAACCAGCAGGTACCCTGTATGACATTTTATATATCTTGCCATTGATAAGAATTGCATATAAATATATAATAAATATACGCCTAACTGTAATCTGCATACTGGAAATACACCCAGTATGTCAACATACACAAAAGGGAACCACCTACCTTCCAAACATGGAAAGACTATCAAGTGAACGTGCATCAAAATGTATAATGTATCATACTGCAGACTGTATTGTGAATTGTATCGATACGTGTCACAGGTGTATTGTTTCACCACTAGTATACAGATCACGTGTACTTTCTGACCCCACGCAAATTGGGTGAAAAAAAAAACGGGTCCAAAAGATTAGGTTTTTCCCTCTGTATTTTGTAGTGTAACTAAAACGTCCAGATTATTTGGTATCATTGTAGAGCTACATCTGTCTACTTCTATAATACCACCCACTTTAGTGATCATACATGACCTTGATGCTACAGAGCTCAGCAGTAAGCTACTACCTCCTGCCACGTAAATGCGGTGCCAGGGGTTAACGAGCTAAACCACTGAATCTTGAAACAATCATTGATACTCTTACAACTTTTCCAGTTTTTGGAGATCAAATGCCTCCTTCTTCCAGTTAAATCTTGGAATGAGAACATAACCCCTCAGTTCCTCTCATCATGTTTGAACTGGGTAATACACAACAAATATTCTGATTTAGCACTAGAATAAAGTCACCATATGAAGATTTCTGTTCATGAGAGAAGGTCAATACCTGAGAGCCATACCGTGACCATAAACCTGAGTGGTGAAACTATCAATAACATTGTAAACATTTATGAAAAAAACTCTAACAATGATAACTCTATGGACCAAATTACAATGTGATGCTGAATCTGCTGAATCATGCTCAGCACTTATTTATGTGGAAACCCAGAAAACCACACATAATGAACCATATTGTTATGGAATAAAGAGAGTATATGATGCTTCTAAATAATTTACCTACTGACAGCGCAGACAGACTTGACAATTATATCATTTTTGAGATTTGAAATGCATTGTGGATGATAAGTGTAAAGATGTAATGTTAATTCAACAGGTATTAAACAGGTCACAAAGTTGTTGATTTTGTATAGTGCGATAATATCTTACTGCAGATTGTATTACATTTTTATTTTAAATGTATGATACTGACTGTGCAGTTGTGATGTTGCACTTGAAGCATTACTACCATCACTACATGTAGATGACATTCGACCCCCAGGTACAATATCAGGTTCAGTGACTGTTGTCTGGTGAATTTGCACTAAATCCAAATGCAAAGTCTGCAAAGTCTAACGATGATAATGCTGCACTGCTGACAGTATAGAAATTGTTTCCATTTTCTTTGTATTTATACACAGCAGTCAGTACTTCAAAGGTCATCAGTTTTCTCTGAAGTCTCAGGAAAACTATTGTATTGGTACATTTAAAGACCCAGAAGGATTAACCGTCGTTTAATTAATTGTAGCTGTTTTTGTTTGCGTCTTCAGAGGTCGGTTGCTTGTTGGTACAGTCCAGTAGCATGATTGAGTGTATCACAGCATACAGTACTCAGGCCAGATGTCAACATAAAGGGATTATGATGTAACAATGCACTGTAAAGATGGGTTTGTCAATACGAACAAAGGAATTGTTTATGTAACAGATAAATTCCAGTGCATTGTGCATCCAAGTCTGTGGCTTCCTTTCATGGTCCTTTTGAATGTCTCCACTCCAATTCCATGGTTATATGTACAAATTAAAGAGCCAAAAAGGTTGCCGCCCAAAAAGTTACCAGATGGTATATTTTTCGCCAATAAGGAAAATTAATCGCACTATGTGACATTGCCATAGCCCAGGACGATCCCTGCTTTATGTTTGCTACGGCAACCCAAGTAAATCTATAACTAATTTTTTTTTTGTCAGTACGATTAGTATTTGTTACTTATTAATGAACTTTAAGTGAATAAAATTATATTTTATAGGGAGAAAATTTCTGAATAATAATTAAAGAAATATTGCATCATCGTAATAACTGAACTGTAGAGACATGTTTGAAAGTAAAGTTTTAATTATCTAGGCCTAACAGTAATGAATTGAGGATATGTGATACGTGCATCAAAATGTATAATGTATCATACTGCAGACTGTATTGTGAATTGTATCGATACGTGTCACAGGTGTATTGTTTCACCACTAGTATACAGATCACGTGTACTTTCTGACCCCACGCAAATTGGGTGAAAAAAAAAAACGGGTCCAAAAGATTAGGTTTTTCCCTCTGTATTTTGTAGTGTAACTAAAACGTCCAGATTATTTGGTATCATTGTAGAGCTACATCTGTCTACTTCTATAATACCACCCACTTTAGTGATCATACATGACCTTGATGCTACAGAGCTCAGCAGTAAGCTACTACCTCCTGCCACGTAAATGCGGTGCCAGGGGTTAACGAGCTAAACCACTGAATCTTGAAACAATCATTGATACTCTTACAACTTTTCCAGTTTTTGGAGATCAAATGCCTCCTTCTTCCAGTTAAATCTTGGAATGAGAACATAACCCCTCAGTTCCTCTCATCATGTTTGAACTGGGTAATACACAACAAATATTCTGATTTAGCACTAGAATAAAGTCACCATATGAAGATTTCTGTTCATGAGAGAAGGTCAATACCTGAGAGCCATACCGTGACCATAAACCTGAGTGGTGAAACTATCAATAACATTGTAAACATTTATGAAAAAAACTCTAACAATGATAACTCTATGGACCAAATTACAATGTGATGCTGAATCTGCTGAATCATGCTCAGCACTTATTTATGTGGAAACCCAGAAAACCACACATAATGAACCATATTGTTATGGAATAAAGAGAGTATATGATGCTTCTAAATAATTTACCTACTGACAGCGCAGACAGACTTGACAATTATATCATTTTTGAGATTTGAAATGCATTGTGGATGATAAGTGTAAAGATGTAATGTTAATTCAACAGGTATTAAACAGGTCACAAAGTTGTTGATTTTGTATAGTGCGATAATATCTTACTGCAGATTGTATTACATTTTTATTTTAAATGTATGATACTGACTGTGCAGTTGTGATGTTGCACTTGAAGCATTACTACCATCACTACATGTAGATGACATTCGACCCCCAGGTACAATATCAGGTTCAGTGACTGTTGTCTGGTGAATTTGCACTAAATCCAAATGCAAAGTCTGCAAAGTCTAACGATGATAATGCTGCACTGCTGACAGTATAGAAATTGTTTCCATTTTCTTTGTATTTATACACAGCAGTCAGCACTTCAAAGGTCATCAGTTTTCTCTGAAGTCTCAGGAAAACTATTGTATTGGTACATTTAAAGACCCAGAAGGATTAACTTGTAGCTGTTTTTGTTTGCGTCTTCAGAGGTCGGTTGCTTGTTGGTACAGTCCAGTAGCATGATTGAGTGTATCACAGCATACAGTACTCAGGCCAGATGTCAACATAAAGGGATTATGATGTAACAATGCACTGTAAAGATGGGTTTGTCAATACGAACAAAGGAATTGTTTATGTAACAGATAAATTTCAGTGCATTGTGCATCCAAGTCTGTGGCTTCCTTTCATGGTCCTTTTGAATGTCTCCACTCCAATTCCATGGTTATATGTACAAATTAAAGAGCCAAAAAGGTTGCCGCCCAAAAAGTTACCAGATGGTATATTTTTCGCCAATAAGGAAAATTAATCGCACTATGTGACATTGCCATAGCCCAGGACGATCCCTGCTTTATGTTTGCTACGGCAACCCAAGTAAATCTATAACTAATTTTTTTTTTGTCAGTACGATTAGTATTTGTTACTTATTAATGAACTTTAAGTGAATAAAATTATATTTTATAGGGAGAAAATTTCTGAATAATAATTAAAGAAATATTGCATCATCGTAATAACTGAACTGTAGAGACATGTTTGAAAGTAACGTTTTAATTATCTAGGCCTAACAGTAATGAATTGAGGATATGTGATATGTAGGCAAAAAGTAAGTGGCCATGTACACATTCAGAAGAATTATATTTGATGGAACAGTATACACTATATTTGATTTTTTTGTCGAAAAATACTTTTTCACCGTTTTTCTCTATTTGGTTGCTATGGTAAACATGAACACAAATCAATTTCACCGACATCTAAGTGCTAGCAATCTGCATGCATATATGCATCACTGTATAGAATTTCACAGCAATCTGATTATAAATAATAGTTCTGAAGCTGTTATATGGATTTGGCCCAAAACGTCTGTATTGTTCTCAATCAATTCAGCATTAAGAGATAGGGCGTTAGAAATAAATCTGCACTGGTTTTAAGGTCAAGCAAAACAACACAGCACTAATCCTCTCCATCAGCACTGAAATGTGTTATGGTTTTGAGAAATCACATGAGCTTTATTGTACTTGAATTGGTATCTAAATACATTACAATATGCTTTAAAAGAATACAACATGAAGCTTAATATTATTCTACATGAGTTTGTATCTCTTTAGCCTTGCTAGACATTATTTTACAAAATGAAATACACAAAGTGAACAAACATAATTTAATTCACATTAACTAAAATTACTGCTATATGATTAACTGTTATTTTGTTATTTTCTCCCTGCCCCAACATGTATACATGTACTGATGGAGGTTTTCGTCATTCTTGCTATACCATAGTTCACTATATAACGTGGTTCATTCAATTCATTAAAATTGCCATAATTTCTGCAAAACAAATGGTTCAGTGTATACGAAGCTCAATAGTTATGGATTTCAACTACCACACTGACATTATAAAGAGGGAGAGCTGAATATGAACTTTTCTAAAGACATGAAGTGTTGTTCTTACCCTGTGCTGTTTAATCCACTCGTGTATGAACTTTATGCTGGACTCAAACTCCTTATACTGCTTCAACTTTCTGATGAGAAGAAAATTTCAGGTATTTAAACTTCCTTCGTTGTGATAGAGAAAAGAAACAGCTATCTCATTTTTTTTGTGCCACTGGTATCTTTACTACATAATCGAATTTATATGCTGCAGAATTGTATTCCTTTTATTTTTGTTCGGTGTTTTACAGCACAGCAGTACAATTTATTTTATGCCAATACAATTGGAGTAAAGTTTCTTACCCATGAACACACCATGGTAGCTGATCTGGGCTGATCCTATGGCAAGATTTGAACTCACACTATTGTTATGGGTCACAAGTCCATCATGCTAATGTCTAAGCCAACATGGAACTTAACTTCATTTGTCACCTTATATGAAATACTGCAGGACGCAACTTGGATATTTTATAAGTGTGCAGAATTATGAACTTTAGAAGACAAGTAAAACAACCAGACACTATCAACCTTGGACTGAATTAGCTTGTAATTGGAATTATTTCAGCTTTACAAATGTCTTATAATACCTGTACATTTATGACAAGTAGTACTGGAAATAATGTTAAGATATGTAATAAATGGGCTAATCAACTTGTAAAGTTCAAGAAATTTAAACAATTGAACATACAGAACAATGCCACTATTTTAAAGTACCAGTCCAAAACTAATATTGATACGATAAATAAAAATTGACAAAACTGCACATTATGAATACTGAATGTTATTCATTCTGCTTACTCCCAAAGTTGTTGGATATAACCGTCCTTCTCATTTTTCCTGTCTTTGAGTATCCCCATTAACGCATCAACTTTCATCTGAACTTCCTGCCTCCCTGCCTGCTGCACTGCATTAAACAATATCAGCTCTTTGATCTGAGCTGCATGTTTTATTTCTGTGACCTGGCTTGTACTTTTTGGATCTACAATCTCACCTGCAGTTTTTGTGTCTGCTATCTGACCTTCACTTTTTGTGCCTGCAATCTGGCTTGCACTTTCTGTTTCTGCGATCTGACCCACGGTTTTTGTGTCTGCTTTACCTTCACACAGGACAATATCAGTCTGGAATTAGCAAAATCGAATTATATCTACACGCCCCTTGATTGTATGGATGACACTGTAGCATTACTTTCCGAAGAGTTCTAATTGAATTTACATGTCAGTTGCTTGTTACGACATGGTACAATGAATGTTAACCAATGGAGCAATACTGCATACAATTTGAAAGATGTTACTTTGCTTTAGTTTTTTTTGTAAAATATTGAAATTAAGTTTGTATTCAATCTAAAAAGGCTGAAAATTACATTTAGCCTAAGACACAAACAGCACGAGTTGATGTTTATGCTTTCACATTAGCTATTGTGATAATGAAATACTATATATTACTGTTGCACATGGGATGAAAGAGTGTTAATATACAGTAATGTCTCCTCCTTTAAGGATAAAGGTCTTATAAGCAGTAATCCGCTTTCCCGCGCATTCGATGTTAATTATCTTAAGCCAGTAGCATTTTCACCATATAGGATACATTCCAAACGTGTTCCACATGTATAACGAAGTACTTTACTGATCGGTTAATAACCACTTTTATGCAAAGTTTCTACATTGAATTGTATCTGATCCACATTGGAGAATTTGAAAGCTACACTACCGATGTGTCATACATTGAAATGTTACAATGAACCTTTAATGGTGGTTATTGCTCGTTCCACTCCAGGCTGAACAGAAACCATAACTCAGAAATAAATGTAGCTTATTCCTTGTGTGAAATCAGGCAGTACTGGCAAAGCAATAGAGAAACTTCATGCAAAAGTCATTGACTGATACATAAAGCACTTAAGCGGTGATGCTGTCTGGGTGTGTGCTTTCGAGAATCTTGCCAAATTTGTACAAATTTATACATTTGGAGAACACTGATGCGTGAGAACTCCCACAAATTATTCAGAAATTAGTTAAAAGTCACGCATATAAAAATGTGCTCGGTGAAGTATGGAGATAGCAGTGAGTGATTTTGAGCCCACAAATGGTGCTGAATATGAGCCAATTGTACATGTTAACGGATGGATAAAAACAGATGACATGACAGTCAATCTCACTTTCAGCAGTATTTCGAAATTACATATAGAAAGGGCAGAACCACTGAAATTAATTTAAAATACAGACAAGTTTTAAGTTGAAGGCAATTTTCATTTTTTTATCAATCAATTTAGCCCTGTTGATCTAATAGTACAAAACCATATATCCACATCAGGGTTCAGATGAACTAAATAAATAAGGATGAAAACAAATTAAATCAAGCAGACTATGGCATTGATGGACTAAAAATCCCAATACAGCATTACCGAACAGATGAGAAATCCGGCATAGTAGTCAGTTAACTACTGATTCAAGAAAGTAAGTTTATGTTTGTGACAAATCCTATTTTGGAGCAGATGTGTCCAAAAGATAATATGTGAGCTCTGGAAAATTGATTTTGTTGGTATTCATCCTCATTCCCATGCCCAGATTAGTTCTAGATGTAACTTTCAATGTAAGACGAAACTACATTATTTCTTCTGATTTAAAGATAACATTATAATGTCTTCCATGTTTAAGAGAGACATGAAATTGGTAATAAGATGTTTTCAGTGCCATCATGCAGTACAAAACAAAGGGCCTGGTGGCTAAAGCGAGTTAAATGGAGCCACAATTAAATGGCCTAAAATGCTGAATAAAACTCACTGTCAACCAGCAGGTACCCTGTATGACATTTTATATATCTTGCCATTGATAAGAATTGCATATAAATATATAATAAATATACGCCTAACTGTAATCTGCATACTGGAAATACACCCAGTATGTCAACATACACAAAAGGGAACCACCTACCTTCCAAACATGGAAAGACTATCAAGTGAACGTGCATCAAAATGTATAATGTATCATACTGCAGACTGTATTGTGAATTGTATCGATACGTGTCACAGGTGTATTGTTTCACCACTAGTATACAGATCACGTGTACTTTCTGACCCCACGCAAATTGGGTGAAAAAAAAAACGGGTCCAAAAGATTAGGTTTTTCCCTCTGTATTTTGTAGTGTAACTAAAACGTCCAGATTATTTGGTATCATTGTAGAGCTACATCTGTCTACTTCTATAATACCACCCACTTTAGTGATCATACATGACCTTGATGCTACAGAGCTCAGCAGTAAGCTACTACCTCCTGCCACGTAAATGCGGTGCCAGGGGTTAACGAGCTAAACCACTGAATCTTGAAACAATCATTGATACTCTTACAACTTTTCCAGTTTTTGGAGATCAAATGCCTCCTTCTTCCAGTTAAATCTTGGAATGAGAACATAACCCCTCAGTTCCTCTCATCATGTTTGAACTGGGTAATACACAACAAATATTCTGATTTAGCACTAGAATAAAGTCACCATATGAAGATTTCTGTTCATGAGAGAAGGTCAATACCTGAGAGCCATACCGTTACCATAAACCTGAGTGGTGAAACTATCAATAACATTGTAAACATTTATGAAAAAAACTCTAACAATGATAACTCTATGGACCAAATTACAATGTGATGCTGAATCTGCTGAATCATGCTCAGCACTTATTTATGTGGAAACCCAGAAAACCACACATAATGAACCATATTGTTATGGAATAAAGAGAGTATATGATGCTTCTAAATAATTTACCTACTGACAGCGCAGACAGACTTGACAATTATATCATTTTTGAGATTTGAAATGCATTGTGGATGATAAGTGTAAAGATGTAATGTTAATTCAACAGGTATTAAACAGGTCACAAAGTTGTTGATTTTGTATAGTGCGATAATATCTTACTGCAGATTGTATTACATTTTTATTTTAAATGTATGATACTGACTGTGCAGTTGTGATGTTGCACTTGAAGCATTACTACCATCACTACATGTAGATGACATTCGACCCCCAGGTACAATATCAGGTTCAGTGACTGTTGTCTGGTGAATTTGCACTAAATCCAAATGCAAAGTCTGCAAAGTCTAACGATGATAATGCTGCACTGCTGACAGTATAGAAATTGTTTCCATTTTCTTTGTATTTATACACAGCAGTCAGTACTTCAAAGGTCATCAGTTTTCTCTGAAGTCTCAGGAAAACTATTGTATTGGTACATTTAAAGACCCAGAAGGATTAACCGTCGTTTAATTAATTGTAGCTGTTTTTGTTTGCGTCTTCAGAGGTCGGTTGCTTGTTGGTACAGTCCAGTAGCATGATTGAGTGTATCACAGCATACAGTACTTAGGCCAGATGTCAACATAAAGGGATTATGATGTAACAATGCACTGTAAAGATGGGTTTGTCAATACGAACAAAGGAATTGTTTATGTAACAGATAAATTCCAGTGCATTGTGCATCCAAGTCTGTGGCTTCCTTTCATGGTCCTTTTGAATGTCTCCACTCCAATTCCATGATTATATGTACAAATTAAAGAGCCAAAAAGGTTGCCGCCCAAAAAATTACCAGATGGTATATTTTTCGCCAATAAGGAAAATTAATCGCACTATGTGACATTGCCATAGCCCAGGACGATCCCTGCTTTATGTTTGCTACGGCAACCCAAGTAAATCTATAACTAATTTTTTTTTTGTCAGTACGATTAGTATTTGTTACTTATTAATGAACTTTAAGTGAATAAAATTATATTTTATAGGGAGAAAATTTCTGAATAATAATTAAAGAAATATTGCATCATCGTAATAACTGAACTGTAGAGACATGTTTGAAAGTAACGTTTTAATTATCTAGGCCTAACAGTAATGAATTGAGGATATGTGATATGTAGGCAAAAAGTAAGTGGCCATGTACACATTCAGAAGAATTATATTTGATGGAACAGTATACACTATATTTGATTTTTTTGTCGAAAAATACTTTTTCACCGTTTTTCTCTATTTGGTTGCTATGGTAAACATGAACACAAATCAATTTCACCGACATCTAAGTGCTAGCAATCTGCATGCATATATGCATCACTGTATAGAATTTCACAGCAATCTGATTATAAATAATAGTTCTGAAGCTGTTATATGGATTTGGCCCAAAACGTCTGTATTGTTCTCAATCAATTCAGCATTAAGAGATAGGGCGTTAGAAATAAATCTGTACTGGTTTTAAGGTCAAGCAAAACAACACAGCACTAATCCTCTCCATCAGCACTGAGATGTGTTATGGTTTTGAGAAATCACATGAGCTTTATTGTACTTGAATTGGTATCTAAATACATTACAATATGCTTTAAAAGAATACAACATGAAGCTTAATATTATTCTACATGAGTTTGTATCTCTTTAGCCTTGCTAGACATTATTTTACAAAATGAAATACACAAAGTGAACAAACATAATTTAATTCACATTAACTAAAATTACTGCTATATGATTAACTGTTATTTTGTTATTTTCTCCCTGCCCCAACATGTATACATGTACTGATGGAGGTTTTGGTCATTCTTGCTATACCATAGTTCACTATATAACGTGGTTCATTCAATTCATTAAAATTGCCATAATTTCTGCAAAACAAATGGTTCAGTGTATACGAAGCTCAATAGTTATGGATTTCAACTACCACACTGACATTATAAAGAGGGAGAGCTGAATATGAACTTTTCTAAAGACATGAAGTGTTGTTCTTACCCTGTGCTGTTTAATCCACTCGTGTATGAACTTTATGCTGGACTCAAACTCCTTATACTGCTTCAACTTTCTGATGAGAAGAAAATTTCAGGTATTTAAACTTCCTTCGTTGTGATAGAGAAAAGAAACAGCTATCTCATTTTTTTTGTGCCACTGGTATCTTTACTACATAATCGAATTTATATGCTGCAGAATTGTATTCCTTTTATTTTTGTTCGGTGTTTTACAGCACAGCAGTACAATTTATTTTATGCCAATACAATTGGAGTAAAGTTTCTTACCCATGAACACACCATGGTAGCTGATCTGGGCTGATCCTATGGCAAGATTTGAACTCACACTATTGTTATGGGTCACAAGTCCATCATGCTAATGTCTAAGCCAACATGGAACTTAACTTCATTTGTCACCTTATATGAAATACTGCAGGACGCAACTTGGATATTTTATAAGTGTGCAGAATTATGAACTTTAGAAGACAAGTAAAACAACCAGACACTATCAACCTTGGACTGAATTAGCTTGTAATTGGAATTATTTCAGCTTTACAAATGTCTTATAATACCTGTACATTTATGACAAGTAGTACTGGAAATAATGTTAAGATATGTAATAAATGGGCTAATCAACTTGTAAAGTTCAAGAAATTTAAACAATTGAACATACAGAACAATGCCACTATTTTAAAGTACCAGTCCAAAACTAATATTGATACGATAAATAAAAATTGACAAAACTGCACATTATGAATACTGAATGTTATTCATTCTGCTTACTCCCAAAGTTGTTGGATATAACCGTCCTTCTCATTTTTCCTGTCTTTGAGTATCCCCATTAACGCATCAACTTTCATCTGAACTTCCTGCCTCCCTGCCTGCTGCACTGCATTAAACAATATCAGCTCTTTGATCTGAGCTGCATGTTTTATTTCTGTGACCTGGCTTGTACTTTTTGGATCTACAATCTCACCTGCAGTTTTTGTGTCTGCTATCTGACCTTCACTTTTTGTGCCTGCAATCTGGCTTGCACTTTCTGTTTCTGCGATCTGACCCACGGTTTTTGTGTCTGCTTTACCTTCACACAGGACAATATCAGTCTGGAATTAGCAAAATCGAATTATATCTACACGCCCCTTGATTGTATGGATGACACTGTAGCATTACTTTCCGAAGAGTTCTAATTGAATTTACATGTCAGTTGCTTGTTACGACATGGTACAATGAATGTTAGCCAATGGAGCAATACTGCATACAATTTGAAAGATGTTACTTTGCTTTAGTTTTTTTTGTAAAATATTGAAATTAAGTTTGTATTCAATCTAAAAAGGCTGAAAATTACATTTAGCCTAAGACACAAACAGCACGAGTTGATGTTTATGCTTTCACATTAGCTATTGTGATAATGAAATACTATATATTACTGTTGCACATGGGATGAAAGAGTGTTAATATACAGTAATGTCTCCTCCTTTAAGGATAAAGGTCTTATAAGCAGTAATCCGCTTTCCCGCGCATTCGATGTTAATTATCTTAAGCCAGTAGCATTTTCACCATATAGGATACATTCCAAACGTGTTCCACATGTATAACGAAGTACTTTACTGATCGGTTAATAACCACTTTTATGCAAAGTTTCTACATTGAATTGTATCTGATCCACATTGGAGAATTTGAAAGCTACACTACCGATGTGTCATACATTGAAATGTTACAATGAACCTTTAATGGTGGTTATTGCTCGTTCCACTCCAGGCTGAACAGAAACCATAACTCAGAAATAAATGTAGCTTATTCCTTGTGTGAAATCAGGCAGTACTGGCAAAGCAATAGAGAAACTTCATGCAAAAGTCATTGACTGATACATAAAGCACTTAAGCGGTGATGCTGTCTGGGTGTGTGCTTTCGAGAATCTTGCCAAATTTGTACAAATTTATACACTTGGAGAACACTGATGCGTGAGAACTCCCACAAATTATTCAGAAATTAGTTAAAAGTCACGCATATAAAAATGTGCTCGGTGAAGTATGGAGATAGCAGTGAGTGATTTTGAGCCCACAAATGGTGCTGAATATGAGCCAATTGTACATGTTAACGGATGGATAAAAACAGATGACATGACAGTCAATCTCACTTTCAGCAGTATTTCGAAATTACATATAGAAAGGGCAGAACCACTGAAATTAATTTAAAATACAGACAAGTTTTAAGTTGAAGGCAATTTTCATTTTTTTATCAATCAATTTAGCCCTGTTGATCTAATAGTACAAAACCATATATCCACATCAGGGTTCAGATGAACTAAATAAATAAGGATGAAAACAAATTAAATCAAGCAGACTATGGCATTGATGGACTAAAAATCCCAATACAGCATTACCGAACAGATGAGAAATCCTGCATAGTAGTCAGTTAACTACTGATTCAAGAAAGTAAGTTTATGTTTGTGACAAATCCTATTTTGGAGCAGATGTGTCCAAAAGATAATATGTGAGCTCTGGAAAATTGATTTTGTTGGTATTCATCCTCATTCCCATGCCCAGATTAGTTCTAGATGTAACTTTCAATGTAAGACGAAACTACATTATTTCTTCTGATTTAAAGATAACATTATAATGTCTTCCATGTTTAAGAGAGACATGAAATTGGTAATAAGATGTTTTCAGTGCCATCATGCAGTACAAAACAAAGGGCCTGGTGGCTAAAGCGAGTTAAATGGAGCCACAATTAAATGGCCTAAAATGCTGAATAAAACTCACTGTCAACCAGCAGGTACCCTGTATGACATTTTATATATCTTGCCATTGATAAGAATTGCATATAAATATATAATAAATATACGCCTAACTGTAATCTGCATACTGGAAATACACCCAGTATGTCAACATACACAAAAGGGAACCACCTACCTTCCAAACATGGAAAGACTATCAAGTGAACGTGCATCAAAATGTATAATGTATCATACTGCAGACTGTATTGTGAATTGTATCGATACGTGTCACAGGTGTATTGTTTCACCACTAGTATACAGATCACGTGTACTTTCTGACCCCACGCAAATTGGGTGAAAAAAAAAAAACGGGTCCAAAAGATTAGGTTTTTCCCTCTGTATTTTGTAGTGTAACTAAAACGTCCAGATTATTTGGTATCATTGTAGAGCTACATCTGTCTACTTCTATAATACCACCCACTTTAGTGATCATACATGACCTTGATGCTACAGAGCTCAGCAGTAAGCTACTACCTCCTGCCACGTAAATGCGGTGCCAGGGGTTAACGAGCTAAACCACTGAATCTTGAAACAATCATTGATACTCTTACAACTTTTCCAGTTTTTGGAGATCAAATGCCTCCTTCTTCCAGTTAAATCTTGGAATGAGAACATAACCCCTCAGTTCCTCTCATCATGTTTGAACTGGGTAATACACAACAAATATTCTGATTTAGCACTAGAATAAAGTCACCATATGAAGATTTCTGTTCATGAGAGAAGGTCAATACCTGAGAGCCATACCGTGACCATAAACCTGAGTGGTGAAACTATCAATAACATTGTAAACATTTATGAAAAAAACTCTAACAATGATAACTCTATGGACCAAATTACAATGTGATGCTGAATCTGCTGAATCATGCTCAGCACTTATTTATGTGGAAACCCAGAAAACCATACATAATGAACCATATTGTTATGGAATAAAGAGAGTATATGATGCTTCTAAATAATTTACCTACTGACAGCGCAGACAGACTTGACAATTATATCATTTTTGAGATTTGAAATGCATTGTGGATGATAAGTGTAAAGATGTAATGTTAATTCAACAGGTATTAAACAGGTCACAAAGTTGTTGATTTTGTATAGTGCGATAATATCTTACTGCAGATTGTATTACATTTTTATTTTAAATGTATGATACTGACTGTGCAGTTGTGATGTTGCACTTGAAGCATTACTACCATCACTACATGTAGATGACATTCGACCCCCAGGTACAATATCAGGTTCAGTGACTGTTGTCTGGTGAATTTGCACTAAATCCAAATGCAAAGTCTGCAAAGTCTAACGATGATAATGCTGCACTGCTGACAGTATAGAAATTGTTTCCATTTTCTTTGTATTTATACACAGCAGTCAGTACTTCAAAGGTCATCAGTTTTCTCTGAAGTCTCAGGAAAACTATTGTATTGGTACATTTAAAGACCCAGAAGGATTAACCGTCGTTTAATTAATTGTAGCTGTTTTTGTTTGCGTCTTCAGAGGTCGGTTGCTTGTTGGTACAGTCCAGTAGCATGATTGAGTGTATCACAGCATACAGTACTCAGGCCAGATGTCAACATAAAGGGATTATGATGTAACAATGCACTGTAAAGATGGGTTTGTCAATACGAACAAAGGAATTGTTTATGTAACAGATAAATTTCAGTGCATTGTGCATCCAAGTCTGTGGCTTCCTTTCATGGTCCTTTTGAATGTCTCCACTCCAATTCCATGATTATATGTACAAATTAAAGAGCCAAAAAGGTTGCCGCCCAAAAAGTTACCAGATGGTATATTTTTCGCCAATAAGGAAAATTAATCGCACTATGTGACATTGCCATAGCCCAGGACGATCCCTGCTTTATGTTTGCTACGGCAACCCAAGTAAATCTATAACTAATTTTTTTTTTGTCAGTACGATTAGTATTTGTTACTTATTAATGAACTTTAAGTGAATAAAATTATATTTTATAGGGAGAAAATTTCTGAATAATAATTAAAGAAATATTGCATCATCGTAATAACTGAACTGTAGAGACATGTTTGAAAGTAAAGTTTTAATTATCTAGGCCTAACAGTAATGAATTGAGGATATGTGATACGTGCATCAAAATGTATAATGTATCATACTGCAGACTGTATTGTGAATTGTATCGATACGTGTCACAGGTGTATTGTTTCACCACTAGTATACAGATCACGTGTACTTTCTGACCCCACGCAAATTGGGTGAAAAAAAAAAACGGGTCCAAAAGATTAGGTTTTTCCCTCTGTATTTTGTAGTGTAACTAAAACGTCCAGATTATTTGGTATCATTGTAGAGCTACATCTGTCTACTTCTATAATACCACCCACTTTAGTGATCATACATGACCTTGATGCTACAGAGCTCAGCAGTAAGCTACTACCTCCTGCCACGTAAATGCGGTGCCAGGGGTTAACGAGCTAAACCACTGAATCTTGAAACAATCATTGATACTCTTACAACTTTTCCAGTTTTTGGAGATCAAATGCCTCCTTCTTCCAGTTAAATCTTGGAATGAGAACATAACCCCTCAGTTCCTCTCATCATGTTTGAACTGGGTAATACACAACAAATATTCTGATTTAGCACTAGAATAAAGTCACCATATGAAGATTTCTGTTCATGAGAGAAGGTCAATACCTGAGAGCCATACCGTGACCATAAACCTGAGTGGTGAAACTATCAATAACATTGTAAACATTTATGAAAAAAACTCTAACAATGATAACTCTATGGACCAAATTACAATGTGATGCTGAATCTGCTGAATCATGCTCAGCACTTATTTATGTGGAAACCCAGAAAACCACACATAATGAACCATATTGTTATGGAATAAAGAGAGTATATGATGCTTCTAAATAATTTACCTACTGACAGCGCAGACAGACTTGACAATTATATCATTTTTGAGATTTGAAATGCATTGTGGATGATAAGTGTAAAGATGTAATGTTAATTCAACAGGTATTAAACAGGTCACAAAGTTGTTGATTTTGTATAGTGCGATAATATCTTACTGCAGATTGTATTACATTTTTATTTTAAATGTATGATACTGACTGTGCAGTTGTGATGTTGCACTTGAAGCATTACTACCATCACTACATGTAGATGACATTCGACCCCCAGGTACAATATCAGGTTCAGTGACTGTTGTCTGGTGAATTTGCACTAAATCCAAATGCAAAGTCTGCAAAGTCTAACGATGATAATGCTGCACTGCTGACAGTATAGAAATTGTTTCCATTTTCTTTGTATTTATACACAGCAGTCAGTACTTCAACGGTCATCAGTTTTCTCTGAAGTCTCAGGAAAACTATTGTATTGGTACATTTAAAGACCCAGAAGGATTAACTTGTAGCTGTTTTTGTTTGCGTCTTCAGAGGTCGGTTGCTTGTTGGTACAGTCCAGTAGCATGATTGAGTGTATCACAGCATACAGTACTCAGGCCAGATGTCAACATAAAGGGATTATGATGTAACAATGCACTGTAAAGATGGGTTTGTCAATACGAACAAAGGAATTGTTTATGTAACAGATAAATTTCAGTGCATTGTGCATCCAAGTCTGTGGCTTCCTTTCATGGTCCTTTTGAATGTCTCCACTCCAATTCCATGATTATATGTACAAATTAAAGAGCCAAAAAGGTTGCCGCCCAAAAAGTTACCAGATGGTATATTTTTCGCCAATAAGGAAAATTAATCGCACTATGTGACATTGCCATAGCCCAGGACGATCCCTGCTTTATGTTTGCTACGGCAACCCAAGTAAATCTATAACTAATTTTTTTTTTGTCAGTACGATTAGTATTTGTTACTTATTAATGAACTTTAAGTGAATAAAATTATATTTTATAGGGAGAAAATTTCTGAATAATAATTAAAGAAATATTGCATCATCGTAATAACTGAACTGTAGAGACATGTTTGAAAGTAAAGTTTTAATTATCTAGGCCTAACAGTAATGAATTGAGGATATGTGATATGTAGGCAAAAAGTAAGTGGCCATGTACACATTCAGAAGAATTATATTTGATGGAACAGTATACACTATATTTGATTTTTTTGTCGAAAAATACTTTTTCACCGTTTTTCTCTATTTGGTTGCTATGGTAAACATGAACACAAATCAATTTCACCGACATCTAAGTGCTAGCAATCTGCATGCATATATGCATCACTGTATAGAATTTCACAGCAATCTGATTATAAATAATAGTTCTGAAGCTGTTATATGGATTTGGCCCAAAACGTCTGTATTGTTCTCAATCAATTCAGCATTAAGAGATAGGGCGTTAGAAATAAATCTGCACTGGTTTTAAGGTCAAGCAAAACAACACAGCACTAATCCTCTCCATCAGCACTGAGATGTGTTATGGTTTTGAGAAATCACATGAGCTTTATTGTACTTGAATTGGTATCTAAATACATTACAATATGCTTTAAAAGAATACAACATGAAGCTTAATATTATTCTACATGAGTTTGTATCTCTTTAGCCTTGCTAGACATTATTTTACAAAATGAAATACACAAAGTGAACAAACATAATTTAATTCACATTAACTAAAATTACTGCTATATGATTAACTGTTATTTTGTTATTTTCTCCCTGCCCCAACATGTATACATGTACTGATGGAGGTTTTCGTCATTCTTGCTATACCATAGTTCACTATATAACGTGGTTCATTCAATTCATTAAAATTGCCATAATTTCTGCAAAACAAATGGTTCAGTGTATACGAAGCTCAATAGTTATGGATTTCAACTACCACACTGACATTATAAAGAGGGAGAGCTGAATATGAACTTTTCTAAAGACATGAAGTGTTGTTCTTACCCTGTGCTGTTTAATCCACTCGTGTATGAACTTTATGCTGGACTCAAACTCCTTATACTGCTTCAACTTTCTGATGAGAAGAAAATTTCAGGTATTTAAACTTCCTTCGTTGTGATAGAGAAAAGAAACAGCTATCTCATTTTTTTTGTGCCACTGGTATCTTTACTACATAATCGAATTTATATGCTGCAGAATTGTATTCCTTTTATTTTTGTTCGGTGTTTTACAGCACAGCAGTACAATTTATTTTATGCCAATACAATTGGAGTAAAGTTTCTTACCCATGAACACACCATGGTAGCTGATCTGGGCTGATCCTATGGCAAGATTTGAACTCACACTATTGTTATGGGTCACAAGTCCATCATGCTAATGTCTAAGCCAACATGGAACTTAACTTCATTTGTCACCTTATATGAAATACTGCAGGACGCAACTTGGATATTTTATTAGTGTGCAGAATTATGAACTTTAGAAGACAAGTAAAACAACCAGACACTATCAACCTTGGACTGAATTAGCTTGTAATTGGAATTATTTCAGCTTTACAAATGTCTTATAATACCTGTACATTTATGACAAGTAGTACTGGAAATAATGTTAAGATATGTAATAAATGGGCTAATCAACTTGTAAAGTTCAAGAAATTTAAACAATTGAACATACAGAACAATGCCACTATTTTAAAGTACCAGTCCAAAACTAATATTGATACGATAAATAAAAATTGACAAAACTGCACATTATGAATACTGAATGTTATTCATTCTGCTTACTCCCAAAGTTATTGGATATAACCGTCCTTCTCATTTTTCCTGTCTTTGAGTATCCCCATTAACGCATCAACTTTCATCTGAACTTCCTGCCTCCCTGCCTGCTGCACTGCATTAAACAATATCAGCTCTTTGATCTGAGCTGCATGTTTTATTTCTGTGACCTGGCTTGTACTTTTTGGATCTACAATCTCACCTGCAGTTTTTGTGTCTGCTATCTGACCTTCACTTTTTGTGCCTGCAATCTGGCTTGCACTTTCTGTTTCTGCGATCTGACCCACGGTTTTTGTGTCTGCTTTACCTTCACACAGGACAATATCAGTCTGGAATTAGCAAAATCGAATTATATCTACACGCCCCTTGATTGTATGGATGACACTGTAGCATTACTTTCCGAAGAGTTCTAATTGAATTTACATGTCAGTTGCTTGTTACGACATGGTACAATGAATGTTAACCAATGGAGCAATACTGCATACAATTTGAAAGATGTTACTTTGCTTTAGTTTTTTTTGTAAAATATTGAAATTAAGTTTGTATTCAATCTAAAAAGGCTGAAAATTACATTTAGCCTAAGACACAAACAGCACGAGTTGATGTTTATGCTTTCACATTAGCTATTGTGATAATGAAATACTATATATTACTGTTGCACATGGGATGAAAGAGTGTTAATATACAGTAATGTCTCCTCCTTTAAGGATAAAGGTCTTATAAGCAGTAATCCGCTTTCCCGCGCATTCGATGTTAATTATCTTAAGCCAGTAGCATTTTCACCATATAGGATACATTCCAAACGTGTTCCACATGTATAACGAAGTACTTTACTGATCGGTTAATAACCACTTTTATGCAAAGTTTCTACATTGAATTGTATCTGATCCACATTGGAGAATTTGAAAGCTACACTACCGATGTGTCATACATTGAAATGTTACAATGAACCTTTAATGGTGGTTATTGCTCGTTCCACTCCAGGCTGAACAGAAACCATAACTCAGAAATAAATGTAGCTTATTCCTTGTGTGAAATCAGGCAGTACTGGCAAAGCAATAGAGAAACTTCATGCAAAAGTCATTGACTGATACATAAAGCACTTAAGCGGTGATGCTGTCTGGGTGTGTGCTTTCGAGAATCTTGCCAAATTTGTACAAATTTATACACTTGGAGAACACTGATGCGTGAGAACTCCCACAAATTATTCAGAAATTAGTTAAAAGTCACGCATATAAAAATGTGCTCGGTGAAGTATGGAGATAGCAGTGAGTGATTTTGAGCCCACAAATGGTGCTGAATATGAGCCAATTGTACATGTTAACGGATGGATAAAAACAGATGACATGACAGTCAATCTCACTTTCAGCAGTATTTCGAAATTACATATAGAAAGGGCAGAACCACTGAAATTAATTTAAAATACAGACAAGTTTTAAGTTGAAGGCAATTTTCATTTTTTTATCAATCAATTTAGCCCTGTTGATCTAATAGTACAAAACCATATATCCACATCAGGGTTCAGATGAACTAAATAAATAAGGATGAAAACAAATTAAATCAAGCAGACTATGGCATTGATGGACTAAAAATCCCAATACAGCATTACCGAACAGATGAGAAATCCTGCATAGTAGTCAGTTAACTACTGATTCAAGAAAGTAAGTTTATGTTTGTGACAAATCCTATTTTGGAGCAGATGTGTCCAAAAGATAATATGTGAGCTCTGGAAAATTGATTTTGTTGGTATTCATCCTCATTCCCATGCCCAGATTAGTTCTAGATGTAACTTTCAATGTAAGACGAAACTACATTATTTCTTCTGATTTAAAGATAACATTATAATGTCTTCCATGTTTAAGAGAGACATGAAATTGGTAATAAGATGTTTTCAGTGCCATCATGCAGTACAAAACAAAGGGCCTGGTGGCTAAAGCGAGTTAAATGGAGCCACAATTAAATGGCCTAAAATGCTGAATAAAACTCACTGTCAACCAGCAGGTACCCTGTATGACATTTTATATATCTTGCCATTGATAAGAATTGCATATAAATATATAATAAATATACGCCTAACTGTAATCTGCATACTGGAAATACACCCAGTATGTCAACATACACAAAAGGGAACCACCTACCTTCCAAACATGGAAAGACTATCAAGTGAACGTGCATCAAAATGTATAATGTATCATACTGCAGACTGTATTGTGAATTGTATCGATACGTGTCACAGGTGTATTGTTTCACCACTAGTATACAGATCACGTGTACTTTCTGACCCCACGCAAATTGGGTGAAAAAAAAAACGGGTCCAAAAGATTAGGTTTTTCCCTCTGTATTTTGTAGTGTAACTAAAACGTCCAGATTATTTGGTATCATTGTAGAGCTACATCTGTCTACTTCTATAATACCACCCACTTTAGTGATCATACATGACCTTGATGCTACAGAGCTCAGCAGTAAGCTACTACCTCCTGCCACGTAAATGCGGTGCCAGGGGTTAACGAGCTAAACCACTGAATCTTGAAACAATCATTGATACTCTTACAACTTTTCCAGTTTTTGGAGATCAAATGCCTCCTTCTTCCAGTTAAATCTTGGAATGAGAACATAACCCCTCAGTTCCTCTCATCATGTTTGAACTGGGTAATACACAACAAATATTCTGATTTAGCACTAGAATAAAGTCACCATATGAAGATTTCTGTTCATGAGAGAAGGTCAATACCTGAGAGCCATACCGTGACCATAAACCTGAGTGGTGAAACTATCAATAACATTGTAAACATTTATGAAAAAAACTCTAACAATGATAACTCTATGGACCAAATTACAATGTGATGCTGAATCTGCTGAATCATGCTCAGCACTTATTTATGTGGAAACCCAGAAAACCATACATAATGAACCATATTGTTATGGAATAAAGAGAGTATATGATGCTTCTAAATAATTTACCTACTGACAGCGCAGACAGACTTGACAATTATATCATTTTTGAGATTTGAAATGCATTGTGGATGATAAGTGTAAAGATGTAATGTTAATTCAACAGGTATTAAACAGGTCACAAAGTTGTTGATTTTGTATAGTGCGATAATATCTTACTGCAGATTGTATTACATTTTTATTTTAAATGTATGATACTGACTGTGCAGTTGTGATGTTGCACTTGAAGCATTACTACCATCACTACATGTAGATGACATTCGACCCCCAGGTACAATATCAGGTTCAGTGACTGTTGTCTGGTGAATTTGCACTAAATCCAAATGCAAAGTCTGCAAAGTCTAACGATGATAATGCTGCACTGCTGACAGTATAGAAATTGTTTCCATTTTCTTTGTATTTATACACAGCAGTCAGTACTTCAAAGGTCATCAGTTTTCTCTGAAGTCTCAGGAAAACTATTGTATTGGTACATTTAAAGACCCAGAAGGATTAACCGTCGTTTAATTAATTGTAGCTGTTTTTGTTTGCGTCTTCAGAGGTCGGTTGCTTGTTGGTACAGTCCAGTAGCATGATTGAGTGTATCACAGCATACAGTACTCAGGCCAGATGTCAACATAAAGGGATTATGATGTAACAATGCACTGTAAAGATGGGTTTGTCAATACGAACAAAGGAATTGTTTATGTAACAGATAAATTTCAGTGCATTGTGCATCCAAGTCTGTGGCTTCCTTTCATGGTCCTTTTGAATGTCTCCACTCCAATTCCATGATTATATGTACAAATTAAAGAGCCAAAAAGGTTGCCGCCCAAAAAGTTACCAGATGGTATATTTTTCGCCAATAAGGAAAATTAATCGCACTATGTGACATTGCCATAGCCCAGGACGATCCCTGCTTTATGTTTGCTACGGCAACCCAAGTAAATCTATAACTAATTTTTTTTTGGTCAGTACGATTAGTATTTGTTACTTATTAATGAACTTTAAGTGAATAAAATTATATTTTATAGGGAGAAAATTTCTGAATAATAATTAAAGAAATATTGCATCATCGTAATAACTGAACTGTAGAGACATGTTTGAAAGTAAAGTTTTAATTATCTAGGCCTAACAGTAATGAATTGAGGATATGTGATATGTAGGCAAAAAGTAAGTGGCCATGTACACATTCAGAAGAATTATATTTGATGGAACAGTATACACTATATTTGATTTTTTTGTCGAAAAATACTTTTTCACCGTTTTTCTCTATTTGGTTGCTATGGTAAACATGAACACAAATCAATTTCACCGACATCTAAGTGCTAGCAATCTGCATGCATATATGCATCACTGTATAGAATTTCACAGCAATCTGATTATAAATAATAGTTCTGAAGCTGTTATATGGATTTGGCCCAAAACGTCTGTATTGTTCTCAATCAATTCAGCATTAAGAGATAGGGCGTTAGAAATAAATCTGCACTGGTTTTAAGGTCAAGCAAAACAACACAGCACTAATCCTCTCCATCAGCACTGAGATGTGTTATGGTTTTGAGAAATCACATGAGCTTTATTGTACTTGAATTGGTATCTAAATACATTACAATATGCTTTAAAAGAATACAACATGAAGCTTAATATTATTCTACATGAGTTTGTATCTCTTTAGCCTTGCTAGACATTATTTTACAAAATGAAATACACAAAGTGAACAAACATAATTTAATTCACATTAACTAAAATTACTGCTATATGATTAACTGTTATTTTGTTATTTTCTCCCTGCCCCAACATGTATACATGTACTGATGGAGGTTTTGGTCATTCTTGCTATACCATAGTTCACTATATAACGTGGTTCATTCAATTCATTAAAATTGCCATAATTTCTGCAAAACAAATGGTTCAGTGTATACGAAGCTCAATAGTTATGGATTTCAACTACCACACTGACATTATAAAGAGGGAGAGCTGAATATGAACTTTTCTAAAGACATGAAGTGTTGTTCTTACCCTGTGCTGTTTAATCCACTCGTGTATGAACTTTATGCTGGACTCAAACTCCTTATACTGCTTCAACTTTCTGATGAGAAGAAAATTTCAGGTATTTAAACTTCCTTCGTTGTGATAGAGAAAAGAAACAGCTATCTCATTTTTTTTGTGCCACTGGTATCTTTACTACATAATCGAATTTATATGCTGCAGAATTGTATTCCTTTTATTTTTGTTCGGTGTTTTACAGCACAGCAGTACAATTTATTTTATGCCAATACAATTGGAGTAAAGTTTCTTACCCATGAACACACCATGGTAGCTGATCTGGGCTGATCCTATGGCAAGATTTGAACTCACACTATTGTTATGGGTCACAAGTCCATCATGCTAATATCTAAGCCAACATGGAACTTAACTTCATTTGTCACCTTATATGAAATACTGCAGGACGCAACTTGGATATTTTATAAGTGTGCAGAATTATGAACTTTAGAAGACAAGTAAAACAACCAGACACTATCAACCTTGGACTGAATTAGCTTGTAATTGGAATTATTTCAGCTTTACAAATGTCTTATAATACCTGTACATTTATGACAAGTAGTACTGGAAATAATGTTAAGATATGTAATAAATGGGCTAATCAACTTGTAAAGTTCAAGAAATTTAAACAATTGAACATACAGAACAATGCCACTATTTTAAAGTACCAGTCCAAAACTAATATTGATACGATAAATAAAAATTGACAAAACTGCACATTATGAATACTGAATGTTATTCATTCTGCTTACTCCCAAAGTTGTTGGATATAACCGTCCTTCTCATTTTTCCTGTCTTTGAGTATCCCCATTAACGCATCAACTTTCATCTGAACTTCCTGCCTCCCTGCCTGCTGCACTGCATTAAACAATATCAGCTCTTTGATCTGAGCTGCATGTTTTATTTCTGTGACCTGGCTTGTACTTTTTGGATCTACAATCTCACCTGCAGTTTTTGTGTCTGCTATCTGACCTTCACTTTTTGTGCCTGCAATCTGGCTTGCACTTTCTGTTTCTGCGATCTGACCCACGGTTTTTGTGTCTGCTTTACCTTCACACAGGACAATATCAGTCTGGAATTAGCAAAATCGAATTATATCTACACGCCCCTTGATTGTATGGATGACACTGTAGCATTACTTTCCGAAGAGTTCTAATTGAATTTACATGTCAGTTGCTTGTTACGACATGGTACAATGAATGTTAACCAATGGAGCAATACTGCATACAATTTGAAAGATGTTACTTTGCTTTAGTTTTTTTTGTAAAATATTGAAATTAAGTTTGTATTCAATCTAAAAAGGCTGAAAATTACATTTAGCCTAAGACACAAACAGCACGAGTTGATGTTTATGCTTTCACATTAGCTATTGTGATAATGAAATACTATATATTACTGTTGCACATGGGATGAAAGAGTGTTAATATACAGTAATGTCTCCTCCTTTAAGGATAAAGGTCTTATAAGCAGTAATCCGCTTTCCCGCGCATTCGATGTTAATTATCTTAAGCCAGTAGCATTTTCACCATATAGGATACATTCCAAACGTGTTCCACATGTATAACGAAGTACTTTACTGATCGGTTAATAACCACTTTTATGCAAAGTTTCTACATTGAATTGTATCTGATCCACATTGGAGAATTTGAAAGCTACACTACCGATGTGTCATACATTGAAATGTTACAATGAACCTTTAATGGTGGTTATTGCTCGTTCCACTCCAGGCTGAACAGAAACCATAACTCAGAAATAAATGTAGCTTATTCCTTGTGTGAAATCAGGCAGTACTGGCAAAGCAATAGAGAAACTTCATGCAAAAGTCATTGACTGATACATAAAGCACTTAAGCGGTGATGCTGTCTGGGTGTGTGCTTTCGAGAATCTTGCCAAATTTGTACAAATTTATACACTTGGAGAACACTGATGCGTGAGAACTCCCACAAATTATTCAGAAATTAGTTAAAAGTCACGCATATAAAAATGTGCTCGGTGAAGTACGGAGATAGCAGTGAGTGATTTTGAGCCCACAAATGGTGCTGAATATGAGCCAATTGTACATGTTAACGGATGGATAAAAACAGATGACATGACAGTCAATCTCACTTTCAGCAGTATTTCGAAATTACATATAGAAAGGGCAGAACCACTGAAATTAATTTAAAATACAGACAAGTTTTAAGTTGAAGGCAATTTTCATTTTTTTATCAATCAATTTAGCCCTGTTGATCTAATAGTACAAAACCATATATCCACATCAGGGTTCAGATGAACTAAATAAATAAGGATGAAAACAAATTAAATCAAGCAGACTATGGCATTGATGGACTAAAAATCCCAATACAGCATTACCGAACAGATGAGAAATCCGGCATAGTAGTCAGTTAACTACTGATTCAAGAAAGTAAGTTTATGTTTGTGACAAATCCTATTTTGGAGCAGATGTGTCCAAAAGATAATATGTGAGCTCTGGAAAATTGATTTTGTTGGTATTCATCCTCATTCCCATGCCCAGATTAGTTCTAGATGTAACTTTCAATGTAAGACGAAACTACATTATTTCTTCTGATTTAAAGATAACATTATAATGTCTTCCATGTTTAAGAGAGACATGAAATTGGTAATAAGATGTTTTCAGTGCCATCATGCAGTACAAAACAAAGGGCCTGGTGGCTAAAGCGAGTTAAATGGAGCCACAATTAAATGGCCTAAAATGCTGAATAAAACTCACTGTCAACCAGCAGGTACCCTGTATGACATTTTATATATCTTGCCATTGATAAGAATTGCATATAAATATATAATAAATATACGCCTAACTGTAATCTGCATACTGGAAATACACCCAGTATGTCAACATACACAAAAGGGAACCACCTACCTTCCAAACATGGAAAGACTATCAAGTGAACGTGCATCAAAATGTATAATGTATCATACTGCAGACTGTATTGTGAATTGTATCGATACGTGTCACAGGTGTATTGTTTCACCACTAGTATACAGATCACGTGTACTTTCTGACCCCACGCAAATTGGGTGAAAAAAAAAAACGGGTCCAAAAGATTAGGTTTTTCCCTCTGTATTTTGTAGTGTAACTAAAACGTCCAGATTATTTGGTATCATTGTAGAGCTACATCTGTCTACTTCTATAATACCACCCACTTTAGTGATCATACATGACCTTGATGCTACAGAGCTCAGCAGTAAGCTACTACCTCCTGCCACGTAAATGCGGTGCCAGGGGTTAACGAGCTAAACCACTGAATCTTGAAACAATCATTGATACTCTTACAACTTTTCCAGTTTTTGGAGATCAAATGCCTCCTTCTTCCAGTTAAATCTTGGAATGAGAACATAACCCCTCAGTTCCTCTCATCATGTTTGAACTGGGTAATACACAACAAATATTCTGATTTAGCACTAGAATAAAGTCACCATATGAAGATTTCTGTTCATGAGAGAAGGTCAATACCTGAGAGCCATACCGTGACCATAAACCTGAGTGGTGAAACTATCAATAACATTGTAAACATTTATGAAAAAAACTCTAACAATGATAACTCTATGGACCAAATTACAATGTGATGCTGAATCTGCTGAATCATGCTCAGCACTTATTTATGTGGAAACCCAGAAAACCATACATAATGAACCATATTGTTATGGAATAAAGAGAGTATATGATGCTTCTAAATAATTTACCTACTGACAGCGCAGACAGACTTGACAATTATATCATTTTTGAGATTTGAAATGCATTGTGGATGATAAGTGTAAAGATGTAATGTTAATTCAACAGGTATTAAACAGGTCACAAAGTTGTTGATTTTGTATAGTGCGATAATATCTTACTGCAGATTGTATTACATTTTTATTTTAAATGTATGATACTGACTGTGCAGTTGTGATGTTGCACTTGAAGCATTACTACCATCACTACATGTAGATGACATTCGACCCCCAGGTACAATATCAGGTTCAGTGGCTGTTGTCTGGTGAATTTGCACTAAATCCAAATGCAAAGTCTGCAAAGTCTAACGATGATAATGCTGCACTGCTGACAGTATAGAAATTGTTTCCATTTTCTTTGTATTTATACACAGCAGTCAGTACTTCAAAGGTCATCAGTTTTCTCTGAAGTCTCAGGAAAACTATTGTATTGGTACATTTAAAGACCCAGAAGGATTAACCGTCGTTTAATTAATTGTAGCTGTTTTTGTTTGCGTCTTCAGAGGTCGGTTGCTTGTTGGTACAGTCCAGTAGCATGATTGAGTGTATCACAGCATACAGTACTCAGGCCAGATGTCAACATAAAGGGATTATGATGTAACAATGCACTGTAAAGATGGGTTTGTCAATACGAACAAAGGAATTGTTTATGTAACAGATAAATTTCAGTGCATTGTGCATCCAAGTCTGTGGCTTCCTTTCATGGTCCTTTTGAATGTCTCCACTCCAATTCCATGATTATATGTACAAATTAAAGAGCCAAAAAGGTTGCCGCCCAAAAAGTTACCAGATGGTATATTTTTCGCCAATAAGGAAAATTAATCGCACTATGTGACATTGCCATAGCCCAGGACGATCCCTGCTTTATGTTTGCTACGGCAACCCAAGTAAATCTATAACTAATTTTTTTTTTGTCAGTACGATTAGTATTTGTTACTTATTAATGAACTTTAAGTGAATAAAATTATATTTTATAGGGAGAAAATTTCTGAATAATAATTAAAGAAATATTGCATCATCGTAATAACTGAACTGTAGAGACATGTTTGAAAGTAAAGTTTTAATTATCTAGGCCTAACAGTAATGAATTGAGGATATGTGATATGTAGGCAAAAAGTAAGTGGCCATGTACACATTCAGAAGAATTATATTTGATGGAACAGTATACACTATATTTGATTTTTTTGTCGAAAAATACTTTTTCACCGTTTTTCTCTATTTGGTTGCTATGGTAAACATGAACACAAATCAATTTCACCGACATCTAAGTGCTAGCAATCTGCATGCATATATGCATCACTGTATAGAATTTCACAGCAATCTGATTATAAATAATAGTTCTGAAGCTGTTATATGGATTTGGCCCAAAACGTCTGTATTGTTCTCAATCAATTCAGCATTAAGAGATAGGGCGTTAGAAATAAATCTGCACTGGTTTTAAGGTCAAGCAAAACAACACAGCACTAATCCTCTCCATCAGCACTGAGATGTGTTATGGTTTTGAGAAATCACATGAGCTTTATTGTACTTGAATTGGTATCTAAATACATTACAATATGCTTTAAAAGAATACAACATGAAGCTTAATATTATTCTACATGAGTTTGTATCTCTTTAGCCTTGCTAGACATTATTTTACAAAATGAAATACACAAAGTGAACAAACATAATTTAATTCACATTAACTAAAATTACTGCTATATGATTAACTGTTATTTTGTTATTTTCTCCCTGCCCCAACATGTATACATGTACTGATGGAGGTTTTGGTCATTCTTGCTATACCATAGTTCACTATATAACGTGGTTCATTCAATTCATTAAAATTGCCATAATTTCTGCAAAACAAATGGTTCAGTGTATACGAAGCTCAATAGTTATGGATTTCAACTACCACACTGACATTATAAAGAGGGAGAGCTGAATATGAACTTTTCTAAAGACATGAAGTGTTGTTCTTACCCTGTGCTGTTTAATCCACTCGTGTATGAACTTTATGCTGGACTCAAACTCCTTATACTGCTTCAACTTTCTGATGAGAAGAAAATTTCAGGTATTTAAACTTCCTTCGTTGTGATAGAGAAAAGAAACAGCTATCTCATTTTTTTTGTGCCACTGGTATCTTTACTACATAATCGAATTTATATGCTGCAGAATTGTATTCCTTTTATTTTTGTTCGGTGTTTTACAGCACAGCAGTACAATTTATTTTATGCCAATACAATTGGAGTAAAGTTTCTTACCCATGAACACACCATGGTAGCTGATCTGGGCTGATCCTATGGCAAGATTTGAACTCACACTATTGTTATGGGTCACAAGTCCATCATGCTAATATCTAAGCCAACATGGAACTTAACTTCATTTGTCACCTTATATGAAATACTGCAGGACGCAACTTGGATATTTTATAAGTGTGCAGAATTATGAACTTTAGAAGACAAGTAAAACAACCAGACACTATCAACCTTGGACTGAATTAGCTTGTAATTGGAATTATTTCAGCTTTACAAATGTCTTATAATACCTGTACATTTATGACAAGTAGTACTGGAAATAATGTTAAGATATGTAATAAATGGGCTAATCAACTTGTAAAGTTCAAGAAATTTAAACAATTGAACATACAGAACAATGCCACTATTTTAAAGTACCAGTCCAAAACTAATATTGATACGATAAATAAAAATTGACAAAACTGCACATTATGAATACTGAATGTTATTCATTCTGCTTACTCCCAAAGTTGTTGGATATAACCGTCCTTCTCATTTTTCCTGTCTTTGAGTATCCCCATTAACGCATCAACTTTCATCTGAACTTCCTGCCTCCCTGCCTGCTGCACTGCATTAAACAATATCAGCTCTTTGATCTGAGCTGCATGTTTTATTTCTGTGACCTGGCTTGTACTTTTTGGATCTACAATCTCACCTGCAGTTTTTGTGTCTGCTATCTGACCTTCACTTTTTGTGCCTGCAATCTGGCTTGCACTTTCTGTTTCTGCGATCTGACCCACGGTTTTTGTGTCTGCTTTACCTTCACACAGGACAATATCAGTCTGGAATTAGCAAAATCGAATTATATCTACACGCCCCTTGATTGTATGGATGACACTGTAGCATTACTTTCCGAAGAGTTCTAATTGAATTTACATGTCAGTTGCTTGTTACGACATGGTACAATGAATGTTAACCAATGGAGCAATACTGCATACAATTTGAAAGATGTTACTTTGCTTTAGTTTTTTTTGTAAAATATTGAAATTAAGTTTGTATTCAATCTAAAAAGGCTGAAAATTACATTTAGCCTAGACACAAACAGCACGAGTTGATGTTTATGCTTTCACATTAGCTATTGTGATAATGAAATACTATATATTACTGTTGCACATGGGATGAAAGAGTGTTAATATACAGTAATGTCTCCTCCTTTAAGGATAAAGGTCTTATAAGCAGTAATCCGCTTTCCCGCGCATTCGATGTTAATTATCTTAAGCCAGTAGCATTTTCACCATATAGGATACATTCCAAACGTGTTCCACATGTATAACGAAGTACTTTACTGATCGGTTAATAACCACTTTTATGCAAAGTTTCTACATTGAATTGTATCTGATCCACATTGGAGAATTTGAAAGCTACACTACCGATGTGTCATACATTGAAATGTTACAATGAACCTTTAATGGTGGTTATTGCTCGTTCCACTCCAGGCTGAACAGAAACCATAACTCAGAAATAAATGTAGCTTATTCCTTGTGTGAAATCAGGCAGTACTGGCAAAGCAATAGAGAAACTTCATGCAAAAGTCATTGACTGATACATAAAGCACTTAAGCGGTGATGCTGTCTGGGTGTGTGCTTTCGAGAATCTTGCCAAATTTGTACAAATTTATACACTTGGAGAACACTGATGCGTGAGAACTCCCACAAATTATTCAGAAATTAGTTAAAAGTCACGCATATAAAAATGTGCTCGGTGAAGTATGGAGATAGCAGTGAGTGATTTTGAGCCCACAAATGGTGCTGAATATGAGCCAATTGTACATGTTAACGGATGGATAAAAACAGATGACATGACAGTCAATCTCACTTTCAGCAGTATTTCGAAATTACATATAGAAAGGGCAGAACCACTGAAATTAATTTAAAATACAGACAAGTTTTAAGTTGAAGGCAATTTTCATTTTTTTATCAATCAATTTAGCCCTGTTGATCTAATAGTACAAAACCATATATCCACATCAGGGTTCAGATGAACTAAATAAATAAGGATGAAAACAAATTAAATCAAGCAGACTATGGCATTGATGGACTAAAAATCCCAATACAGCATTACCGAACAGATGAGAAATCCGGCATAGTAGTCAGTTAACTACTGATTCAAGAAAGTAAGTTTATGTTTGTGACAAATCCTATTTTGGAGCAGATGTGTCCAAAAGATAATATGTGAGCTCTGGAAAATTGATTTTGTTGGTATTCATCCTCATTCCCATGCCCAGATTAGTTCTAGATGTAACTTTCAATGTAAGACGAAACTACATTATTTCTTCTGATTTAAAGATAACATTATAATGTCTTCCATGTTTAAGAGAGACATGAAATTGGTAATAAGATGTTTTCAGTGCCATCATGCAGTACAAAACAAAGGGCCTGGTGGCTAAAGCGAGTTAAATGGAGCCACAATTAAATGGCCTAAAATGCTGAATAAAACTCACTGTCAACCAGCAGGTACCCTGTATGACATTTTATATATCTTGCCATTGATAAGAATTGCATATAAATATATAATAAATATACGCCTAACTGTAATCTGCATACTGGAAATACACCCAGTATGTCAACATACACAAAAGGGAACCACCTACCTTCCAAACATGGAAAGACTATCAAGTGAACGTGCATCAAAATGTATAATGTATCATACTGCAGACTGTATTGTGAATTGTATCGATACGTGTCACAGGTGTATTGTTTCACCACTAGTATACAGATCACGTGTACTTTCTGACCCCACGCAAATTGGGTGAAAAAAAAAAACGGGTCCAAAAGATTAGGTTTTTCCCTCTGTATTTTGTAGTGTAACTAAAACGTCCAGATTATTTGGTATCATTGTAGAGCTACATCTGTCTACTTCTATAATACCACCCACTTTAGTGATCATACATGACCTTGATGCTACAGAGCTCAGCAGTAAGCTACTACCTCCTGCCACGTAAATGCGGTGCCAGGGGTTAACGAGCTAAACCACTGAATCTTGAAACAATCATTGATACTCTTACAACTTTTCCAGTTTTTGGAGATCAAATGCCTCCTTCTTCCAGTTAAATCTTGGAATGAGAACATAACCCCTCAGTTCCTCTCATCATGTTTGAACTGGGTAATACACAACAAATATTCTGATTTAGCACTAGAATAAAGTCACCATATGAAGATTTCTGTTCATGAGAGAAGGTCAATACCTGAGAGCCATACCGTGACCATAAACCTGAGTGGTGAAACTATCAATAACATTGTAAACATTTATGAAAAAAACTCTAACAATGATAACTCTATGGACCAAATTACAATGTGATGCTGAATCTGCTGAATCATGCTCAGCACTTATTTATGTGGAAACCCAGAAAACCATACATAATGAACCATATTGTTATGGAATAAAGAGAGTATATGATGCTTCTAAATAATTTACCTACTGACAGCGCAGACAGACTTGACAATTATATCATTTTTGAGATTTGAAATGCATTGTGGATGATAAGTGTAAAGATGTAATGTTAATTCAACAGGTATTAAACAGGTCACAAAGTTGTTGATTTTGTATAGTGCGATAATATCTTACTGCAGATTGTATTACATTTTTATTTTAAATGTATGATACTGACTGTGCAGTTGTGATGTTGCACTTGAAGCATTACTACCATCACTACATGTAGATGACATTCGACCCCCAGGTACAATATCAGGTTCAGTGACTGTTGTCTGGTGAATTTGCACTAAATCCAAATGCAAAGTCTGCAAAGTCTAACGATGATAATGCTGCACTGCTGACAGTATAGAAATTGTTTCCATTTTCTTTGTATTTATACACAGCAGTCAGTACTTCAAAGGTCATCAGTTTTCTCTGAAGTCTCAGGAAAACTATTGTATTGGTACATTTAAAGACCCAGAAGGATTAACCGTCGTTTAATTAATTGTAGCTGTTTTTGTTTGCGTCTTCAGAGGTCGGTTGCTTGTTGGTACAGTCCAGTAGCATGATTGAGTGTATCACAGCATACAGTACTCAGGCCAGATGTCAACATAAAGGGATTATGATGTAACAATGCACTGTAAAGATGGGTTTGTCAATACGAACAAAGGAATTGTTTATGTAACAGATAAATTTCAGTGCATTGTGCATCCAAGTCTGTGGCTTCCTTTCATGGTCCTTTTGAATGTCTCCACTCCAATTCCATGATTATATGTACAAATTAAAGAGCCAAAAAGGTTGCCGCCCAAAAAGTTACCAGATGGTATATTTTTCGCCAATAAGGAAAATTAATCGCACTATGTGACATTGCCATAGCCCAGGACGATCCCTGCTTTATGTTTGCTACGGCAACCCAAGTAAATCTATAACTAATTTTTTTTTTGTCAGTACGATTAGTATTTGTTACTTATTAATGAACTTTAAGTGAATAAAATTATATTTTATAGGGAGAAAATTTCTGAATAATAATTAAAGAAATATTGCATCATCGTAATAACTGAACTGTAGAGACATGTTTGAAAGTAAAGTTTTAATTATCTAGGCCTAACAGTAATGAATTGAGGATATGTGATATGTAGGCAAAAAGTAAGTGGCCATGTACACATTCAGAAGAATTATATTTGATGGAACAGTATACACTATATTTGATTTTTTTGTCGAAAAATACTTTTTCACCGTTTTTCTCTATTTGGTTGCTATGGTAAACATGAACACAAATCAATTTCACCGACATCTAAGTGCTAGCAATCTGCATGCATATATGCATCACTGTATAGAATTTCACAGCAATCTGATTATAAATAATAGTTCTGAAGCTGTTATATGGATTTGGCCCAAAACGTCTGTATTGTTCTCAATCAATTCAGCATTAAGAGATAGGGCGTTAGAAATAAATCTGCACTGGTTTTAAGGTCAAGCAAAACAACACAGCACTAATCCTCTCCATCAGCACTGAGATGTGTTATGGTTTTGAGAAATCACATGAGCTTTATTGTACTTGAATTGGTATCTAAATACATTACAATATGCTTTAAAAGAATACAACATGAAGCTTAATATTATTCTACATGAGTTTGTATCTCTTTAGCCTTGCTAGACATTATTTTACAAAATGAAATACACAAAGTGAACAAACATAATTTAATTCACATTAACTAAAATTACTGCTATATGATTAACTGTTATTTTGTTATTTTCTCCCTGCCCCAACATGTATACATGTACTGATGGAGGTTTTGGTCATTCTTGCTATACCATAGTTCACTATATAACGTGGTTCATTCAATTCATTAAAATTGCCATAATTTCTGCAAAACAAATGGTTCAGTGTATACGAAGCTCAATAGTTATGGATTTCAACTACCACACTGACATTATAAAGAGGGAGAGCTGAATATGAACTTTTCTAAAGACATGAAGTGTTGTTCTTACCCTGTGCTGTTTAATCCACTCGTGTATGAACTTTATGCTGGACTCAAACTCCTTATACTGCTTCAACTTTCTGATGAGAAGAAAATTTCAGGTATTTAAACTTCCTTCGTTGTGATAGAGAAAAGAAACAGCTATCTCATTTTTTTTGTGCCACTGGTATCTTTACTACATAATCGAATTTATATGCTGCAGAATTGTATTCCTTTTATTTTTGTTCGGTGTTTTACAGCACAGCAGTACAATTTATTTTATGCCAATACAATTGGAGTAAAGTTTCTTACCCATGAACACACCATGGTAGCTGATCTGGGCTGATCCTATGGCAAGATTTGAACTCACACTATTGTTATGGGTCACAAGTCCATCATGCTAATGTCTAAGCCAACATGGAACTTAACTTCATTTGTCACCTTATATGAAATACTGCAGGACGCAACTTGGATATTTTATTAGTGTGCAGAATTATGAACTTTAGAAGACAAGTAAAACAACCAGACACTATCAACCTTGGACTGAATTAGCTTGTAATTGGAATTATTTCAGCTTTACAAATGTCTTATAATATCTGTACATTTATGACAAGTAGTACTGGAAATAATGTTAAGATATGTAATAAATGGGCTAATCAACTTGTAAAGTTCAAGGAATTTAAACAATTGAACATACAGAACAATGCCACTATTTTAAAGTACCAGTCCAAAACTAATATTGATACGATAAATAAAAATTGACAAAACTGCACATTATGAATACTGAATGTTATTCATTCTGCTTACTCCCAAAGTTGTTGGATATAACCGTCCTTCTCATTTTTCCTGTCTTTGAGTATCCCCATTAACGCATCAACTTTCATCTGAACTTCCTGCCTCCCTGCCTGCTGCACTGCATTAAACAATATCAGCTCTTTGATCTGAGCTGCATGTTTTATTTCTGTGACCTGGCTTGTACTTTTTGGATCTACAATCTCACCTGCAGTTTTTGTGTCTGCTATCTGACCTTCACTTTTTGTGCCTGCAATCTGGCTTGCACTTTCTGTTTCTGCGATCTGACCCACGGTTTTTGTGTCTGCTTTACCTTCACACAGGACAATATCAGTCTGGAATTAGCAAAATCGAATTATATCTACACGCCCCTTGATTGTATGGATGACACTGTAGCATTACTTTCCGAAGAGTTCTAATTGAATTTACATGTCAGTTGCTTGTTACGACATGGTACAATGAATGTTAACCAATGGAGCAATACTGCATACAATTTGAAAGATGTTACTTTGCTTTAGTTTCTTTGTAAAATATTGAAATTAAGTTTGTATTCAATCTAAAAAGGCTGAAAATTACATTTAGCCTAAGACACAAACAGCACGAGTTGATGTTTATGCTTTCACATTAGCTATTGTGATAATGAAATACTATATATTACTGTTGCACATGGGATGAAAGAGTGTTAATATACAGTAATGTCTCCTCCTTTAAGGATAAAGGTCTTATAAGCAGTAATCCGCTTTCCCGCGCATTCGATGTTAATTATCTTAAGCCAGTAGCATTTTCACCATATAGGATACATTCCAAACGTGTTCCACATGTATAACGAAGTACTTTACTGATCGGTTAATAACCACTTTTATGCAAAGTTTCTACATTGAATTGTATCTGATCCACATTGGAGAATTTGAAAGCTACACTACCGATGTGTCATACATTGAAATGTTACAATGAACCTTTAATGGTGGTTATTGCTCGTTCCACTCCAGGCTGAACAGAAACCATAACTCAGAAATAAATGTAGCTTATTCCTTGTGTGAAATCAGGCAGTACTGGCAAAGCAATAGAGAAACTTCATGCAAAAGTCATTGACTGATACATAAAGCACTTAAGCGGTGATGCTGTCTGGGTGTGTGCTTTCGAGAATCTTGCCAAATTTGTACAAATTTATACACTTGGAGAACACTGATGCGTGAGAACTCCCACAAATTATTCAGAAATTAGTTAAAAGTCACGCATATAAAAATGTGCTCGGTGAAGTATGGAGATAGCAGTGAGTGATTTTGAGCCCACAAATGGTGCTGAATATGAGCCAATTGTACATGTTAACGGATGGATAAAAACAGATGACATGACAGTCAATCTCACTTTCAGCAGTATTTCGAAATTACATATAGAAAGGGCAGAACCACTGAAATTAATTTAAAATACAGACAAGTTTTAAGTTGAAGGCAATTTTCATTTTTTTATCAATCAATTTAGCCCTGTTGATCTAATAGTACAAAACCATATATCCACATCAGGGTTCAGATGAACTAAATAAATAAGGATGAAAACAAATTAAATCAAGCAGACTATGGCATTGATGGACTAAAAATCCCAATACAGCATTACCGAACAGATGAGAAATCCGGCATAGTAGTCAGTTAACTACTGATTCAAGAAAGTAAGTTTATGTTTGTGACAAATCCTATTTTGGAGCAGATGTGTCCAAAAGATAATATGTGAGCTCTGGAAAATTGATTTTGTTGGTATTCATCCTCATTCCCATGCCCAGATTAGTTCTAGATGTAACTTTCAATGTAAGACGAAACTACATTATTTCTTCTGATTTAAAGATAACATTATAATGTCTTCCATGTTTAAGAGAGACATGAAATTGGTAATAAGATGTTTTCAGTGCCATCATGCAGTACAAAACAAAGGGCCTGGTGGCTAAAGCGAGTTAAATGGAGCCACAATTAAATGGCCTAAAATGCTGAATAAAACTCACTGTCAACCAGCAGGTACCCTGTATGACATTTTATATATCTTGCCATTGATAAGAATTGCATATAAATATATAATAAATATACGCCTAACTGTAATCTGCATACTGGAAATACACCCAGTATGTCAACATACACAAAAGGGAACCACCTACCTTCCAAACATGGAAAGACTATCAAGTGAACGTGCATCAAAATGTATAATGTATCATACTGCAGACTGTATTGTGAATTGTATCGATACGTGTCACAGGTGTATTGTTTCACCACTAGTATACAGATCACGTGTACTTTCTGACCCCACGCAAATTGGGTGAAAAAAAAAACGGGTCCAAAAGATTAGGTTTTTCCCTCTGTATTTTGTAGTGTAACTAAAACGTCCAGATTATTTGGTATCATTGTAGAGCTACATCTGTCTACTTCTATAATACCACCCACTTTAGTGATCATACATGACCTTGATGCTACAGAGCTCAGCAGTAAGCTACTACCTCCTGCCACGTAAATGCGGTGCCAGGGGTTAACGAGCTAAACCACTGAATCTTGAAACAATCATTGATACTCTTACAACTTTTCCAGTTTTTGGAGATCAAATGCCTCCTTCTTCCAGTTAAATCTTGGAATGAGAACATAACCCCTCAGTTCCTCTCATCATGTTTGAACTGGGTAATACACAACAAATATTCTGATTTAGCACTAGAATAAAGTCACCATATGAAGATTTCTGTTCATGAGAGAAGGTCAATACCTGAGAGCCATACCGTGACCATAAACCTGAGTGGTGAAACTATCAATAACATTGTAAACATTTATGAAAAAAACTCTAACAATGATAACTCTATGGACCAAATTACAATGTGATGCTGAATCTGCTGAATCATGCTCAGCACTTATTTATGTGGAAACCCAGAAAACCATACATAATGAACCATATTGTTATGGAATAAAGAGAGTATATGATGCTTCTAAATAATTTACCTACTGACAGCGCAGACAGACTTGACAATTATATCATTTTTGAGATTTGAAATGCATTGTGGATGATAAGTGTAAAGATGTAATGTTAATTCAACAGGTATTAAACAGGTCACAAAGTTGTTGATTTTGTATAGTGCGATAATATCTTACTGCAGATTGTATTACATTTTTATTTTAAATGTATGATACTGACTGTGCAGTTGTGATGTTGCACTTGAAGCATTACTACCATCACTACATGTAGATGACATTCGACCCCCAGGTACAATATCAGGTTCAGTGACTGTTGTCTGGTGAATTTGCACTAAATCCAAATGCAAAGTCTGCAAAGTCTAACGATGATAATGCTGCACTGCTGACAGTATAGAAATTGTTTCCATTTTCTTTGTATTTATACACAGCAGTCAGTACTTCAACGGTCATCAGTTTTCTCTGAAGTCTCAGGAAAACTATTGTATTGGTACATTTAAAGACCCAGAAGGATTAACCGTCGTTTAATTAATTGTAGCTGTTTTTGTTTGCGTCTTCAGAGGTCGGTTGCTTGTTGGTACAGTCCAGTAGCATGATTGAGTGTATCACAGCATACAGTACTCAGGCCAGATGTCAACATAAAGGGATTATGATGTAACAATGCACTGTAAAGATGGGTTTGTCAATACGAACAAAGGAATTGTTTATGTAACAGATAAATTTCAGTGCATTGTGCATCCAAGTCTGTGGCTTCCTTTCATGGTCCTTTTGAATGTCTCCACTCCAATTCCATGATTATATGTACAAATTAAAGAGCCAAAAAGGTTGCCGCCCAAAAAGTTACCAGATGGTATATTTTTCGCCAATAAGGAAAATTAATCGCACTATGTGACATTGCCATAGCCCAGGACGATCCCTGCTTTATGTTTGCTACGGCAACCCAAGTAAATCTATAACTAATTTTTTTTTTGTCAGTACGATTAGTATTTGTTACTTATTAATGAACTTTAAGTGAATAAAATTATATTTTATAGGGAGAAAATTTCTGAATAATAATTAAAGAAATATTGCATCATCGTAATAACTGAACTGTAGAGACATGTTTGAAAGTAACGTTTTAATTATCTAGGCCTAACAGTAATGAATTGAGGATATGTGATATGTAGGCAAAAAGTAAGTGGCCATGTACACATTCAGAAGAATTATATTTGATGGAACAGTATACACTATATTTGATTTTTTTGTCGAAAAATACTTTTTCACCGTTTTTCTCTATTTGGTTGCTATGGTAAACATGAACACAAATCAATTTCACCGACATCTAAGTGCTAGCAATCTGCATGCATATATGCATCACTGTATAGAATTTCACAGCAATCTGATTATAAATAATAGTTCTGAAGCTGTTATATGGATTTGGCCCAAAACGTCTGTATTGTTCTCAATCAATTCAGCATTAAGAGATAGGGCGTTAGAAATAAATCTGCACTGGTTTTAAGGTCAAGCAAAACAACACAGCACTAATCCTCTCCATCAGCACTGAGATGTGTTATGGTTTTGAGAAATCACATGAGCTTTATTGTACTTGAATTGGTATCTAAATACATTACAATATGCTTTAAAAGAATACAACATGAAGCTTAATATTATTCTACATGAGTTTGTATCTCTTTAGCCTTGCTAGACATTATTTTACAAAATGAAATACACAAAGTGAACAAACATAATTTAATTCACATTAACTAAAATTACTGCTATATGATTAACTGTTATTTTGTTATTTTCTCCCTGCCCCAACATGTATACATGTACTGATGGAGGTTTTGGTCATTCTTGCTATACCATAGTTCACTATATAACGTGGTTCATTCAATTCATTAAAATTGCCATAATTTCTGCAAAACAAATGGTTCAGTGTATACGAAGCTCAATAGTTATGGATTTCAACTACCACACTGACATTATAAAGAGGGAGAGCTGAATATGAACTTTTCTAAAGACATGAAGTGTTGTTCTTACCCTGTGCTGTTTAATCCACTCGTGTATGAACTTTATGCTGGACTCAAACTCCTTATACTGCTTCAACTTTCTGATGAGAAGAAAATTTCAGGTATTTAAACTTCCTTCGTTGTGATAGAGAAAAGAAACAGCTATCTCATTTTTTTTGTGCCACTGGTATCTTTACTACATAATCGAATTTATATGCTGCAGAATTGTATTCCTTTTATTTTTGTTCGGTGTTTTACAGCACAGCAGTACAATTTATTTTATGCCAATACAATTGGAGTAAAGTTTCTTACCCATGAACACACCATGGTAGCTGATCTGGGCTGATCCTATGGCAAGATTTGAACTCACACTATTGTTATGGGTCACAAGTCCATCATGCTAATGTCTAAGCCAACATGGAACTTAACTTCATTTGTCACCTTATATGAAATACTGCAGGACGCAACTTGGATATTTTATAAGTGTGCAGAATTATGAACTTTAGAAGACAAGTAAAACAACCAGACACTATCAACCTTGGACTGAATTAGCTTGTAATTGGAATTATTTCAGCTTTACAAATGTCTTATAATACCTGTACATTTATGACAAGTAGTACTGGAAATAATGTTAAGATATGTAATAAATGGGCTAATCAACTTGTAAAGTTCAAGAAATTTAAACAATTGAACATACAGAACAATGCCACTATTTTAAAGTACCAGTCCAAAACTAATATTGATACGATAAATAAAAATTGACAAAACTGCACATTATGAATACTGAATGTTATTCATTCTGCTTACTCCCAAAGTTGTTGGATATAACCGTCCTTCTCATTTTTCCTGTCTTTGAGTATCCCCATTAACGCATCAACTTTCATCTGAACTTCCTGCCTCCCTGCCTGCTGCACTGCATTAAACAATATCAGCTCTTTGATCTGAGCTGCATGTTTTATTTCTGTGACCTGGCTTGTACTTTTTGGATCTACAATCTCACCTGCAGTTTTTGTGTCTGCTATCTGACCTTCACTTTTTGTGCCTGCAATCTGGCTTGCACTTTCTGTTTCTGCGATCTGACCCACGGTTTTTGTGTCTGCTTTACCTTCACACAGGACAATATCAGTCTGGAATTAGCAAAATCGAATTATATCTACACGCCCCTTGATTGTATGGATGACACTGTAGCATTACTTTCCGAAGAGTTCTAATTGAATTTACATGTCAGTTGCTTGTTACGACATGGTACAATGAATGTTAACCAATGGAGCAATACTGCATACAATTTGAAAGATGTTACTTTGCTTTAGTTTTTTTTGTAAAATATTGAAATTAAGTTTGTATTCAATCTAAAAAGGCTGAAAATTACATTTAGCCTAAGACACAAACAGCACGAGTTGATGTTTATGCTTTCACATTAGCTATTGTGATAATGAAATACTATATATTACTGTTGCACATGGGATGAAAGAGTGTTAATATACAGTAATGTCTCCTCCTTTAAGGATAAAGGTCTTATAAGCAGTAATCCGCTTTCCCGCGCATTCGATGTTAATTATCTTAAGCCAGTAGCATTTTCACCATATAGGATACATTCCAAACGTGTTCCACATGTATAACGAAGTACTTTACTGATCGGTTAATAACCACTTTTATGCAAAGTTTCTACATTGAATTGTATCTGATCCACATTGGAGAATTTGAAAGCTACACTACCGATGTGTCATACATTGAAATGTTACAATGAACCTTTAATGGTGGTTATTGCTCGTTCCACTCCAGGCTGAACAGAAACCATAACTCAGAAATAAATGTAGCTTATTCCTTGTGTGAAATCAGGCAGTACTGGCAAAGCAATAGAGAAACTTCATGCAAAAGTCATTGACTGATACATAAAGCACTTAAGCGGTGATGCTGTCTGGGTGTGTGCTTTCGAGAATCTTGCCAAATTTGTACAAATTTATACACTTGGAGAACACTGATGCGTGAGAACTCCCACAAATTATTCAGAAATTAGTTAAAAGTCACGCATATAAAAATGTGCTCGGTGAAGTATGAAGATAGCAGTGAGTGATTTTGAGCCCACAAATGGTGCTGAATATGAGCCAATTGTACATGTTAACGGATGGATAAAAACAGATGACATGACAGTCAATCTCACTTTCAGCAGTATTTCGAAATTACATATAGAAAGGGCAGAACCACTGAAATTAATTTAAAATACAGACAAGTTTTAAGTTGAAGGCAATTTTCATTTTTTTATCAATCAATTTAGCCCTGTTGATCTAATAGTACAAAACCATATATCCACATCAGGGTTCAGATGAACTAAATAAATAAGGATGAAAACAAATTAAATCAAGCAGACTATGGCATTGATGGACTAAAAATCCCAATACAGCATTACCGAACAGATGAGAAATCCGGCATAGTAGTCAGTTAACTACTGATTCAAGAAAGTAAGTTTATGTTTGTGACAAATCCTATTTTGGAGCAGATGTGTCCAAAAGATAATATGTGAGCTCTGGAAAATTGATTTTGTTGGTATTCATCCTCATTCCCATGCCCAGATTAGTTCTAGATGTAACTTTCAATGTAAGACGAAACTACATTATTTCTTCTGATTTAAAGATAACATTATAATGTCTTCCATGTTTAAGAGAGACATGAAATTGGTAATAAGATGTTTTCAGTGCCATCATGCAGTACAAAACAAAGGGCCTGGTGGCTAAAGCGAGTTAAATGGAGCCACAATTAAATGGCCTAAAATGCTGAATAAAACTCACTGTCAACCAGCAGGTACCCTGTATGACATTTTATATATCTTGCCATTGATAAGAATTGCATATAAATATATAATAAATATACGCCTAACTGTAATCTGCATACTGGAAATACACCCAGTATGTCAACATACACAAAAGGGAACCACCTACCTTCCAAACATGGAAAGACTATCAAGTGAACGTGCATCAAAATGTATAATGTATCATACTGCAGACTGTATTGTGAATTGTATCGATACGTGTCACAGGTGTATTGTTTCACCACTAGTATACAGATCACGTGTACTTTCTGACCCCACGCAAATTGGGTGAAAAAAAAAAACGGGTCCAAAAGATTAGGTTTTTCCCTCTGTATTTTGTAGTGTAACTAAAACGTCCAGATTATTTGGTATCATTGTAGAGCTACATCTGTCTACTTCTATAATACCACCCACTTTAGTGATCATACATGACCTTGATGCTACAGAGCTCAGCAGTAAGCTACTACCTCCTGCCACGTAAATGCGGTGCCAGGGGTTAACGAGCTAAACCACTGAATCTTGAAACAATCATTGATACTCTTACAACTTTTCCAGTTTTTGGAGATCAAATGCCTCCTTCTTCCAGTTAAATCTTGGAATGAGAACATAACCCCTCAGTTCCTCTCATCATGTTTGAACTGGGTAATACACAACAAATATTCTGATTTAGCACTAGAATAAAGTCACCATATGAAGATTTCTGTTCATGAGAGAAGGTCAATACCTGAGAGCCATACCGTGACCATAAACCTGAGTGGTGAAACTATCAATAACATTGTAAACATTTATGAAAAAAACTCTAACAATGATAACTCTATGGACCAAATTACAATGTGATGCTGAATCTGCTGAATCATGCTCAGCACTTATTTATGTGGAAACCCAGAAAACCATACATAATGAACCATATTGTTATGGAATAAAGAGAGTATATGATGCTTCTAAATAATTTACCTACTGACAGCGCAGACAGACTTGACAATTATATCATTTTTGAGATTTGAAATGCATTGTGGATGATAAGTGTAAAGATGTAATGTTAATTCAACAGGTATTAAACAGGTCACAAAGTTGTTGATTTTGTATAGTGCGATAATATCTTACTGCAGATTGTATTACATTTTTATTTTAAATGTATGATACTGACTGTGCAGTTGTGATGTTGCACTTGAAGCATTACTACCATCACTACATGTAGATGACATTCGACCCCCAGGTACAATATCAGGTTCAGTGACTGTTGTCTGGTGAATTTGCACTAAATCCAAATGCAAAGTCTGCAAAGTCTAACGATGATAATGCTGCACTGCTGACAGTATAGAAATTGTTTCCATTTTCTTTGTATTTATACACAGCAGTCAGTACTTCAAAGGTCATCAGTTTTCTCTGAAGTCTCAGGAAAACTATTGTATTGGTACATTTAAAGACCCAGAAGGATTAACCGTCGTTTAATTAATTGTAGCTGTTTTTGTTTGCGTCTTCAGAGGTCGGTTGCTTGTTGGTACAGTCCAGTAGCATGATTGAGTGTATCACAGCATACAGTACTCAGGCCAGATGTCAACATAAAGGGATTATGATGTAACAATGCACTGTAAAGATGGGTTTGTCAATACGAACAAAGGAATTGTTTATGTAACAGATAAATTTCAGTGCATTGTGCATCCAAGTCTGTGGCTTCCTTTCATGGTCCTTTTGAATGTCTCCACTCCAATTCCATGATTATATGTACAAATTAAAGAGCCAAAAAGGTTGCCGCCCAAAAAGTTACCAGATGGTATATTTTTCGCCAATAAGGAAAATTAATCGCACTATGTGACATTGCCATAGCCCAGGACGATCCCTGCTTTATGTTTGCTACGGCAACCCAAGTAAATCTATAACTAATTTTTTTTTGTCAGTACGATTAGTATTTGTTACTTATTAATGAACTTTAAGTGAATAAAATTATATTTTATAGGGAGAAAATTTCTGAATAATAATTAAAGAAATATTGCATCATCGTAATAACTGAACTGTAGAGACATGTTTGAAAGTAACGTTTTAATTATCTAGGCCTAACAGTAATGAATTGAGGATATGTGATATGTAGGCAAAAAGTAAGTGGCCATGTACACATTCAGAAGAATTATATTTGATGGAACAGTATACACTATATTTGATTTTTTTGTCGAAAAATACTTTTTCACCGTTTTTCTCTATTTGGTTGCTATGGTAAACATGAACACAAATCAATTTCACCGACATCTAAGTGCTAGCAATCTGCATGCATATATGCATCACTGTATAGAATTTCACAGCAATCTGATTATAAATAATAGTTCTGAAGCTGTTATATGGATTTGGCCCAAAACGTCTGTATTGTTCTCAATCAATTCAGCATTAAGAGATAGGGCGTTAGAAATAAATCTGCACTGGTTTTAAGGTCAAGCAAAACAACACAGCACTAATCCTCTCCATCAGCACTGAGATGTGTTATGGTTTTGAGAAATCACATGAGCTTTATTGTACTTGAATTGGTATCTAAATACATTACAATATGCTTTAAAAGAATACAACATGAAGCTTAATATTATTCTACATGAGTTTGTATCTCTTTAGCCTTGCTAGACATTATTTTACAAAATGAAATACACAAAGTGAACAAACATAATTTAATTCACATTAACTAAAATTACTGCTATATGATTAACTGTTATTTTGTTATTTTCTCCCTGCCCCAACATGTATACATGTACTGATGGAGGTTTTGGTCATTCTTGCTATACCATAGTTCACTATATAACGTGGTTCATTCAATTCATTAAAATTGCCATAATTTCTGCAAAACAAATGGTTCAGTGTATACGAAGCTCAATAGTTATGGATTTCAACTACCACACTGACATTATAAAGAGGGAGAGCTGAATATGAACTTTTCTAAAGACATGAAGTGTTGTTCTTACCCTGTGCTGTTTAATCCACTCGTGTATGAACTTTATGCTGGACTCAAACTCCTTATACTGCTTCAACTTTCTGATGAGAAGAAAATTTCAGGTATTTAAACTTCCTTCGTTGTGATAGAGAAAAGAAACAGCTATCTCATTTTTTTTGTGCCACTGGTATCTTTACTACATAATCGAATTTATATGCTGCAGAATTGTATTCCTTTTATTTTTGTTCGGTGTTTTACAGCACAGCAGTACAATTTATTTTATGCCAATACAATTGGAGTAAAGTTTCTTACCCATGAACACACCATGGTAGCTGATCTGGGCTGATCCTATGGCAAGATTTGAACTCACACTATTGTTATGGGTCACAAGTCCATCATGCTAATGTCTAAGCCAACATGGAACTTAACTTCATTTGTCACCTTATATGAAATACTGCAGGACGCAACTTGGATATTTTATAAGTGTGCAGAATTATGAACTTTAGAAGACAAGTAAAACAACCAGACACTATCAACCTTGGACTGAATTAGCTTGTAATTGGAATTATTTCAGCTTTACAAATGTCTTATAATACCTGTACATTTATGACAAGTAGTACTGGAAATAATGTTAAGATATGTAATAAATGGGCTAATCAACTTGTAAAGTTCAAGAAATTTAAACAATTGAACATACAGAACAATGCCACTATTTTAAAGTACCAGTCCAAAACTAATATTGATACGATAAATAAAAATTGACAAAACTGCACATTATGAATACTGAATGTTATTCATTCTGCTTACTCCCAAAGTTGTTGGATATAACCGTCCTTCTCATTTTTCCTGTCTTTGAGTATCCCCATTAACGCATCAACTTTCATCTGAACTTCCTGCCTCCCTGCCTGCTGCACTGCATTAAACAATATCAGCTCTTTGATCTGAGCTGCATGTTTTATTTCTGTGACCTGGCTTGTACTTTTTGGATCTACAATCTCACCTGCAGTTTTTGTGTCTGCTATCTGACCTTCACTTTTTGTGCCTGCAATCTGGCTTGCACTTTCTGTTTCTGCGATCTGACCCACGGTTTTTGTGTCTGCTTTACCTTCACACAGGACAATATCAGTCTGGAATTAGCAAAATCGAATTATATCTACACGCCCCTTGATTGTATGGATGACACTGTAGCATTACTTTCCGAAGAGTTCTAATTGAATTTACATGTCAGTTGCTTGTTACGACATGTTACAATGAATGTTAACCAATGGAGCAATACTGCATACAATTTGAAAGATGTTACTTTGCTTTAGTTTTTTTTGTAAAATATTGAAATTAAGTTTGTATTCAATCTAAAAAGGCTGAAAATTACATTTAGCCTAAGACACAAACAGCACGAGTTGATGTTTATGCTTTCACATTAGCTATTGTGATAATGAAATACTATATATTACTGTTGCACATGGGATGAAAGAGTGTTAATATACAGTAATGTCTCCTCCTTTAAGGATAAAGGTCTTATAAGCAGTAATCCGCTTTCCCGCGCATTCGATGTTAATTATCTTAAGCCAGTAGCATTTTCACCATATAGGATACATTCCAAACGTGTTCCACATGTATAACGAAGTACTTTACTGATCGGTTAATAACCACTTTTATGCAAAGTTTCTACATTGAATTGTATCTGATCCACATTGGAGAATTTGAAAGCTACACTACCGATGTGTCATACATTGAAATGTTACAATGAACCTTTAATGGTGGTTATTGCTCGTTCCACTCCAGGCTGAACAGAAACCATAACTCAGAAATAAATGTAGCTTATTCCTTGTGTGAAATCAGGCAGTACTGGCAAAGCAATAGAGAAACTTCATGCAAAAGTCATTGACTGATACATAAAGCACTTAAGCGGTGATGCTGTCTGGGTGTGTGCTTTCGAGAATCTTGCCAAATTTGTACAAATTTATACACTTGGAGAACACTGATGCGTGAGAACTCCCACAAATTATTCAGAAATTAGTTAAAAGTCACGCATATAAAAATGTGCTCGGTGAAGTATGGAGATAGCAGTGAGTGATTTTGAGCCCACAAATGGTGCTGAATATGAGCCAATTGTACATGTTAACGGATGGATAAAAACAGATGACATGACAGTCAATCTCACTTTCAGCAGTATTTCGAAATTACATATAGAAAGGGCAGAACCACTGAAATTAATTTAAAATACAGACAAGTTTTAAGTTGAAGGCAATTTTCATTTTTTTATCAATCAATTTAGCCCTGTTGATCTAATAGTACAAAACCATATATCCACATCAGGGTTCAGATGAACTAAATAAATAAGGATGAAAACAAATTAAATCAAGCAGACTATGGCATTGATGGACTAAAAATCCCAATACAGCATTACCGAACAGATGAGAAATCCGGCATAGTAGTCAGTTAACTACTGATTCAAGAAAGTAAGTTTATGTTTGTGACAAATCCTATTTTGGAGCAGATGTGTCCAAAAGATAATATGTGAGCTCTGGAAAATTGATTTTGTTGGTATTCATCCTCATTCCCATGCCCAGATTAGTTCTAGATGTAACTTTCAATGTAAGACGAAACTACATTATTTCTTCTGATTTAAAGATAACATTATAATGTCTTCCATGTTTAAGAGAGACATGAAATTGGTAATAAGATGTTTTCAGTGCCATCATGCAGTACAAAACAAAGGGCCTGGTGGCTAAAGCGAGTTAAATGGAGCCACAATTAAATGGCCTAAAATGCTGAATAAAACTCACTGTCAACCAGCAGGTACCCTGTATGACATTTTATATATCTTGCCATTGATAAGAATTGCATATAAATATATAATAAATATACGCCTAACTGTAATCTGCATACTGGAAATACACCCAGTATGTCAACATACACAAAAGGGAACCACCTACCTTCCAAACATGGAAAGACTATCAAGTGAACGTGCATCAAAATGTATAATGTATCATACTGCAGACTGTATTGTGAATTGTATCGATACGTGTCACAGGTGTATTGTTTCACCACTAGTATACAGATCACGTGTACTTTCTGACCCCACGCAAATTGGGTGAAAAAAAAAAACGGGTCCAAAAGACTAGGTTTTTCCCTCTGTATTTTGTAGTGTAACTAAAACGTCCAGATTATTTGGTATCATTGTAGAGCTACATCTGTCTACTTCTATAATACCACCCACTTTAGTGATCATACATGACCTTGATGCTACAGAGCTCAGCAGTAAGCTACTACCTCCTGCCACGTAAATGCGGTGCCAGGGGTTAACGAGCTAAACCACTGAATCTTGAAACAATCATTGATACTCTTACAACTTTTCCAGTTTTTGGAGATCAAATGCCTCCTTCTTCCAGTTAAATCTTGGAATGAGAACATAACCCCTCAGTTCCTCTCATCATGTTTGAACTGGGTAATACACAACAAATATTCTGATTTAGCACTAGAATAAAGTCACCATATGAAGATTTCTGTTCATGAGAGAAGGTCAATACCTGAGAGCCATACCGTGACCATAAACCTGAGTGGTGAAACTATCAATAACATTGTAAACATTTATGAAAAAAACTCTAACAATGATAACTCTATGGACCAAATTACAATGTGATGCTGAATCTGCTGAATCATGCTCAGCACTTATTTATGTGGAAACCCAGAAAACCACACATAATGAACCATATTGTTATGGAATAAAGAGAGTATATGATGCTTCTAAATAATTTACCTACTGACAGCGCAGACAGACTTGACAATTATATCATTTTTGAGATTTGAAATGCATTGTGGATGATAAGTGTAAAGATGTAATGTTAATTCAACAGGTATTAAACAGGTCACAAAGTTGTTGATTTTGTATAGTGCGATAATATCTTACTGCAGATTGTATTACATTTTTATTTTAAATGTATGATACTGACTGTGCAGTTGTGATGTTGCACTTGAAGCATTACTACCATCACTACATGTAGATGACATTCGACCCCCAGGTACAATATCAGGTTCAGTGACTGTTGTCTGGTGAATTTGCACTAAATCCAAATGCAAAGTCTGCAAAGTCTAACGATGATAATGCTGCACTGCTGACAGTATAGAAATTGTTTCCATTTTCTTTGTATTTATACACAGCAGTCAGTACTTCAAAGGTCATCAGTTTTCTCTGAAGTCTCAGGAAAACTATTGTATTGGTACATTTAAAGACCCAGAAGGATTAACCGTCGTTTAATTAATTGTAGCTGTTTTTGTTTGCGTCTTCAGAGGTCGGTTGCTTGTTGGTACAGTCCAGTAGCATGATTGAGTGTATCACAGCATACAGTACTCAGGCCCGATGTCAACATAAAGGGATTATGATGTAACAATGCACTGTAAAGATGGGTTTGTCAATACGAACAAAGGAATTGTTTATGTAACAGATAAATTTCAGTGCATTGTGCATCCAAGTCTGTGGCTTCCTTTCATGGTCCTTTTGAATGTCTCCACTCCAATTCCATGATTATATGTACAAATTAAAGAGCCAAAAAGGTTGCCGCCCAAAAAGTTACCAGATGGTATATTTTTCGCCAATAAGGAAAATTAATCGCACTATGTGACATTGCCATAGCCCAGGACGATCCCTGCTTTATGTTTGCTACGGCAACCCAAGTAAATCTATAACTAATTTTTTTTTTGTCAGTACGATTAGTATTTGTTACTTATTAATGAACTTTAAGTGAATAAAATTATATTTTATAGGGAGAAAATTTCTGAATAATAATTAAAGAAATATTGCATCATCGTAATAACTGAACTGTAGAGACATGTTTGAAAGTAAAGTTTTAATTATCTAGGCCTAACAGTAATGAATTGAGGATATGTGATATGTAGGCAAAAAGTAAGTGGCCATGTACACATTCAGAAGAATTATATTTGATGGAACAGTATACACTATATTTGATTTTTTTGTCGAAAAATACTTTTTCACCGTTTTTCTCTATTTGGTTGCTATGGTAAACATGAACACAAATCAATTTCACCGACATCTAAGTGCTAGCAATCTGCATGCATATATGCATCACTGTATAGAATTTCACAGCAATCTGATTATAAATAATAGTTCTGAAGCTGTTATATGGATTTGGCCCAAAACGTCTGTATTGTTCTCAATCAATTCAGCATTAAGAGATAGGGCGTTAGAAATAAATCTGCACTGGTTTTAAGGTCAAGCAAAACAACACAGCACTAATCCTCTCCATCAGCACTGAGATGTGTTATGGTTTTGAGAAATCACATGAGCTTTATTGTACTTGAATTGGTATCTAAATACATTACAATATGCTTTAAAAGAATACAACATGAAGCTTAATATTATTCTACATGAGTTTGTATCTCTTTAGCCTTGCTAGACATTATTTTACAAAATGAAATACACAAAGTGAACAAACATAATTTAATTCACATTAACTAAAATTACTGCTATATGATTAACTGTTATTTTGTTATTTTCTCCCTGCCCCAACATGTATACATGTACTGATGGAGGTTTTGGTCATTCTTGCTATACCATAGTTCACTATATAACGTGGTTCATTCTATTCATTAAAATTTCAATAATTTCTGCAAAAAAATGGTTCAGTGTATACGAAGCTCAATAGTTATGGATTTCAACTACCACACTGACATTATAAAGAGGGAGAGCTGAATATGAACTTTTCTAAAGACATGAAGTGTTGTTCTTACCCTGTGCTGTTTAATCCACTCGTGTATGAACTTTATGCTGGACTCAAACTCCTTATACTGCTTCAACTTTCTGATGAGAAGAAAATTTCAGGTATTTAAACTTCCTTCGTTGTGATAGAGAAAAGAAACAGCTATCTCATTTTTTTTGTGCCACTGGTATCTTTACTACATAATCGAATTTATATGCTGCAGAATTGTATTCCTTTTATTTTTGTTCGGTGTTTTACAGCACAGCAGTACAATTTATTTTATGCCAATACAATTGGAGTAAAGTTTCTTACCCATGAACACACCATGGTAGCTGATCTGGGCTGATCCTATGGCAAGATTTGAACTCACACTATTGTTATGGGTCACAAGTCCATCATGCTAATGTCTAAGCCAACATGGAACTTAACTTCATTTGTCACCTTATATGAAATACTGCAGGACGCAACTTGGATATTTTATAAGTGTGCAGAATTATGAACTTTAGAAGACAAGTAAAACAACCAGACACTATCAACCTTGGACTGAATTAGCTTGTAATTGGAATTATTTCAGCTTTACAAATGTCTTATAATACCTGTACATTTATGACAAGTAGTACTGGAAATAATGTTAAGATATGTAATAAATGGGCTAATCAACTTGTAAAGTTCAAGAAATTTAAACAATTGAACATACAGAACAATGCCACTATTTTAAAGTACCAGTCCAAAACTAATATTGATACGATAAATAAAAATTGACAAAACTGCACATTATGAATACTGAATGTTATTCATTCTGCTTACTCCCAAAGTTGTTGGATATAACCGTCCTTCTCATTTTTCCTGTCTTTGAGTATCCCCATTAACGCATCAACTTTCATCTGAACTTCCTGCCTCCCTGCCTGCTGCACTGCATTAAACAATATCAGCTCTTTGATCTGAGCTGCATGTTTTATTTCTGTGACCTGGCTTGTACTTTTTGGATCTACAATCTCACCTGCAGTTTTTGTGTCTGCTATCTGACCTTCACTTTTTGTGCCTGCAATCTGGCTTGCACTTTCTGTTTCTGCGATCTGACCCACGGTTTTTGTGTCTGCTTTACCTTCACACAGGACAATATCAGTCTGGAATTAGCAAAATCGAATTATATCTACACGCCCCTTGATTGTATGGATGACACTGTAGCATTACTTTCCGAAGAGTTCTAATTGAATTTACATGTCAGTTGCTTGTTACGACATGGTACAATGAATGTTAACCAATGGAGCAATACTGCATACAATTTGAAAGATGTTACTTTGCTTTAGTTTTTTTTGTAAAATATTGAAATTAAGTTTGTATTCAATCTAAAAAGGCTGAAAATTACATTTAGCCTAAGACACAAACAGCACGAGTTGATGTTTATGCTTTCACATTAGCTATTGTGATAATGAAATACTATATATTACTGTTGCACATGGGATGAAAGAGTGTTAATATACAGTAATGTCTCCTCCTTTAAGGATAAAGGTCTTATAAGCAGTAATCCGCTTTCCCGCGCATTCGATGTTAATTATCTTAAGCCAGTAGCATTTTCACCATATAGGATACATTCCAAACGTGTTCCACATGTATAACGAAGTACTTTACTGATCGGTTAATAACCACTTTTATGCAAAGTTTCTACATTGAATTGTATCTGATCCACATTGGAGAATTTGAAAGCTACACTACCGATGTGTCATACATTGAAATGTTACAATGAACCTTTAATGGTGGTTATTGCTCGTTCCACTCCAGGCTGAACAGAAACCATAACTCAGAAATAAATGTAGCTTATTCCTTGTGTGAAATCAGGCAGTACTGGCAAAGCAATAGAGAAACTTCATGCAAAAGTCATTGACTGATACATAAAGCACTTAAGCGGTGATGCTGTCTGGGTGTGTGCTTTCGAGAATCTTGCCAAATTTGTACAAATTTATACACTTGGAGAACACTGATGCGTGAGAACTCCCACAAATTATTCAGAAATTAGTTAAAAGTCACGCATATAAAAATGTGCTCGGTGAAGTATGGAGATAGCAGTGAGTGATTTTGAGCCCACAAATGGTGCTGAATATGAGCCAATTGTACATGTTAACGGATGGATAAAAACAGATGACATGACAGTCAATCTCACTTTCAGCAGTATTTCGAAATTACATATAGAAAGGGCAGAACCACTGAAATTAATTTAAAATACAGACAAGTTTTAAGTTGAAGGCAATTTTCATTTTTTTATCAATCAATTTAGCCCTGTTGATCTAATAGTACAAAACCATATATCCACATCAGGGTTCAGATGAACTAAATAAATAAGGATGAAAACAAATTAAATCAAGCAGACTATGGCATTGATGGACTAAAAATCCCAATACAGCATTACCGAACAGATGAGAAATCCTGCATAGTAGTCAGTTAACTACTGATTCAAGAAAGTAAGTTTATGTTTGTGACAAATCCTATTTTGGAGCAGATGTGTCCAAAAGATAATATGTGAGCTCTGGAAAATTGATTTTGTTGGTATTCATCCTCATTCCCATGCCCAGATTAGTTCTAGATGTAACTTTCAATGTAAGACGAAACTACATTATTTCTTCTGATTTAAAGATAACATTATAATGTCTTCCATGTTTAAGAGAGACATGAAATTGGTAATAAGATGTTTTCAGTGCCATCATGCAGTACAAAACAAAGGTGCCTGGTGGCTAAAGCGAGTTAAATGGAGCCACAATTAAATGGCCTAAAATGCTGAATAAAACTCACTGTCAACCAGCAGGTACCCTGTATGACATTTTATATATCTTGCCATTGATAAGAATTGCATATAAATATATAATAAATATACGCCTAACTGTAATCTGCATACTGGAAATACACCCAGTATGTCAACATACACAAAAGGGAACCACCTACCTTCCAAACATGGAAAGACTATCAAGTGAACGTGCATCAAAATGTATAATGTATCATACTGCAGACTGTATTGTGAATTGTATCGATACGTGTCACAGGTGTATTGTTTCACCACTAGTATACAGATCACGTGTACTTTCTGACCCCACGCAAATTGGGTGAAAAAAAAAACGGGTCCAAAAGACTAGGTTTTTCCCTCTGTATTTTGTAGTGTAACTAAAACGTCCAGATTATTTGGTATCATTGTAGAGCTACATCTGTCTACTTCTATAATACCACCCACTTTAGTGATCATACATGACCTTGATGCTACAGAGCTCAGCAGTAAGCTACTACCTCCTGCCACGTAAATGCGGTGCCAGGGGTTAACGAGCTAAACCACTGAATCTTGAAACAATCATTGATACTCTTACAACTTTTCCAGTTTTTGGAGATCAAATGCCTCCTTCTTCCAGTTAAATCTTGGAATGAGAACATAACCCCTCAGTTCCTCTCATCATGTTTGAACTGGGTAATACACAACAAATATTCTGATTTAGCACTAGAATAAAGTCACCATATGAAGATTTCTGTTCATGAGAGAAGGTCAATACCTGAGAGCCATACCGTGACCATAAACCTGAGTGGTGAAACTATCAATAACATTGTAAACATTTATGAAAAAAACTCTAACAATGATAACTCTATGGACCAAATTACAATGTGATGCTGAATCTGCTGAATCATGCTCAGCACTTATTTATGTGGAAACCCAGAAAACCATACATAATGAACCATATTGTTATGGAATAAAGAGAGTATATGATGCTTCTAAATAATTTACCTACTGACAGCGCAGACAGACTTGACAATTATATCATTTTTGAGATTTGAAATGCATTGTGGATGATAAGTGTAAAGATGTAATGTTAATTCAACAGGTATTAAACAGGTCACAAAGTTGTTGATTTTGTATAGTGCGATAATATCTTACTGCAGATTGTATTACATTTTTATTTTAAATGTATGATACTGACTGTGCAGTTGTGATGTTGCACTTGAAGCATTACTACCATCACTACATGTAGATGACATTCGACCCCCAGGTACAATATCAGGTTCAGTGACTGTTGTCTGGTGAATTTGCACTAAATCCAAATGCAAAGTCTGCAAAGTCTAACGATGATAATGCTGCACTGCTGACAGTATAGAAATTGTTTCCATTTTCTTTGTATTTATACACAGCAGTCAGTACTTCAAAGGTCATCAGTTTTCTCTGAAGTCTCAGGAAAACTATTGTATTGGTACATTTAAAGACCCAGAAGGATTAACCGTCGTTTAATTAATTGTAGCTGTTTTTGTTTGCGTCTTCAGAGGTCGGTTGCTTGTTGGTACAGTCCAGTAGCATGATTGAGTGTATCACAGCATACAGTACTCAGGCCCGATGTCAACATAAAGGGATTATGATGTAACAATGCACTGTAAAGATGGGTTTGTCAATACGAACAAAGGAATTGTTTATGTAACAGATAAATTTCAGTGCATTGTGCATCCAAGTCTGTGGCTTCCTTTCATGGTCCTTTTGAATGTCTCCACTCCAATTCCATGATTATATGTACAAATTAAAGAGCCAAAAAGGTTGCCGCCCAAAAAGTTACCAGATGGTATATTTTTCGCCAATAAGGAAAATTAATCGCACTATGTGACATTGCCATAGCCCAGGACGATCCCTGCTTTATGTTTGCTACGGCAACCCAAGTAAATCTATAACTAATTTTTTTTTTGTCAGTACGATTAGTATTTGTTACTTATTAATGAACTTTAAGTGAATAAAATTATATTTTATAGGGAGAAAATTTCTGAATAATAATTAAAGAAATATTGCATCATCGTAATAACTGAACTGTAGAGACATGTTTGAAAGTAACGTTTTAATTATCTAGGCCTAACAGTAATGAATTGAGGATATGTGATATGTAGGCAAAAAGTAAGTGGCCATGTACACATTCAGAAGAATTATATTTGATGGAACAGTATACACTATATTTGATTTTTTTGTCGAAAAATACTTTTTCACCGTTTTTCTCTATTTGGTTGCTATGGTAAACATGAACACAAATCAATTTCACCGACATCTAAGTGCTAGCAATCTGCATGCATATATGCATCACTGTATAGAATTTCACAGCAATCTGATTATAAATAATAGTTCTGAAGCTGTTATATGGATTTGGCCCAAAACGTCTGTATTGTTCTCAATCAATTCAGCATTAAGAGATAGGGCGTTAGAAATAAATCTGCACTGGTTTTAAGGTCAAGCAAAACAACACAGCACTAATCCTCTCCATCAGCACTGAGATGTGTTATGGTTTTGAGAAATCACATGAGCTTTATTGTACTTGAATTGGTATCTAAATACATTACAATATGCTTTAAAAGAATACAACATGAAGCTTAATATTATTCTACATGAGTTTGTATCTCTTTAGCCTTGCTAGACATTATTTTACAAAATGAAATACACAAAGTGAACAAACATAATTTAATTCACATTAACTAAAATTACTGCTATATGATTAACTGTTATTTTGTTATTTTCTCCCTGCCCCAACATGTATACATGTACTGATGGAGGTTTTGGTCATTCTTGCTATACCATAGTTCACTATATAACGTGGTTCATTCAATTCATTAAAATTGCCATAATTTCTGCAAAACAAATGGTTCAGTGTATACGAAGCTCAATAGTTATGGATTTCAACTACCACACTGACATTATAAAGAGGGAGAGCTGAATATGAACTTTTCTAAAGACATGAAGTGTTGTTCTTACCCTGTGCTGTTTAATCCACTCGTGTATGAACTTTATGCTGGACTCAAACTCCTTATACTGCTTCAACTTTCTGATGAGAAGAAAATTTCAGGTATTTAAACTTCCTTCGTTGTGATAGAGAAAAGAAACAGCTATCTCATTTTTTTTGTGCCACTGGTATCTTTACTACATAATCGAATTTATATGCTGCAGAATTGTATTCCTTTTATTTTTGTTCGGTGTTTTACAGCACAGCAGTACAATTTATTTTATGCCAATACAATTGGAGTAAAGTTTCTTACCCATGAACACACCATGGTAGCTGATCTGGGCTGATCCTATGGCAAGATTTGAACTCACACTATTGTTATGGGTCACAAGTCCATCATGCTAATGTCTAAGCCAACATGGAACTTAACTTCATTTGTCACCTTATATGAAATACTGCAGGACGCAACTTGGATATTTTATAAGTGTGCAGAATTATGAACTTTAGAAGACAAGTAAAACAACCAGACACTATCAACCTTGGACTGAATTAGCTTGTAATTGGAATTATTTCAGCTTTACAAATGTCTTATAATACCTGTACATTTATGACAAGTAGTACTGGAAATAATGTTAAGATATGTAATAAATGGGCTAATCAACTTGTAAAGTTCAAGAAATTTAAACAATTGAACATACAGAACAATGCCACTATTTTAAAGTACCAGTCCAAAACTAATATTGATACGATAAATAAAAATTGACAAAACTGCACATTATGAATACTGAATGTTATTCATTCTGCTTACTCCCAAAGTTGTTGGATATAACCGTCCTTCTCATTTTTCCTGTCTTTGAGTATCCCCATTAACGCATCAACTTTCATCTGAACTTCCTGCCTCCCTGCCTGCTGCACTGCATTAAACAATATCAGCTCTTTGATCTGAGCTGCATGTTTTATTTCTGTGACCTGGCTTGTACTTTTTGGATCTACAATCTCACCTGCAGTTTTTGTGTCTGCTATCTGACCTTCACTTTTTGTGCCTGCAATCTGGCTTGCACTTTCTGTTTCTGCGATCTGACCCACGGTTTTTGTGTCTGCTTTACCTTCACACAGGACAATATCAGTCTGGAATTAGCAAAATCGAATTATATCTACACGCCCCTTGATTGTATGGATGACACTGTAGCATTACTTTCCGAAGAGTTCTAATTGAATTTACATGTCAGTTGCTTGTTACGACATGGTACAATGAATGTTAACCAATGGAGCAATACTGCATACAATTTGAAAGATGTTACTTTGCTTTAGTTTTTTTTGTAAAATATTGAAATTAAGTTTGTATTCAATCTAAAAAGGCTGAAAATTACATTTAGCCTAAGACACAAACAGCACGAGTTGATGTTTATGCTTTCACATTAGCTATTGTGATAATGAAATACTATATATTACTGTTGCACATGGGATGAAAGAGTGTTAATATACAGTAATGTCTCCTCCTTTAAGGATAAAGGTCTTATAAGCAGTAATCCGCTTTCCCGCGCATTCGATGTTAATTATCTTAAGCCAGTAGCATTTTCACCATATAGGATACATTCCAAACGTGTTCCACATGTATAACGAAGTACTTTACTGATCGGTTAATAACCACTTTTATGCAAAGTTTCTACATTGAATTGTATCTGATCCACATTGGAGAATTTGAAAGCTACACTACCGATGTGTCATACATTGAAATGTTACAATGAACCTTTAATGGTGGTTATTGCTCGTTCCACTCCAGGCTGAACAGAAACCATAACTCAGAAATAAATGTAGCTTATTCCTTGTGTGAAATCAGGCAGTACTGGCAAAGCAATAGAGAAACTTCATGCAAAAGTCATTGACTGATACATAAAGCACTTAAGCGGTGATGCTGTCTGGGTGTGTGCTTTCGAGAATCTTGCCAAATTTGTACAAATTTATACACTTGGAGAACACTGATGCGTGAGAACTCCCACAAATTATTCAGAAATTAGTTAAAAGTCACGCATATAAAAATGTGCTCGGTGAAGTATGGAGATAGCAGTGAGTGATTTTGAGCCCACAAATGGTGCTGAATATGAGCCAATTGTACATGTTAACGGATGGATAAAAACAGATGACATGACAGTCAATCTCACTTTCAGCAGTATTTCGAAATTACATATAGAAAGGGCAGAACCACTGAAATTAATTTAAAATACAGACAAGTTTTAAGTTGAAGGCAATTTTCATTTTTTTATCAATCAATTTAGCCCTGTTGATCTAATAGTACAAAACCATATATCCACATCAGGGTTCAGATGAACTAAATAAATAAGGATGAAAACAAATTAAATCAAGCAGACTATGGCATTGATGGACTAAAAATCCCAATACAGCATTACCGAACAGATGAGAAATCCTGCATAGTAGTCAGTTAACTACTGATTCAAGAAAGTAAGTTTATGTTTGTGACAAATCCTATTTTGGAGCAGATGTGTCCAAAAGATAATATGTGAGCTCTGGAAAATTGATTTTGTTGGTATTCATCCTCATTCCCATGCCCAGATTAGTTCTAGATGTAACTTTCAATGTAAGACGAAACTACATTATTTCTTCTGATTTAAAGATAACATTATAATGTCTTCCATGTTTAAGAGAGACATGAAATTGGTAATAAGATGTTTTCAGTGCCATCATGCAGTACAAAACAAAGGGCCTGGTGGCTAAAGCGAGTTAAATGGAGCCACAATTAAATGGCCTAAAATGCTGAATAAAACTCACTGTCAACCAGCAGGTACCCTGTATGACATTTTATATATCTTGCCATTGATAAGAATTGCATATAAATATATAATAAATATACGCCTAACTGTAATCTGCATACTGGAAATACACCCAGTATGTCAACATACACAAAAGGGAACCACCTACCTTCCAAACATGGAAAGACTATCAAGTGAACGTGCATCAAAATGTATAATGTATCATACTGCAGACTGTATTGTGAATTGTATCGATACGTGTCACAGGTGTATTGTTTCACCACTAGTATACAGATCACGTGTACTTTCTGACCCCACGCAAATTGGGTGAAAAAAAAAAACGGGTCCAAAAGACTAGGTTTTTCCCTCTGTATTTTGTAGTGTAACTAAAACGTCCAGATTATTTGGTATCATTGTAGAGCTACATCTGTCTACTTCTATAATACCACCCACTTTAGTGATCATACATGACCTTGATGCTACAGAGCTCAGCAGTAAGCTACTACCTCCTGCCACGTAAATGCGGTGCCAGGGGTTAACGAGCTAAACCACTGAATCTTGAAACAATCATTGATACTCTTACAACTTTTCCAGTTTTTGGAGATCAAATGCCTCCTTCTTCCAGTTAAATCTTGGAATGAGAACATAACCCCTCAGTTCCTCTCATCATGTTTGAACTGGGTAATACACAACAAATATTCTGATTTAGCACTAGAATAAAGTCACCATATGAAGATTTCTGTTCATGAGAGAAGGTCAATACCTGAGAGCCATACCGTGACCATAAACCTGAGTGGTGAAACTATCAATAACATTGTAAACATTTATGAAAAAAACTCTAACAATGATAACTCTATGGACCAAATTACAATGTGATGCTGAATCTGCTGAATCATGCTCAGCACTTATTTATGTGGAAACCCAGAAAACCATACATAATGAACCATATTGTTATGGAATAAAGAGAGTATATGATGCTTCTAAATAATTTACCTACTGACAGCGCAGACAGACTTGACAATTATATCATTTTTGAGATTTGAAATGCATTGTGGATGATAAGTGTAAAGATGTAATGTTAATTCAACAGGTATTAAACAGGTCACAAAGTTGTTGATTTTGTATAGTGCGATAATATCTTACTGCAGATTGTATTACATTTTTATTTTAAATGTATGATACTGACTGTGCAGTTGTGATGTTGCACTTGAAGCATTACTACCATCACTACATGTAGATGACATTCGACCCCCAGGTACAATATCAGGTTCAGTGACTGTTGTCTGGTGAATTTGCACTAAATCCAAATGCAAAGTCTGCAAAGTCTAACGATGATAATGCTGCACTGCTGACAGTATAGAAATTGTTTCCATTTTCTTTGTATTTATACACAGCAGTCAGTACTTCAAAGGTCATCAGTTTTCTCTGAAGTCTCAGGAAAACTATTGTATTGGTACATTTAAAGACCCAGAAGGATTAACCGTCGTTTAATTAATTGTAGCTGTTTTTGTTTGCGTCTTCAGAGGTCGGTTGCTTGTTGGTACAGTCCAGTAGCATGATTGAGTGTATCACAGCATACAGTACTCAGGCCCGATGTCAACATAAAGGGATTATGATGTAACAATGCACTGTAAAGATGGGTTTGTCAATACGAACAAAGGAATTGTTTATGTAACAGATAAATTTCAGTGCATTGTGCATCCAAGTCTGTGGCTTCCTTTCATGGTCCTTTTGAATGTCTCCACTCCAATTCCATGATTATATGTACAAATTAAAGAGCCAAAAAGGTTGCCGCCCAAAAAGTTACCAGATGGTATATTTTTCGCCAATAAGGAAAATTAATCGCACTATGTGACATTGCCATAGCCCAGGACGATCCCTGCTTTATGTTTGCTACGGCAACCCAAGTAAATCTATAACTAATTTTTTTTTTGTCAGTACGATTAGTATTTGTTACTTATTAATGAACTTTAAGTGAATAAAATTATATTTTATAGGGAGAAAATTTCTGAATAATAATTAAAGAAATATTGCATCATCGTAATAACTGAACTGTAGAGACATGTTTGAAAGTAACGTTTTAATTATCTAGGCCTAACAGTAATGAATTGAGGATATGTGATATGTAGGCAAAAAGTAAGTGGCCATGTACACATTCAGAAGAATTATATTTGATGGAACAGTATACACTATATTTGATTTTTTTGTCGAAAAATACTTTTTCACCGTTTTTCTCTATTTGGTTGCTATGGTAAACATGAACACAAATCAATTTCACCGACATCTAAGTGCTAGCAATCTGCATGCATATATGCATCACTGTATAGAATTTCACAGCAATCTGATTATAAATAATAGTTCTGAAGCTGTTATATGGATTTGGCCCAAAACGTCTGTATTGTTCTCAATCAATTCAGCATTAAGAGATAGGGCGTTAGAAATAAATCTGCACTGGTTTTAAGGTCAAGCAAAACAACACAGCACTAATCCTCTCCATCAGCACTGAGATGTGTTATGGTTTTGAGAAATCACATGAGCTTTATTGTACTTGAATTGGTATCTAAATACATTACAATATGCTTTAAAAGAATACAACATGAAGCTTAATATTATTCTACATGAGTTTGTATCTCTTTAGCCTTGCTAGACATTATTTTACAAAATGAAATACACAAAGTGAACAAACATAATTTAATTCACATTAACTAAAATTACTGCTATATGATTAACTGTTATTTTGTTATTTTCTCCCTGCCCCAACATGTATACATGTACTGATGGAGGTTTTGGTCATTCTTGCTATACCATAGTTCACTATATAACGTGGTTCATTCAATTCATTAAAATTGCCATAATTTCTGCAAAACAAATGGTTCAGTGTATACGAAGCTCAATAGTTATGGATTTCAACTACCACACTGACATTATAAAGAGGGAGAGCTGAATATGAACTTTTCTAAAGACATGAAGTGTTGTTCTTACCCTGTGCTGTTTAATCCACTCGTGTATGAACTTTATGCTGGACTCAAACTCCTTATACTGCTTCAACTTTCTGATGAGAAGAAAATTTCAGGTATTTAAACTTCCTTCGTTGTGATAGAGAAAAGAAACAGCTATCTCATTTTTTTTGTGCCACTGGTATCTTTACTACATAATCGAATTTATATGCTGCAGAATTGTATTCCTTTTATTTTTGTTCGGTGTTTTACAGCACAGCAGTACAATTTATTTTATGCCAATACAATTGGAGTAAAGTTTCTTACCCATGAACACACCATGGTAGCTGATCTGGGCTGATCCTATGGCAAGATTTGAACTCACACTATTGTTATGGGTCACAAGTCCATCATGCTAATGTCTAAGCCAACATGGAACTTAACTTCATTTGTCACCTTATATGAAATACTGCAGGACGCAACTTGGATATTTTATAAGTGTGCAGAATTATGAACTTTAGAAGACAAGTAAAACAACCAGACACTATCAACCTTGGACTGAATTAGCTTGTAATTGGAATTATTTCAGCTTTACAAATGTCTTATAATACCTGTACATTTATGACAAGTAGTACTGGAAATAATGTTAAGATATGTAATAAATGGGCTAATCAACTTGTAAAGTTCAAGAAATTTAAACAATTGAACATACAGAACAATGCCACTATTTTAAAGTACCAGTCCAAAACTAATATTGATACGATAAATAAAAATTGACAAAACTGCACATTATGAATACTGAATGTTATTCATTCTGCTTACTCCCAAAGTTGTTGGATATAACCGTCCTTCTCATTTTTCCTGTCTTTGAGTATCCCCATTAACGCATCAACTTTCATCTGAACTTCCTGCCTCCCTGCCTGCTGCACTGCATTAAACAATATCAGCTCTTTGATCTGAGCTGCATGTTTTATTTCTGTGACCTGGCTTGTACTTTTTGGATCTACAATCTCACCTGCAGTTTTTGTGTCTGCTATCTGACCTTCACTTTTTGTGCCTGCAATCTGGCTTGCACTTTCTGTTTCTGCGATCTGACCCACGGTTTTTGTGTCTGCTTTACCTTCACACAGGACAATATCAGTCTGGAATTAGCAAAATCGAATTATATCTACACGCCCCTTGATTGTATGGATGACACTGTAGCATTACTTTCCGAAGAGTTCTAATTGAATTTACATGTCAGTTGCTTGTTACGACATGGTACAATGAATGTTAACCAATGGAGCAATACTGCATACAATTTGAAAGATGTTACTTTGCTTTAGTTTTTTTTGTAAAATATTGAAATTAAGTTTGTATTCAATCTAAAAAGGCTGAAAATTACATTTAGCCTAAGACACAAACAGCACGAGTTGATGTTTATGCTTTCACATTAGCTATTGTGATAATGAAATACTATATATTACTGTTGCACATGGGATGAAAGAGTGTTAATATACAGTAATGTCTCCTCCTTTAAGGATAAAGGTCTTATAAGCAGTAATCCGCTTTCCCGCGCATTCGATGTTAATTATCTTAAGCCAGTAGCATTTTCACCATATAGGATACATTCCAAACGTGTTCCACATGTATAACGAAGTACTTTACTGATCGGTTAATAACCACTTTTATGCAAAGTTTCTACATTGAATTGTATCTGATCCACATTGGAGAATTTGAAAGCTACACTACCGATGTGTCATACATTGAAATGTTACAATGAACCTTTAATGGTGGTTATTGCTCGTTCCACTCCAGGCTGAACAGAAACCATAACTCAGAAATAAATGTAGCTTATTCCTTGTGTGAAATCAGGCAGTACTGGCAAAGCAATAGAGAAACTTCATGCAAAAGTCATTGACTGATACATAAAGCACTTAAGCGGTGATGCTGTCTGGGTGTGTGCTTTCGAGAATCTTGCCAAATTTGTACAAATTTATACACTTGGAGAACACTGATGCGTGAGAACTCCCACAAATTATTCAGAAATTAGTTAAAAGTCACGCATATAAAAATGTGCTCGGTGAAGTATGGAGATAGCAGTGAGTGATTTTGAGCCCACAAATGGTGCTGAATATGAGCCAATTGTACATGTTAACGGATGGATAAAAACAGATGACATGACAGTCAATCTCACTTTCAGCAGTATTTCGAAATTACATATAGAAAGGGCAGAACCACTGAAATTAATTTAAAATACAGACAAGTTTTAAGTTGAAGGCAATTTTCATTTTTTTATCAATCAATTTAGCCCTGTTGATCTAATAGTACAAAACCATATATCCACATCAGGGTTCAGATGAACTAAATAAATAAGGATGAAAACAAATTAAATCAAGCAGACTATGGCATTGATGGACTAAAAATCCCAATACAGCATTACCGAACAGATGAGAAATCCTGCATAGTAGTCAGTTAACTACTGATTCAAGAAAGTAAGTTTATGTTTGTGACAAATCCTATTTTGGAGCAGATGTGTCCAAAAGATAATATGTGAGCTCTGGAAAATTGATTTTGTTGGTATTCATCCTCATTCCCATGCCCAGATTAGTTCTAGATGTAACTTTCAATGTAAGACGAAACTACATTATTTCTTCTGATTTAAAGATAACATTATAATGTCTTCCATGTTTAAGAGAGACATGAAATTGGTAATAAGATGTTTTCAGTGCCATCATGCAGTACAAAACAAAGGGCCTGGTGGCTAAAGCGAGTTAAATGGAGCCACAATTAAATGGCCTAAAATGCTGAATAAAACTCACTGTCAACCAGCAGGTACCCTGTATGACATTTTATATATCTTGCCATTGATAAGAATTGCATATAAATATATAATAAATATACGCCTAACTGTAATCTGCATACTGGAAATACACCCAGTATGTCAACATACACAAAAGGGAACCACCTACCTTCCAAACATGGAAAGACTATCAAGTGAACGTGCATCAAAATGTATAATGTATCATACTGCAGACTGTATTGTGAATTGTATCGATACGTGTCACAGGTGTATTGTTTCACCACTAGTATACAGATCACGTGTACTTTCTGACCCCACGCAAATTGGGTGAAAAAAAAAAACGGGTCCAAAAGATTAGGTTTTTCCCTCTGTATTTTGTAGTGTAACTAAAACGTCCAGATTATTTGGTATCATTGTAGAGCTACATCTGTCTACTTCTATAATACCACCCACTTTAGTGATCATACATGACCTTGATGCTACAGAGCTCAGCAGTAAGCTACTACCTCCTGCCACGTAAATGCGGTGCCAGGGGTTAACGAGCTAAACCACTGAATCTTGAAACAATCATTGATACTCTTACAACTTTTCCAGTTTTTGGAGATCAAATGCCTCCTTCTTCCAGTTAAATCTTGGAATGAGAACATAACCCCTCAGTTCCTCTCATCATGTTTGAACTGGGTAATACACAACAAATATTCTGATTTAGCACTAGAATAAAGTCACCATATGAAGATTTCTGTTCATGAGAGAAGGTCAATACCTGAGAGCCATACCGTGACCATAAACCTGAGTGGTGAAACTATCAATAACATTGTAAACATTTATGAAAAAAACTCTAACAATGATAACTCTATGGACCAAATTACAATGTGATGCTGAATCTGCTGAATCATGCTCAGCACTTATTTATGTGGAAACCCAGAAAACCACACATAATGAACCATATTGTTATGGAATAAAGAGAGTATATGATGCTTCTAAATAATTTACCTACTGACAGCGCAGACAGACTTGACAATTATATCATTTTTGAGATTTGAAATGCATTGTGGATGATAAGTGTAAAGATGTAATGTTAATTCAACAGGTATTAAACAGGTCACAAAGTTGTTGATTTTGTATAGTGCGATAATATCTTACTGCAGATTGTATTACATTTTTATTTTAAATGTATGATACTGACTGTGCAGTTGTGATGTTGCACTTGAAGCATTACTACCATCACTACATGTAGATGACATTCGACCCCCAGGTACAATATCAGGTTCAGTGACTGTTGTCTGGTGAATTTGCACTAAATCCAAATGCAAAGTCTGCAAAGTCTAACGATGATAATGCTGCACTGCTGACAGTATAGAAATTGTTTCCATTTTCTTTGTATTTATACACAGCAGTCAGTACTTCAAAGGTCATCAGTTTTCTCTGAAGTCTCAGGAAAACTATTGTATTGGTACATTTAAAGACCCAGAAGGATTAACCGTCGTTTAATTAATTGTAGCTGTTTTTGTTTGCGTCTTCAGAGGTCGGTTGCTTGTTGGTACAGTCCAGTAGCATGATTGAGTGTATCACAGCATACAGTACTCAGGCCAGATGTCAACATAAAGGGATTATGATGTAACAATGCACTGTAAAGATGGGTTTGTCAATACGAACAAAGGAATTGTTTATGTAACAGATAAATTTCAGTGCATTGTGCATCCAAGTCTGTGGCTTCCTTTCATGGTCCTTTTGAATGTCTCCACTCCAATTCCATGATTATATGTACAAATTAAAGAGCCAAAAAGGTTGCCGCCCAAAAAGTTACCAGATGGTATATTTTTCGCCAATAAGGAAAATTAATCGCACTATGTGACATTGCCATAGCCCAGGACGATCCCTGCTTTATGTTTGCTACGGCAACCCAAGTAAATCTATAACTAATTTTTTTTTTGTCAGTACGATTAGTATTTGTTACTTATTAATGAACTTTAAGTGAATAAAATTATATTTTATAGGGAGAAAATTTCTGAATAATAATTAAAGAAATATTGCATCATCGTAATAACTGAACTGTAGAGACATGTTTGAAAGTAACGTTTTAATTATCTAGGCCTAACAGTAATGAATTGAGGATATGTGATATGTAGGCAAAAAGTAAGTGGCCATGTACACATTCAGAAGAATTATATTTGATGGAACAGTATACACTATATTTGATTTTTTTGTCGAAAAATACTTTTTCACCGTTTTTCTCTATTTGGTTGCTATGGTAAACATGAACACAAATCAATTTCACCGACATCTAAGTGCTAGCAATCTGCATGCATATATGCATCACTGTATAGAATTTCACAGCAATCTGATTATAAATAATAGTTCTGAAGCTGTTATATGGATTTGGCCCAAAACGTCTGTATTGTTCTCAATCAATTCAGCATTAAGAGATAGGGCGTTAGAAATAAATCTGCACTGGTTTTAAGGTCAAGCAAAACAACACAGCACTAATCCTCTCCATCAGCACTGAGATGTGTTATGGTTTTGAGAAATCACATGAGCTTTATTGTACTTGAATTGGTATCTAAATACATTACAATATGCTTTAAAAGAATACAACATGAAGCTTAATATTATTCTACATGAGTTTGTATCTCTTTAGCCTTGCTAGACATTATTTTACAAAATGAAATACACAAAGTGAACAAACATAATTTAATTCACATTAACTAAAATTACTGCTATATGATTAACTGTTATTTTGTTATTTTCTCCCTGCCCCAACATGTATACATGTACTGATGGAGGTTTTGGTCATTCTTGCTATACCATAGTTCACTATATAACGTGGTTCATTCAATTCATTAAAATTGCCATAATTTCTGCAAAACAAATGGTTCAGTGTATACGAAGCTCAATAGTTATGGATTTCAACTACCACACTGACATTATAAAGAGGGAGAGCTGAATATGAACTTTTCTAAAGACATGAAGTGTTGTTCTTACCCTGTGCTGTTTAATCCACTCGTGTATGAACTTTATGCTGGACTCAAACTCCTTATACTGCTTCAACTTTCTGATGAGAAGAAAATTTCAGGTATTTAAACTTCCTTCGTTGTGATAGAGAAAAGAAACAGCTATCTCATTTTTTTTGTGCCACTGGTATCTTTACTACATAATCGAATTTATATGCTGCAGAATTGTATTCCTTTTATTTTTGTTCGGTGTTTTACAGCACAGCAGTACAATTTATTTTATGCCAATACAATTGGAGTAAAGTTTCTTACCCATGAACACACCATGGTAGCTGATCTGGGCTGATCCTATGGCAAGATTTGAACTCACACTATTGTTATGGGTCACAAGTCCATCATGCTAATGTCTAAGCCAACATGGAACTTAACTTCATTTGTCACCTTATATGAAATACTGCAGGACGCAACTTGGATATTTTATAAGTGTGCAGAATTATGAACTTTAGAAGACAAGTAAAACAACCAGACACTATCAACCTTGGACTGAATTAGCTTGTAATTGGAATTATTTCAGCTTTACAAATGTCTTATAATACCTGTACATTTATGACAAGTAGTACTGGAAATAATGTTAAGATATGTAATAAATGGGCTAATCAACTTGTAAAGTTCAAGAAATTTAAACAATTGAACATACAGAACAATGCCACTATTTTAAAGTACCAGTCCAAAACTAATATTGATACGATAAATAAAAATTGACAAAACTGCACATTATGAATACTGAATGTTATTCATTCTGCTTACTCCCAAAGTTGTTGGATATAACCGTCCTTCTCATTTTTCCTGTCTTTGAGTATCCCCATTAACGCATCAACTTTCATCTGAACTTCCTGCCTCCCTGCCTGCTGCACTGCATTAAACAATATCAGCTCTTTGATCTGAGCTGCATGTTTTATTTCTGTGACCTGGCTTGTACTTTTTGGATCTACAATCTCACCTGCAGTTTTTGTGTCTGCTATCTGACCTTCACTTTTTGTGCCTGCAATCTGGCTTGCACTTTCTGTTTCTGCGATCTGACCCACGGTTTTTGTGTCTGCTTTACCTTCACACAGGACAATATCAGTCTGGAATTAGCAAAATCGAATTATATCTACACGCCCCTTGATTGTATGGATGACACTGTAGCATTACTTTCCGAAGAGTTCTAATTGAATTTACATGTCAGTTGCTTGTTACGACATGGTACAATGAATGTTAACCAATGGAGCAATACTGCATACAATTTGAAAGATGTTACTTTGCTTTAGTTTTTTTTGTAAAATATTGAAATTAAGTTTGTATTCAATCTAAAAAGGCTGAAAATTACATTTAGCCTAAGACACAAACAGCACGAGTTGATGTTTATGCTTTCACATTAGCTATTGTGATAATGAAATACTATATATTACTGTTGCACATGGGATGAAAGAGTGTTAATATACAGTAATGTCTCCTCCTTTAAGGATAAAGGTCTTATAAGCAGTAATCCGCTTTCCCGCGCATTCGATGTTAATTATCTTAAGCCAGTAGCATTTTCACCATATAGGATACATTCCAAACGTGTTCCACATGTATAACGAAGTACTTTACTGATCGGTTAATAACCACTTTTATGCAAAGTTTCTACATTGAATTGTATCTGATCCACATTGGAGAATTTGAAAGCTACACTACCGATGTGTCATACATTGAAATGTTACAATGAACCTTTAATGGTGGTTATTGCTCGTTCCACTCCAGGCTGAACAGAAACCATAACTCAGAAATAAATGTAGCTTATTCCTTGTGTGAAATCAGGCAGTACTGGCAAAGCAATAGAGAAACTTCATGCAAAAGTCATTGACTGATACATAAAGCACTTAAGCGGTGATGCTGTCTGGGTGTGTGCTTTCGAGAATCTTGCCAAATTTGTACAAATTTATACACTTGGAGAACACTGATGCGTGAGAACTCCCACAAATTATTCAGAAATTAGTTAAAAGTCACGCATATAAAAATGTGCTCGGTGAAGTATGGAGATAGCAGTGAGTGATTTTGAGCCCACAAATGGTGCTGAATATGAGCCAATTGTACATGTTAACGGATGGATAAAAACAGATGACATGACAGTCAATCTCACTTTCAGCAGTATTTCGAAATTACATATAGAAAGGGCAGAACCACTGAAATTAATTTAAAATACAGACAAGTTTTAAGTTGAAGGCAATTTTCATTTTTTTATCAATCAATTTAGCCCTGTTGATCTAATAGTACAAAACCATATATCCACATCAGGGTTCAGATGAACTAAATAAATAAGGATGAAAACAAATTAAATCAAGCAGACTATGGCATTGATGGACTAAAAATCCCAATACAGCATTACCGAACAGATGAGAAATCCTGCATAGTAGTCAGTTAACTACTGATTCAAGAAAGTAAGTTTATGTTTGTGACAAATCCTATTTTGGAGCAGATGTGTCCAAAAGATAATATGTGAGCTCTGGAAAATTGATTTTGTTGGTATTCATCCTCATTCCCATGCCCAGATTAGTTCTAGATGTAACTTTCAATGTAAGACGAAACTACATTATTTCTTCTGATTTAAAGATAACATTATAATGTCTTCCATGTTTAAGAGAGACATGAAATTGGTAATAAGATGTTTTCAGTGCCATCATGCAGTACAAAACAAAGGGCCTGGTGGCTAAAGCGAGTTAAATGGAGCCACAATTAAATGGCCTAAAATGCTGAATAAAACTCACTGTCAACCAGCAGGTACCCTGTATGACATTTTATATATCTTGCCATTGATAAGAATTGCATATAAATATATAATAAATATACGCCTAACTGTAATCTGCATACTGGAAATACACCCAGTATGTCAACATACACAAAAGGGAACCACCTACCTTCCAAACATGGAAAGACTATCAAGTGAACGTGCATCAAAATGTATAATGTATCATACTGCAGACTGTATTGTGAATTGTATCGATACGTGTCACAGGTGTATTGTTTCACCACTAGTATACAGATCACGTGTACTTTCTGACCCCACGCAAATTGGGTGAAAAAAAAAAACGGGTCCAAAAGATTAGGTTTTTCCCTCTGTATTTTGTAGTGTAACTAAAACGTCCAGATTATTTGGTATCATTGTAGAGCTACATCTGTCTACTTCTATAATACCACCCACTTTAGTGATCATACATGACCTTGATGCTACAGAGCTCAGCAGTAAGCTACTACCTCCTGCCACGTAAATGCGGTGCCAGGGGTTAACGAGCTAAACCACTGAATCTTGAAACAATCATTGATACTCTTACAACTTTTCCAGTTTTTGGAGATCAAATGCCTCCTTCTTCCAGTTAAATCTTGGAATGAGAACATAACCCCTCAGTTCCTCTCATCATGTTTGAACTGGGTAATACACAACAAATATTCTGATTTAGCACTAGAATAAAGTCACCATATGAAGATTTCTGTTCATGAGAGAAGGTCAATACCTGAGAGCCATACCGTGACCATAAACCTGAGTGGTGAAACTATCAATAACATTGTAAACATTTATGAAAAAAACTCTAACAATGATAACTCTATGGACCAAATTACAATGTGATGCTGAATCTGCTGAATCATGCTCAGCACTTATTTATGTGGAAACCCAGAAAACCACACATAATGAACCATATTGTTATGGAATAAAGAGAGTATATGATGCTTCTAAATAATTTACCTACTGACAGCGCAGACAGACTTGACAATTATATCATTTTTGAGATTTGAAATGCATTGTGGATGATAAGTGTAAAGATGTAATGTTAATTCAACAGGTATTAAACAGGTCACAAAGTTGTTGATTTTGTATAGTGCGATAATATCTTACTGCAGATTGTATTACATTTTTATTTTAAATGTATGATACTGACTGTGCAGTTGTGATGTTGCACTTGAAGCATTACTACCATCACTACATGTAGATGACATTCGACCCCCAGGTACAATATCAGGTTCAGTGACTGTTGTCTGGTGAATTTGCACTAAATCCAAATGCAAAGTCTGCAAAGTCTAACGATGATAATGCTGCACTGCTGACAGTATAGAAATTGTTTCCATTTTCTTTGTATTTATACACAGCAGTCAGTACTTCAAAGGTCATCAGTTTTCTCTGAAGTCTCAGGAAAACTATTGTATTGGTACATTTAAAGACCCAGAAGGATTAACCGTCGTTTAATTAATTGTAGCTGTTTTTGTTTGCGTCTTCAGAGGTCGGTTGCTTGTTGGTACAGTCCAGTAGCATGATTGAGTGTATCACAGCATACAGTACTCAGGCCAGATGTCAACATAAAGGGATTATGATGTAACAATGCACTGTAAAGATGGGTTTGTCAATACGAACAAAGGAATTGTTTATGTAACAGATAAATTTCAGTGCATTGTGCATCCAAGTCTGTGGCTTCCTTTCATGGTCCTTTTGAATGTCTCCACTCCAATTCCATGATTATATGTACAAATTAAAGAGCCAAAAAGGTTGCCGCCCAAAAAGTTACCAGATGGTATATTTTTCGCCAATAAGGAAAATTAATCGCACTATGTGACATTGCCATAGCCCAGGACGATCCCTGCTTTATGTTTGCTACGGCAACCCAAGTAAATCTATAACTAATTTTTTTTTTGTCAGTACGATTAGTATTTGTTACTTATTAATGAACTTTAAGTGAATAAAATTATATTTTATAGGGAGAAAATTTCTGAATAATAATTAAAGAAATATTGCATCATCGTAATAACTGAACTGTAGAGACATGTTTGAAAGTAACGTTTTAATTATCTAGGCCTAACAGTAATGAATTGAGGATATGTGATATGTAGGCAAAAAGTAAGTGGCCATGTACACATTCAGAAGAATTATATTTGATGGAACAGTATACACTATATTTGATTTTTTTGTCGAAAAATACTTTTTCACCGTTTTTCTCTATTTGGTTGCTATGGTAAACATGAACACAAATCAATTTCACCGACATCTAAGTGCTAGCAATCTGCATGCATATATGCATCACTGTATAGAATTTCACAGCAATCTGATTATAAATAATAGTTCTGAAGCTGTTATATGGATTTGGCCCAAAACGTCTGTATTGTTCTCAATCAATTCAGCATTAAGAGATAGGGCGTTAGAAATAAATCTGCACTGGTTTTAAGGTCAAGCAAAACAACACAGCACTAATCCTCTCCATCAGCACTGAGATGTGTTATGGTTTTGAGAAATCACATGAGCTTTATTGTACTTGAATTGGTATCTAAATACATTACAATATGCTTTAAAAGAATACAACATGAAGCTTAATATTATTCTACATGAGTTTGTATCTCTTTAGCCTTGCTAGACATTATTTTACAAAATGAAATACACAAAGTGAACAAACATAATTTAATTCACATTAACTAAAATTACTGCTATATGATTAACTGTTATTTTGTTATTTTCTCCCTGCCCCAACATGTATACATGTACTGATGGAGGTTTTGGTCATTCTTGCTATACCATAGTTCACTATATAACGTGGTTCATTCAATTCATTAAAATTGCCATAATTTCTGCAAAACAAATGGTTCAGTGTATACGAAGCTCAATAGTTATGGATTTCAACTACCACACTGACATTATAAAGAGGGAGAGCTGAATATGAACTTTTCTAAAGACATGAAGTGTTGTTCTTACCCTGTGCTGTTTAATCCACTCGTGTATGAACTTTATGCTGGACTCAAACTCCTTATACTGCTTCAACTTTCTGATGAGAAGAAAATTTCAGGTATTTAAACTTCCTTCGTTGTGATAGAGAAAAGAAACAGCTATCTCATTTTTTTTGTGCCACTGGTATCTTTACTACATAATCGAATTTATATGCTGCAGAATTGTATTCCTTTTATTTTTGTTCGGTGTTTTACAGCACAGCAGTACAATTTATTTTATGCCAATACAATTGGAGTAAAGTTTCTTACCCATGAACACACCATGGTAGCTGATCTGGGCTGATCCTATGGCAAGATTTGAACTCACACTATTGTTATGGGTCACAAGTCCATCATGCTAATGTCTAAGCCAACATGGAACTTAACTTCATTTGTCACCTTATATGAAATACTGCAGGACGCAACTTGGATATTTTATAAGTGTGCAGAATTATGAACTTTAGAAGACAAGTAAAACAACCAGACACTATCAACCTTGGACTGAATTAGCTTGTAATTGGAATTATTTCAGCTTTACAAATGTCTTATAATACCTGTACATTTATGACAAGTAGTACTGGAAATAATGTTAAGATATGTAATAAATGGGCTAATCAACTTGTAAAGTTCAAGAAATTTAAACAATTGAACATACAGAACAATGCCACTATTTTAAAGTACCAGTCCAAAACTAATATTGATACGATAAATAAAAATTGACAAAACTGCACATTATGAATACTGAATGTTATTCATTCTGCTTACTCCCAAAGTTGTTGGATATAACCGTCCTTCTCATTTTTCCTGTCTTTGAGTATCCCCATTAACGCATCAACTTTCATCTGAACTTCCTGCCTCCCTGCCTGCTGCACTGCATTAAACAATATCAGCTCTTTGATCTGAGCTGCATGTTTTATTTCTGTGACCTGGCTTGTACTTTTTGGATCTACAATCTCACCTGCAGTTTTTGTGTCTGCTATCTGACCTTCACTTTTTGTGCCTGCAATCTGGCTTGCACTTTCTGTTTCTGCGATCTGACCCACGGTTTTTGTGTCTGCTTTACCTTCACACAGGACAATATCAGTCTGGAATTAGCAAAATCGAATTATATCTACACGCCCCTTGATTGTATGGATGACACTGTAGCATTACTTTCCGAAGAGTTCTAATTGAATTTACATGTCAGTTGCTTGTTACGACATGGTACAATGAATGTTAACCAATGGAGCAATACTGCATACAATTTGAAAGATGTTACTTTGCTTTAGTTTTTTTTGTAAAATATTGAAATTAAGTTTGTATTCAATCTAAAAAGGCTGAAAATTACATTTAGCCTAAGACACAAACAGCACGAGTTGATGTTTATGCTTTCACATTAGCTATTGTGATAATGAAATACTATATATTACTGTTGCACATGGGATGAAAGAGTGTTAATATACAGTAATGTCTCCTCCTTTAAGGATAAAGGTCTTATAAGCAGTAATCCGCTTTCCCGCGCATTCGATGTTAATTATCTTAAGCCAGTAGCATTTTCACCATATAGGATACATTCCAAACGTGTTCCACATGTATAACGAAGTACTTTACTGATCGGTTAATAACCACTTTTATGCAAAGTTTCTACATTGAATTGTATCTGATCCACATTGGAGAATTTGAAAGCTACACTACCGATGTGTCATACATTGAAATGTTACAATGAACCTTTAATGGTGGTTATTGCTCGTTCCACTCCAGGCTGAACAGAAACCATAACTCAGAAATAAATGTAGCTTATTCCTTGTGTGAAATCAGGCAGTACTGGCAAAGCAATAGAGAAACTTCATGCAAAAGTCATTGACTGATACATAAAGCACTTAAGCGGTGATGCTGTCTGGGTGTGTGCTTTCGAGAATCTTGCCAAATTTGTACAAATTTATACACTTGGAGAACACTGATGCGTGAGAACTCCCACAAATTATTCAGAAATTAGTTAAAAGTCACGCATATAAAAATGTGCTCGGTGAAGTATGGAGATAGCAGTGAGTGCTTTTGAGCCCACAAATGGTGCTGAATATGAGCCAAGTGTACATGTTAACGGATGGATAAAAACAGATGACATGACAGTCAATCTCACTTTCAGCAGTATTTCGAAATTACATATAGAAAGGGCAGAACCACTGAAATTAATTTAAAATACAGACAAGTTTTAAGTTGAAGGCAATTTTCATTTTTTTATCAATCAATTTAGCCCTGTTGATCTAATAGTACAAAACCATATATCCACATCAGGGTTCAGATGAACTAAATAAATAAGGATGAAAACAAATTAAATCAAGCAGACTATGGCATTGATGGACTAAAAATCCCAATACAGCATTACCGAACAGATGAGAAATCCGGCATAGTAGTCAGTTAACTACTGATTCAAGAAAGTAAGTTTATGTTTGTGACAAATCCTATTTTGGAGCAGATGTGTCCAAAAGATAATATGTGAGCTCTGGAAAATTGATTTTGTTGGTATTCATCCTCATTCCTATGCCCAGATTAGTTCTAGATGTAACTTTCAATGTAAGACGAAACTACATTATTTCTTCTGATTTAAAGATAACATTATAATGTCTTCCATGTTTAAGAGAGACATGAAATTGGTAATAAGATGTTTTCAGTGGCATCATGCAGTACAAAACAAAGGGCCTGGTGGCTAAAGCGAGTTAAATGGAGCCACAATTAAATGGCCTAAAATGCTGAATAAAACTCACTGTCAACCAGCAGGTACCCTGTATGACATTTTATATATCTTGCCATTGATAAGAATTGCATATAAATATATAATAAATATACGCCTAACTGTAATCTGCATACTGGAAATACACCCAGTATGTCAACATACACAAAAGGGAACCACCTACCTTCCAAACATGGAAAGACTATCAAGTGAACGTGCATCAAAATGTATAATGTATCATACTGCAGACTGTATTGTGAATTGTATCGATACGTGTCACAGGTGTATTGTTTCACCACTAGTATACAGATCACGTGTACTTTCTGACCCCACGCAAATTGGGTGAAAAAAAAAACGGGTCCAAAAGATTAGGTTTTTCCCTCTGTATTTTGTAGTGTAACTAAAACGTCCAGATTATTTGGTATCATTGTAGAGCTACATCTGTCTACTTCTATAATACCACCCACTTTAGTGATCATACATGACCTTGATGCTACAGAGCTCAGCAGTAAGCTACTACCTCCTGCCACGTAAATGCGGTGCCAGGGGTTAACGAGCTAAACCACTGAATCTTGAAACAATCATTGATACTCTTACAACTTTTCCAGTTTTTGGAGATCAAATGCCTCCTTCTTCCAGTTAAATCTTGGAATGAGAACATAACCCCTCAGTTCCTCTCATCATGTTTGAACTGGGTAATACACAACAAATATTCTGATTTAGCACTAGAATAAAGTCACCATATGAAGATTTCTGTTCATGAGAGAAGGTCAATACCTGAGAGCCATACCGTGACCATAAACCTGAGTGGTGAAACTATCAATAACATTGTAAACATTTATGAAAAAAACTCTAACAATGATAACTCTATGGACCATATTACAATGTGATGCTGAATCTGCTGAATCATGCTCAGCACTTATTTATGTGGAAACCCAGAAAACCACACATAATGAACCATATTGTTATGGAATAAAGAGAGTATATGATGCTTCTAAATAATTTACCTACTGACAGCGCAGACAGACTTGACAATTATATCATTTTTGAGATTTGAAATGCATTGTGGATGATAAGTGTAAAGATGTAATGTTAATTCAACAGGTATTAAACAGGTCACAAAGTTGTTGATTTTGTATAGTGCGATAATATCTTACTGCAGATTGTATTACATTTTTATTTTAAATGTATGATACTGACTGTGCAGTTGTGATGTTGCACTTGAAGCATTACTACCATCACTACATGTAGATGACATTCGACCCCCAGGTACAATATCAGGTTCAGTGACTGTTGTCTGGTGAATTTGCACTAAATCCAAATGCAAAGTCTGCAAAGTCTAACGATGATAATGCTGCACTGCTGACAGTATAGAAATTGTTTCCATTTTCTTTGTATTTATACACAGCAGTCAGTACTTCAAAGGTCATCAGTTTTCTCTGAAGTCTCAGGAAAACTATTGTATTGGTACATTTAAAGACCCAGAAGGATTAACCGTCGTTTAATTAATTGTAGCTGTTTTTGTTTGCGTCTTCAGAGGTCGGATGCTTGTTGGTACAGTCCAGTAGCATGATTGAGTGTATCACAGCATACAGTACTCAGGCCAGATGTCAACATAAAGGGATTATGATGTAACAATGCACTGTAAAGATGGGTTTGTCAATACGAACAAAGGAATTGTTTATGTAACAGATAAATTTCAGTGCATTGTGCATCCAAGTCTGTGGCTTCCTTTCATGGTCCTTTTGAATGTCTCCACTCCAATTCCATGATTATATGTACAAATTAAAGAGCCAAAAAGGTTGCCGCCCAAAAAGTTACCAGATGGTATATTTTTCGCCAATAAGGAAAATTAATCGCACTATGTGACATTGCCATAGCCCAGGACGATCCCTGCTTTATGTTTGCTACGGCAACCCAAGTAAATCTATAACTAATTTTTTTTTTGTCAGTACGATTAGTATTTGTTACTTATTAATGAACTTTAAGTGAATAAAATTATATTTTATAGGGAGAAAATTTCTGAATAATAATTAAAGAAATATTGCATCATCGTAATAACTGAACTGTAGAGACATGTTTGAAAGTAACGTTTTAATTATCTAGGCCTAACAGTAATGAATTGAGGATATGTGATATGTAGGCAAAAAGTAAGTGGCCATGTACACATTCAGAAGAATTATATTTGATGGAACAGTATACACTATATTTGATTTTTTTGTCGAAAAATACTTTTTCACCGTTTTTCTCTATTTGGTTGCTATGGTAAACATGAACACAAATCAATTTCACCGACATCTAAGTGCTAGCAATCTGCATGCATATATGCATCACTGTATAGAATTTCACAGCAATCTGATTATAAATAATAGTTCTGAAGCTGTTATATGGATTTGGCCCAAAACGTCTGTATTGTTCTCAATCAATTCAGCATTAAGAGATAGGGCGTTAGAAATAAATCTGCACTGGTTTTAAGGTCAAGCAAAACAACACAGCACTAATCCTCTCCATCAGCACTGAGATGTGTTATGGTTTTGAGAAATCACATGAGCTTTATTGTACTTGAATTGGTATCTAAATACATTACAATATGCTTTAAAAGAATACAACATGAAGCTTAATATTATTCTACATGAGTTTGTATCTCTTTAGCCTTGCTAGACATTATTTTACAAAATGAAATACACAAAGTGAACAAACATAATTTAATTCACATTAACTAAAATTACTGCTATATGATTAACTGTTATTTTGTTATTTTCTCCCTGCCCCAACATGTATACATGTACTGATGGAGGTTTTGGTCATTCTTGCTATACCATAGTTCACTATATAACGTGGTTCATTCAATTCATTAAAATTGCCATAATTTCTGCAAAACAAATGGTTCAGTGTATACGAAGCTCAATAGTTATGGATTTCAACTACCACACTGACATTATAAAGAGGGAGAGCTGAATATGAACTTTTCTAAAGACATGAAGTGTTGTTCTTACCCTGTGCTGTTTAATCCACTCGTGTATGAACTTTATGCTGGACTCAAACTCCTTATACTGCTTCAACTTTCTGATGAGAAGAAAATTTCAGGTATTTAAACTTCCTTCGTTGTGATAGAGAAAAGAAACAGCTATCTCATTTTTTTTGTGCCACTGGTATCTTTACTACATAATCGAATTTATATGCTGCAGAATTGTATTCCTTTTATTTTTGTTCGGTGTTTTACAGCACAGCAGTACAATTTATTTTATGCCAATACAATTGGAGTAAAGTTTCTTACCCATGAACACACCATGGTAGCTGATCTGGGCTGATCCTATGGCAAGATTTGAACTCACACTATTGTTATGGGTCACAAGTCCATCATGCTAATGTCTAAGCCAACATGGAACTTAACTTCATTTGTCACCTTATATGAAATACTGCAGGACGCAACTTGGATATTTTATAAGTGTGCAGAATTATGAACTTTAGAAGACAAGTAAAACAGCCAGACACTATCAACCTTGGACTGAATTAGCTTGTAATTGGAATTATTTCAGCTTTACAAATGTCTTATAATACCTGTACATTTATGACAAGTAGTACTGGAAATAATGTTAAGATATGTAATAAATGGGCTAATCAACTTGTAAAGTTCAAGAAATTTAAACAATTGAACATACAGAACAATGCCACTATTTTAAAGTACCAGTCCAAAACTAATATTGATACGATAAATAAAAATTGACAAAACTGCACATTATGAATACTGAATGTTATTCATTCTGCTTACTCCCAAAGTTGTTGGATATAACCGTCCTTCTCATTTTTCCTGTCTTTGAGTATCCCCATTAACGCATCAACTTTCATCTGAACTTCCTGCCTCCCTGCCTGCTGCACTGCATTAAACAATATCAGCTCTTTGATCTGAGCTGCATGTTTTATTTCTGTGACCTGGCTTGTACTTTTTGGATCTACAATCTCACCTGCAGTTTTTGTGTCTGCTATCTGACCTTCACTTTTTGTGCCTGCAATCTGGCTTGCACTTTCTGTTTCTGCGATCTGACCCACGGTTTTTGTGTCTGCTTTACCTTCACACAGGACAATATCAGTCTGGAATTAGCAAAATCGAATTATATCTACACGCCCCTTGATTGTATGGATGACACTGTAGCATTACTTTCCGAAGAGTTCTAATTGAATTTACATGTCAGTTGCTTGTTACGACATGGTACAATGAATGTTAACCAATGGAGCAATACTGCATACAATTTGAAAGATGTTACTTTGCTTTAGTTTTTTTTGTAAAATATTGAAATTAAGTTTGTATTCAATCTAAAAAGGCTGAACATTACATTTAGCCTAAGACACAAACAGCACGAGTTGATGTTTATGCTTTCACATTAGCTATTGTGATAATGAAATACTATATATTACTGTTGCACATGGGATGAAAGAGTGTTAATATACAGTAATGTCTCCTCCTTTAAGGATAAAGGTCTTATAAGCAGTAATCCGCTTTCCCGCGCATTCGATGTTAATTATCTTAAGCCAGTAGCATTTTCACCATATAGGATACATTCCAAACGTGTTCCACATGTATAACGAAGTACTTTACTGATCGGTTAATAACCACTTTTATGCAAAGTTTCTACATTGAATTGTATCTGATCCACATTGGAGAATTTGAAAGCTACACTACCGATGTGTCATACATTGAAATGTTACAATGAACCTTTAATGGTGGTTATTGCTCGTTCCACTCCAGGCTGAACAGAAACCATAACTCAGAAATAAATGTAGCTTATTCCTTGTGTGAAATCAGGCAGTACTGGCAAAGCAATAGAGAAACTTCATGCAAAAGTCATTGACTGATACATAAAGCACTTAAGCGGTGATGCTGTCTGGGTGTGTGCTTTCGAGAATCTTGCCAAATTTGTACAAATTTATACACTTGGAGAACACTGATGCGTGAGAACTCCCACAAATTATTCAGAAATTAGTTAAAAGTCACGCATATAAAAATGTGCTCGGTGAAGTATGGAGATAGCAGTGAGTGATTTTGAGCCCACAAATGGTGCTGAATATGAGCCAATTGTACATGTTAACGGATGGATAAAAACAGATGACATGACAGTCAATCTCACTTTCAGCAGTATTTCGAAATTACATATAGAAAGGGCAGAACCACTGAAATTAATTTAAAATACAGACAAGTTTTAAGTTGAAGGCAATTTTCATTTTTTTATCAATCAATTTAGCCCTGTTGATCTAATAGTACAAAACCATATATCCACATCAGGGTTCAGATGAACTAAATAAATAAGGATGAAAACAAATTAAATCAAGCAGACTATGGCATTGATGGACTAAAAATCCCAATACAGCATTACCGAACAGATGAGAAATCCGGCATAGTAGTCAGTTAACTACTGATTCAAGAAAGTAAGTTTATGTTTGTGACAAATCCTATTTTGGAGCAGATGTGTCCAAAAGATAATATGTGAGCTCTGGAAAATTGATTTTGTTGGTATTCATCCTCATTCCTATGCCCAGATTAGTTCTAGATGTAACTTTCAATGTAAGACGAAACTACATTATTTCTTCTGATTTAAAGATAACATTATAATGTCTTCCATGTTTAAGAGAGACATGAAATTGGTAATAAGATGTTTTCAGTGCCATCATGCAGTACAAAACAAAGGGCCTGGTGGCTAAAGCGAGTTAAATGGAGCCACAATTAAATGGCCTAAAATGCTGAATAAAACTCACTGTCAACCAGCAGGTACCCTGTATGACATTTTATATATCTTGCCATTGATAAGAATTGCATATAAATATATAATAAATATACGCCTAACTGTAATCTGCATACTGGAAATACACCCAGTATGTCAACATACACAAAAGGGAACCACCTACCTTCCAAACATGGAAAGACTATCAAGTGAACGTGCATCAAAATGTATAATGTATCATACTGCAGACTGTATTGTGAATTGTATCGATACGTGTCACAGGTGTATTGTTTCACCACTAGTATACAGATCACGTGTACTTTCTGACCCCACGCAAATTGGGTGAAAAAAAAACGGGTCCAAAAGATTAGGTTTTTCCCTCTGTATTTTGTAGTGTAACTAAAACGTCCAGATTATTTGGTATCATTGTAGAGCTACATCTGTCTACTTCTATAATACCACCCACTTTAGTGATCATACATGACCTTGATGCTACAGAGCTCAGCAGTAAGCTACTACCTCCTGCCACGTAAATGCGGTGCCAGGGGTTAACGAGCTAAACCACTGAATCTTGAAACAATCATTGATACTCTTACAACTTTTCCAGTTTTTGGAGATCAAATGCCTCCTTCTTCCAGTTAAATCTTGGAATGAGAACATAACCCCTCAGTTCCTCTCATCATGTTTGAACTGGGTAATACACAACAAATATTCTGATTTAGCACTAGAATAAAGTCACCATATGAAGATTTCTGTTCATGAGAGAAGGTCAATACCTGAGAGCCATACCGTGACCATAAACCTGAGTGGTGAAACTATCAATAACATTGTAAACATTTATGAAAAAAACTCTAACAATGATAACTCTATGGACCATATTACAATGTGATGCTGAATCTGCTGAATCATGCTCAGCACTTATTTATGTGGAAACCCAGAAAACCACACATAATGAACCATATTGTTATGGAATAAAGAGAGTATATGATGCTTCTAAATAATTTACCTACTGACAGCGCAGACAGACTTGACAATTATATCATTTTTGAGATTTGAAATGCATTGTGGATGATAAGTGTAAAGATGTAATGTTAATTCAACAGGTATTAAACAGGTCACAAAGTTGTTGATTTTGTATAGTGCGATAATATCTTACTGCAGATTGTATTACATTTTTATTTTAAATGTATGATACTGACTGTGCAGTTGTGATGTTGCACTTGAAGCATTACTACCATCACTACATGTAGATGACATTCGACCCCCAGGTACAATATCAGGTTCAGTGACTGTTGTCTGGTGAATTTGCACTAAATCCAAATGCAAAGTCTGCAAAGTCTAACGATGATAATGCTGCACTGCTGACAGTATAGAAATTGTTTCCATTTTCTTTGTATTTATACACAGCAGTCAGTACTTCAAAGGTCATCAGTTTTCTCTGAAGTCTCAGGAAAACTATTGTATTGGTACATTTAAAGACCCAGAAGGATTAACCGTCGTTTAATTAATTGTAGCTGTTTTTGTTTGCGTCTTCAGAGGTCGGATGCTTGTTGGTACAGTCCAGTAGCATGATTGAGTGTATCACAGCATACAGTACTCAGGCCAGATGTCAACATAAAGGGATTATGATGTAACAATGCACTGTAAAGATGGGTTTGTCAATACGAACAAAGGAATTGTTTATGTAACAGATAAATTTCAGTGCATTGTGCATCCAAGTCTGTGGCTTCCTTTCATGGTCCTTTTGAATGTCTCCACTCCAATTCCATGATTATATGTACAAATTAAAGAGCCAAAAAGGTTGCCGCCCAAAAAGTTACCAGATGGTATATTTTTCGCCAATAAGGAAAATTAATCGCACTATGTGACATTGCCATAGCCCAGGACGATCCCTGCTTTATGTTTGCTACGGCAACCCAAGTAAATCTATAACTAATTTTTTTTTTGTCAGTACGATTAGTATTTGTTACTTATTAATGAACTTTAAGTGAATAAAATTATATTTTATAGGGAGAAAATTTCTGAATAATAATTAAAGAAATATTGCATCATCGTAATAACTGAACTGTAGAGACATGTTTGAAAGTAACGTTTTAATTATCTAGGCCTAACAGTAATGAATTGAGGATATGTGATATGTAGGCAAAAAGTAAGTGGCCATGTACACATTCAGAAGAATTATATTTGATGGAACAGTATACACTATATTTGATTTTTTTGTCGAAAAATACTTTTTCACCGTTTTTCTCTATTTGGTTGCTATGGTAAACATGAACACAAATCAATTTCACCGACATCTAAGTGCTAGCAATCTGCATGCATATATGCATCACTGTATAGAATTTCACAGCAATCTGATTATAAATAATAGTTCTGAAGCTGTTATATGGATTTGGCCCAAAACGTCTGTATTGTTCTCAATCAATTCAGCATTAAGAGATAGGGCGTTAGAAATAAATCTGCACTGGTTTTAAGGTCAAGCAAAACAACACAGCACTAATCCTCTCCATCAGCACTGAGATGTGTTATGGTTTTGAGAAATCACATGAGCTTTATTGTACTTGAATTGGTATCTAAATACATTACAATATGCTTTAAAAGAATACAACATGAAGCTTAATATTATTCTACATGAGTTTGTATCTCTTTAGCCTTGCTAGACATTATTTTACAAAATGAAATACACAAAGTGAACAAACATAATTTAATTCACATTAACTAAAATTACTGCTATATGATTAACTGTTATTTTGTTATTTTCTCCCTGCCCCAACATGTATACATGTACTGATGGAGGTTTTGGTCATTCTTGCTATACCATAGTTCACTATATAACGTGGTTCATTCAATTCATTAAAATTGCCATAATTTCTGCAAAACAAATGGTTCAGTGTATACGAAGCTCAATAGTTATGGATTTCAACTACCACACTGACATTATAAAGAGGGAGAGCTGAATATGAACTTTTCTAAAGACATGAAGTGTTGTTCTTACCCTGTGCTGTTTAATCCACTCGTGTATGAACTTTATGCTGGACTCAAACTCCTTATACTGCTTCAACTTTCTGATGAGAAGAAAATTTCAGGTATTTAAACTTCCTTCGTTGTGATAGAGAAAAGAAACAGCTATCTCATTTTTTTTGTGCCACTGGTATCTTTACTACATAATCGAATTTATATGCTGCAGAATTGTATTCCTTTTATTTTTGTTCGGTGTTTTACAGCACAGCAGTACAATTTATTTTATGCCAATACAATTGGAGTAAAGTTTCTTACCCATGAACACACCATGGTAGCTGATCTGGGCTGATCCTATGGCAAGATTTGAACTCACACTATTGTTATGGGTCACAAGTCCATCATGCTAATGTCTAAGCCAACATGGAACTTAACTTCATTTGTCACCTTATATGAAATACTGCAGGACGCAACTTGGATATTTTATAAGTGTGCAGAATTATGAACTTTAGAAGACAAGTAAAACAACCAGACACTATCAACCTTGGACTGAATTAGCTTGTAATTGGAATTATTTCAGCTTTACAAATGTCTTATAATACCTGTACATTTATGACAAGTAGTACTGGAAATAATGTTAAGATATGTAATAAATGGGCTAATCAACTTGTAAAGTTCAAGAAATTTAAACAATTGAACATACAGAACAATGCCACTATTTTAAAGTACCAGTCCAAAACTAATATTGATACGATAAATAAAAATTGACAAAACTGCACATTATGAATACTGAATGTTATTCATTCTGCTTACTCCCAAAGTTGTTGGATATAACCGTCCTTCTCATTTTTCCTGTCTTTGAGTATCCCCATTAACGCATCAACTTTCATCTGAACTTCCTGCCTCCCTGCCTGCTGCACTGCATTAAACAATATCAGCTCTTTGATCTGAGCTGCATGTTTTATTTCTGTGACCTGGCTTGTACTTTTTGGATCTACAATCTCACCTGCAGTTTTTGTGTCTGCTATCTGACCTTCACTTTTTGTGCCTGCAATCTGGCTTGCACTTTCTGTTTCTGCGATCTGACCCACGGTTTTTGTGTCTGCTTTACCTTCACACAGGACAATATCAGTCTGGAATTAGCAAAATCGAATTATATCTACACGCCCCTTGATTGTATGGATGACACTGTAGCATTACTTTCCGAAGAGTTCTAATTGAATTTACATGTCAGTTGCTTGTTACGACATGGTACAATGAATGTTAACCAATGGAGCAATACTGCATACAATTTGAAAGATGTTACTTTGCTTTAGTTTTTTTTGTAAAATATTGAAATTAAGTTTGTATTCAATCTAAAAAGGCTGAAAATTACATTTAGCCTAAGACACAAACAGCACGAGTTGATGTTTATGCTTTCACATTAGCTATTGTGATAATGAAATACTATATATTACTGTTGCACATGGGATGAAAGAGTGTTAATATACAGTAATGTCTCCTCCTTTAAGGATAAAGGTCTTATAAGCAGTAATCCGCTTTCCCGCGCATTCGATGTTAATTATCTTAAGCCAGTAGCATTTTCACCATATAGGATACATTCCAAACGTGTTCCACATGTATAACGAAGTACTTTACTGATCGGTTAATAACCACTTTTATGCAAAGTTTCTACATTGAATTGTATCTGATCCACATTGGAGAATTTGAAAGCTACACTACCGATGTGTCATACATTGAAATGTTACAATGAACCTTTAATGGTGGTTATTGCTCGTTCCACTCCAGGCTGAACAGAAACCATAACTCAGAAATAAATGTAGCTTATTCCTTGTGTGAAATCAGGCAGTACTGGCAAAGCAATAGAGAAACTTCATGCAAAAGTCATTGACTGATACATAAAGCACTTAAGCGGTGATGCTGTCTGGGTGTGTGCTTTCGAGAATCTTGCCAAATTTGTACAAATTTATACACTTGGAGAACACTGATGCGTGAGAACTCCCACAAATTATTCAGAAATTAGTTAAAAGTCACGCATATAAAAATGTGCTCGGTGAAGTATGGAGATAGCAGTGAGTGATTTTGAGCCCACAAATGGTGCTGAATATGAGCCAATTGTACATGTTAACGGATGGATAAAAACAGATGACATGACAGTCAATCTCACTTTCAGCAGTATTTCGAAATTACATATAGAAAGGGCAGAACCACTGAAATTAATTTAAAATACAGACAAGTTTTAAGTTGAAGGCAATTTTCATTTTTTTATCAATCAATTTAGCCCTGTTGATCTAATAGTACAAAACCATATATCCACATCAGGGTTCAGATGAACTAAATAAATAAGGATGAAAACAAATTAAATCAAGCAGACTATGGCATTGATGGACTAAAAATCCCAATACAGCATTACCGAACAGATGAGAAATCCGGCATAGTAGTCAGTTAACTACTGATTCAAGAAAGTAAGTTTATGTTTGTGACAAATCCTATTTTGGAGCAGATGTGTCCAAAAGATAATATGTGAGCTCTGGAAAATTGATTTTGTTGGTATTCATCCTCATTCCTATGCCCAGATTAGTTCTAGATGTAACTTTCAATGTAAGACGAAACTACATTATTTCTTCTGATTTAAAGATAACATTATAATGTTTTCCATGTTTAAGAGAGACATGAAATTGGTAATAAGATGTTTTCAGTGCCATCATGCAGTACAAAACAAAGGGCCTGGTGGCTAAAGCGAGTTAAATGGAGCCACAATTAAATGGCCTAAAATGCTGAATAAAACTCACTGTCAACCAGCAGGTACCCTGTATGACATTTTATATATCTTGCCATTGATAAGAATTGCATATAAATATATAATAAATATACGCCTAACTGTAATCTGCATACTGGAAATACACCCAGTATGTCAACATACACAAAAGGGAACCACCTACCTTCCAAACATGGAAAGACTATCAAGTGAACGTGCATCAAAATGTATAATGTATCATACTGCAGACTGTATTGTGAATTGTATCGATACGTGTCACAGGTGTATTGTTTCACCACTAGTATACAGATCACGTGTACTTTCTGACCCCACGCAAATTGGGTGAAAAAAAAAACGGGTCCAAAAGATTAGGTTTTTCCCTCTGTATTTTGTAGTGTAACTAAAACGTCCAGATTATTTGGTATCATTGTAGAGCTACATCTGTCTACTTCTATAATACCACCCACTTTAGTGATCATACATGACCTTGATGCTACAGAGCTCAGCAGTAAGCTACTACCTCCTGCCACGTAAATGCGGTGCCAGGGGTTAACGAGCTAAACCACTGAATCTTGAAACAATCATTGATACTCTTACAACTTTTCCAGTTTTTGGAGATCAAATGCCTCCTTCTTCCAGTTAAATCTTGGAATGAGAACATAACCCCTCAGTTCCTCTCATCATGTTTGAACTGGGTAATACACAACAAATATTCTGATTTAGCACTAGAATAAAGTCACCATATGAAGATTTCTGTTCATGAGAGAAGGTCAATACCTGAGAGCCATACCGTGACCATAAACCTGAGTGGTGAAACTATCAATAACATTGTAAACATTTATGAAAAAAACTCTAACAATGATAACTCTATGGACCATATTACAATGTGATGCTGAATCTGCTGAATCATGCTCAGCACTTATTTATGTGGAAACCCAGAAAACCACACATAATGAACCATATTGTTATGGAATAAAGAGAGTATATGATGCTTCTAAATAATTTACCTACTGACAGCGCAGACAGACTTGACAATTATATCATTTTTGAGATTTGAAATGCATTGTGGATGATAAGTGTAAAGATGTAATGTTAATTCAACAGGTATTAAACAGGTCACAAAGTTGTTGATTTTGTATAGTGCGATAATATCTTACTGCAGATTGTATTACATTTTTATTTTAAATGTATGATACTGACTGTGCAGTTGTGATGTTGCACTTGAAGCATTACTACCATCACTACATGTAGATGACATTCGACCCCCAGGTACAATATCAGGTTCAGTGACTGTTGTCTGGTGAATTTGCACTAAATCCAAATGCAAAGTCTGCAAAGTCTAACGATGATAATGCTGCACTGCTGACAGTATAGAAATTGTTTCCATTTTCTTTGTATTTATACACAGCAGTCAGTACTTCAAAGGTCATCAGTTTTCTCTGAAGTCTCAGGAAAACTATTGTATTGGTACATTTAAAGACCCAGAAGGATTAACCGTCGTTTAATTAATTGTAGCTGTTTTTGTTTGCGTCTTCAGAGGTCGGATGCTTGTTGGTACAGTCCAGTAGCATGATTGAGTGTATCACAGCATACAGTACTCAGGCCAGATGTCAACATAAAGGGATTATGATGTAACAATGCACTGTAAAGATGGGTTTGTCAATACGAACAAAGGAATTGTTTATGTAACAGATAAATTTCAGTGCATTGTGCATCCAAGTCTGTGGCTTCCTTTCATGGTCCTTTTGAATGTCTCCACTCCAATTCCATGATTATATGTACAAATTAAAGAGCCAAAAAGGTTGCCGCCCAAAAAGTTACCAGATGGTATATTTTTCGCCAATAAGGAAAATTAATCGCACTATGTGACATTGCCATAGCCCAGGACGATCCCTGCTTTATGTTTGCTACGGCAACCCAAGTAAATCTATAACTAATTTTTTTTTTGTCAGTACGATTAGTATTTGTTACTTATTAATGAACTTTAAGTGAATAAAATTATATTTTATAGGGAGAAAATTTCTGAATAATAATTAAAGAAATATTGCATCATCGTAATAACTGAACTGTAGAGACATGTTTGAAAGTAACGTTTTAATTATCTAGGCCTAACAGTAATGAATTGAGGATATGTGATATGTAGGCAAAAAGTAAGTGGCCATGTACACATTCAGAAGAATTATATTTGATGGAACAGTATACACTATATTTGATTTTTTTGTCGAAAAATACTTTTTCACCGTTTTTCTCTATTTGGTTGCTATGGTAAACATGAACACAAATCAATTTCACCGACATCTAAGTGCTAGCAATCTGCATGCATATATGCATCACTGTATAGAATTTCACAGCAATCTGATTATAAATAATAGTTCTGAAGCTGTTATATGGATTTGGCCCAAAACGTCTGTATTGTTCTCAATCAATTCAGCATTAAGAGATAGGGCGTTAGAAATAAATCTGCACTGGTTTTAAGGTCAAGCAAAACAACACAGCACTAATCCTCTCCATCAGCACTGAGATGTGTTATGGTTTTGAGAAATCACATGAGCTTTATTGTACTTGAATTGGTATCTAAATACATTACAATATGCTTTAAAAGAATACAACATGAAGCTTAATATTATTCTACATGAGTTTGTATCTCTTTAGCCTTGCTAGACATTATTTTACAAAATGAAATACACAAAGTGAACAAACATAATTTAATTCACATTAACTAAAATTACTGCTATATGATTAACTGTTATTTTGTTATTTTCTCCCTGCCCCAACATGTATACATGTACTGATGGAGGTTTTGGTCATTCTTGCTATACCATAGTTCACTATATAACGTGGTTCATTCAATTCATTAAAATTGCCATAATTTCTGCAAAACAAATGGTTCAGTGTATACGAAGCTCAATAGTTATGGATTTCAACTACCACACTGACATTATAAAGAGGGAGAGCTGAATATGAACTTTTCTAAAGACATGAAGTGTTGTTCTTACCCTGTGCTGTTTAATCCACTCGTGTATGAACTTTATGCTGGACTCAAACTCCTTATACTGCTTCAACTTTCTGATGAGAAGAAAATTTCAGGTATTTAAACTTCCTTCGTTGTGATAGAGAAAAGAAACAGCTATCTCATTTTTTTTGTGCCACTGGTATCTTTACTACATAATCGAATTTATATGCTGCAGAATTGTATTCCTTTTATTTTTGTTCGGTGTTTTACAGCACAGCAGTACAATTTATTTTATGCCAATACAATTGGAGTAAAGTTTCTTACCCATGAACACACCATGGTAGCTGATCTGGGCTGATCCTATGGCAAGATTTGAACTCACACTATTGTTATGGGTCACAAGTCCATCATGCTAATGTCTAAGCCAACATGGAACTTAACTTCATTTGTCACCTTATATGAAATACTGCAGGACGCAACTTGGATATTTTATAAGTGTGCAGAATTATGAACTTTAGAAGACAAGTAAAACAGCCAGACACTATCAACCTTGGACTGAATTAGCTTGTAATTGGAATTATTTCAGCTTTACAAATGTCTTATAATACCTGTACATTTATGACAAGTAGTACTGGAAATAATGTTAAGATATGTAATAAATGGGCTAATCAACTTGTAAAGTTCAAGAAATTTAAACAATTGAACATACAGAACAATGCCACTATTTTAAAGTACCAGTCCAAAACTAATATTGATACGATAAATAAAAATTGACAAAACTGCACATTATGAATACTGAATGTTATTCATTCTGCTTACTCCCAAAGTTGTTGGATATAACCGTCCTTCTCATTTTTCCTGTCTTTGAGTATCCCCATTAACGCATCAACTTTCATCTGAACTTCCTGCCTCCCTGCCTGCTGCACTGCATTAAACAATATCAGCTCTTTGATCTGAGCTGCATGTTTTATTTCTGTGACCTGGCTTGTACTTTTTGGATCTACAATCTCACCTGCAGTTTTTGTGTCTGCTATCTGACCTTCACTTTTTGTGCCTGCAATCTGGCTTGCACTTTCTGTTTCTGCGATCTGACCCACGGTTTTTGTGTCTGCTTTACCTTCACACAGGACAATATCAGTCTGGAATTAGCAAAATCGAATTATATCTACACGCCCCTTGATTGTATGGATGACACTGTAGCATTACTTTCCGAAGAGTTCTAATTGAATTTACATGTCAGTTGCTTGTTACGACATGGTACAATGAATGTTAACCAATGGAGCAATACTGCATACAATTTGAAAGATGTTACTTTGCTTTAGTTTTTTTTGTAAAATATTGAAATTAAGTTTGTATTCAATCTAAAAAGGCTGAAAATTACATTTAGCCTAAGACACAAACAGCACGAGTTGATGTTTATGCTTTCACATTAGCTATTGTGATAATGAAATACTATATATTACTGTTGCACATGGGATGAAAGAGTGTTAATATACAGTAATGTCTCCTCCTTTAAGGATAAAGGTCTTATAAGCAGTAATCCGCTTTCCCGCGCATTCGATGTTAATTATCTTAAGCCAGTAGCATTTTCACCATATAGGATACATTCCAAACGTGTTCCACATGTATAACGAAGTACTTTACTGATCGGTTAATAACCACTTTTATGCAAAGTTTCTACATTGAATTGTATCTGATCCACATTGGAGAATTTGAAAGCTACACTACCGATGTGTCATACATTGAAATGTTACAATGAACCTTTAATGGTGGTTATTGCTCGTTCCACTCCAGGCTGAACAGAAACCATAACTCAGAAATAAATGTAGCTTATTCCTTGTGTGAAATCAGGCAGTACTGGCAAAGCAATAGAGAAACTTCATGCAAAAGTCATTGACTGATACATAAAGCACTTAAGCGGTGATGCTGTCTGGGTGTGTGCTTTCGAGAATCTTGCCAAATTTGTACAAATTTATACACTTGGAGAACACTGATGCGTGAGAACTCCCACAAATTATTCAGAAATTAGTTAAAAGTCACGCATATAAAAATGTGCTCGGTGAAGTATGGAGATAGCAGTGAGTGATTTTGAGCCCACAAATGGTGCTGAATATGAGCCAATTGTACATGTTAACGGATGGATAAAAACAGATGACATGACAGTCAATCTCACTTTCAGCAGTATTTCGAAATTACATATAGAAAGGGCAGAACCACTGAAATTAATTTAAAATACAGACAAGTTTTAAGTTGAAGGCAATTTTCATTTTTTTATCAATCAATTTAGCCCTGTTGATCTAATAGTACAAAACCATATATCCACATCAGGGTTCAGATGAACTAAATAAATAAGGATGAAAACAAATTAAATCAAGCAGACTATGGCATTGATGGACTAAAAATCCCAATACAGCATTACCGAACAGATGAGAAATCCGGCATAGTAGTCAGTTAACTACTGATTCAAGAAAGTAAGTTTATGTTTGTGACAAATCCTATTTTGGAGCAGATGTGTCCAAAAGATAATATGTGAGCTCTGGAAAATTGATTTTGTTGGTATTCATCCTCATTCCTATGCCCAGATTAGTTCTAGATGTAACTTTCAATGTAAGACGAAACTACATTATTTCTTCTGATTTAAAGATAACATTATAATGTTTTCCATGTTTAAGAGAGACATGAAATTGGTAATAAGATGTTTTCAGTGCCATCATGCAGTACAAAACAAAGGGCCTGGTGGCTAAAGCGAGTTAAATGGAGCCACAATTAAATGGCCTAAAATGCTGAATAAAACTCACTGTCAACCAGCAGGTACCCTGTATGACATTTTATATATCTTGCCATTGATAAGAATTGCATATAAATATATAATAAATATACGCCTAACTGTAATCTGCATACTGGAAATACACCCAGTATGTCAACATACACAAAAGGGAACCACCTACCTTCCAAACATGGAAAGACTATCAAGTGAACGTGCATCAAAATGTATAATGTATCATACTGCAGACTGTATTGTGAATTGTATCGATACGTGTCACAGGTGTATTGTTTCACCACTAGTATACAGATCACGTGTACTTTCTGACCCCACGCAAATTGGGTGAAAAAAAAAACGGGTCCAAAAGATTAGGTTTTTCCCTCTGTATTTTGTAGTGTAACTAAAACGTCCAGATTATTTGGTATCATTGTAGAGCTACATCTGTCTACTTCTATAATACCACCCACTTTAGTGATCATACATGACCTTGATGCTACAGAGCTCAGCAGTAAGCTACTACCTCCTGCCACGTAAATGCGGTGCCAGGGGTTAACGAGCTAAACCACTGAATCTTGAAACAATCATTGATACTCTTACAACTTTTCCAGTTTTTGGAGATCAAATGCCTCCTTCTTCCAGTTAAATCTTGGAATGAGAACATAACCCCTCAGTTCCTCTCATCATGTTTGAACTGGGTAATACACAACAAATATTCTGATTTAGCACTAGAATAAAGTCACCATATGAAGATTTCTGTTCATGAGAGAAGGTCAATACCTGAGAGCCATACCGTGACCATAAACCTGAGTGGTGAAACTATCAATAACATTGTAAACATTTATGAAAAAAACTCTAACAATGATAACTCTATGGACCATATTACAATGTGATGCTGAATCTGCTGAATCATGCTCAGCACTTATTTATGTGGAAACCCAGAAAACCACACATAATGAACCATATTGTTATGGAATAAAGAGAGTATATGATGCTTCTAAATAATTTACCTACTGACAGCGCAGACAGACTTGACAATTATATCATTTTTGAGATTTGAAATGCATTGTGGATGATAAGTGTAAAGATGTAATGTTAATTCAACAGGTATTAAACAGGTCACAAAGTTGTTGATTTTGTATAGTGCGATAATATCTTACTGCAGATTGTATTACATTTTTATTTTAAATGTATGATACTGACTGTGCAGTTGTGATGTTGCACTTGAAGCATTACTACCATCACTACATGTAGATGACATTCGACCCCCAGGTACAATATCAGGTTCAGTGACTGTTGTCTGGTGAATTTGCACTAAATCCAAATGCAAAGTCTGCAAAGTCTAACGATGATAATGCTGCACTGCTGACAGTATAGAAATTGTTTCCATTTTCTTTGTATTTATACACAGCAGTCAGTACTTCAAAGGTCATCAGTTTTCTCTGAAGTCTCAGGAAAACTATTGTATTGGTACATTTAAAGACCCAGAAGGATTAACCGTCGTTTAATTAATTGTAGCTGTTTTTGTTTGCGTCTTCAGAGGTCGGATGCTTGTTGGTACAGTCCAGTAGCATGATTGAGTGTATCACAGCATACAGTACTCAGGCCAGATGTCAACATAAAGGGATTATGATGTAACAATGCACTGTAAAGATGGGTTTGTCAATACGAACAAAGGAATTGTTTATGTAACAGATAAATTTCAGTGCATTGTGCATCCAAGTCTGTGGCTTCCTTTCATGGTCCTTTTGAATGTCTCCACTCCAATTCCATGATTATATGTACAAATTAAAGAGCCAAAAAGGTTGCCGCCCAAAAAGTTACCAGATGGTATATTTTTCGCCAATAAGGAAAATTAATCGCACTATGTGACATTGCCATAGCCCAGGACGATCCCTGCTTTATGTTTGCTACGGCAACCCAAGTAAATCTATAACTAATTTTTTTTTTGTCAGTACGATTAGTATTTGTTACTTATTAATGAACTTTAAGTGAATAAAATTATATTTTATAGGGAGAAAATTTCTGAATAATAATTAAAGAAATATTGCATCATCGTAATAACTGAACTGTAGAGACATGTTTGAAAGTAACGTTTTAATTATCTAGGCCTAACAGTAATGAATTGAGGATATGTGATATGTAGGCAAAAAGTAAGTGGCCATGTACACATTCAGAAGAATTATATTTGATGGAACAGTATACACTATATTTGATTTTTTTGTCGAAAAATACTTTTTCACCGTTTTTCTCTATTTGGTTGCTATGGTAAACATGAACACAAATCAATTTCACCGACATCTAAGTGCTAGCAATCTGCATGCATATATGCATCACTGTATAGAATTTCACAGCAATCTGATTATAAATAATAGTTCTGAAGCTGTTATATGGATTTGGCCCAAAACGTCTGTATTGTTCTCAATCAATTCAGCATTAAGAGATAGGGCGTTAGAAATAAATCTGCACTGGTTTTAAGGTCAAGCAAAACAACACAGCACTAATCCTCTCCATCAGCACTGAGATGTGTTATGGTTTTGAGAAATCACATGAGCTTTATTGTACTTGAATTGGTATCTAAATACATTACAATATGCTTTAAAAGAATACAACATGAAGCTTAATATTATTCTACATGAGTTTGTATCTCTTTAGCCTTGCTAGACATTATTTTACAAAATGAAATACACAAAGTGAACAAACATAATTTAATTCACATTAACTAAAATTACTGCTATATGATTAACTGTTATTTTGTTATTTTCTCCCTGCCCCAACATGTATACATGTACTGATGGAGGTTTTGGTCATTCTTGCTATACCATAGTTCACTATATAACGTGGTTCATTCAATTCATTAAAATTGCCATAATTTCTGCAAAACAAATGGTTCAGTGTATACGAAGCTCAATAGTTATGGATTTCAACTACCACACTGACATTATAAAGAGGGAGAGCTGAATATGAACTTTTCTAAAGACATGAAGTGTTGTTCTTACCCTGTGCTGTTTAATCCACTCGTGTATGAACTTTATGCTGGACTCAAACTCCTTATACTGCTTCAACTTTCTGATGAGAAGAAAATTTCAGGTATTTAAACTTCCTTCGTTGTGATAGAGAAAAGAAACAGCTATCTCATTTTTTTTGTGCCACTGGTATCTTTACTACATAATCGAATTTATATGCTGCAGAATTGTATTCCTTTTATTTTTGTTCGGTGTTTTACAGCACAGCAGTACAATTTATTTTATGCCAATACAATTGGAGTAAAGTTTCTTACCCATGAACACACCATGGTAGCTGATCTGGGCTGATCCTATGGCAAGATTTGAACTCACACTATTGTTATGGGTCACAAGTCCATCATGCTAATGTCTAAGCCAACATGGAACTTAACTTCATTTGTCACCTTATATGAAATACTGCAGGACGCAACTTGGATATTTTATAAGTGTGCAGAATTATGAACTTTAGAAGACAAGTAAAACAGCCAGACACTATCAACCTTGGACTGAATTAGCTTGTAATTGGAATTATTTCAGCTTTACAAATGTCTTATAATACCTGTACATTTATGACAAGTAGTACTGGAAATAATGTTAAGATATGTAATAAATGGGCTAATCAACTTGTAAAGTTCAAGAAATTTAAACAATTGAACATACAGAACAATGCCACTATTTTAAAGTACCAGTCCAAAACTAATATTGATACGATAAATAAAAATTGACAAAACTGCACATTATGAATACTGAATGTTATTCATTCTGCTTACTCCCAAAGTTGTTGGATATAACCGTCCTTCTCATTTTTCCTGTCTTTGAGTATCCCCATTAACGCATCAACTTTCATCTGAACTTCCTGCCTCCCTGCCTGCTGCACTGCATTAAACAATATCAGCTCTTTGATCTGAGCTGCATGTTTTATTTCTGTGACCTGGCTTGTACTTTTTGGATCTACAATCTCACCTGCAGTTTTTGTGTCTGCTATCTGACCTTCACTTTTTGTGCCTGCAATCTGGCTTGCACTTTCTGTTTCTGCGATCTGACCCACGGTTTTTGTGTCTGCTTTACCTTCACACAGGACAATATCAGTCTGGAATTAGCAAAATCGAATTATATCTACACGCCCCTTGATTGTATGGATGACACTGTAGCATTACTTTCCGAAGAGTTCTAATTGAATTTACATGTCAGTTGCTTGTTACGACATGGTACAATGAATGTTAACCAATGGAGCAATACTGCATACAATTTGAAAGATGTTACTTTGCTTTAGTTTTTTTTGTAAAATATTGAAATTAAGTTTGTATTCAATCTAAAAAGGCTGAAAATTACATTTAGCCTAAGACACAAACAGCACGAGTTGATGTTTATGCTTTCACATTAGCTATTGTGATAATGAAATACTATATATTACTGTTGCACATGGGATGAAAGAGTGTTAATATACAGTAATGTCTCCTCCTTTAAGGATAAAGGTCTTATAAGCAGTAATCCGCTTTCCCGCGCATTCGATGTTAATTATCTTAAGCCAGTAGCATTTTCACCATATAGGATACATTCCAAACGTGTTCCACATGTATAACGAAGTACTTTACTGATCGGTTAATAACCACTTTTATGCAAAGTTTCTACATTGAATTGTATCTGATCCACATTGGAGAATTTGAAAGCTACACTACCGATGTGTCATACATTGAAATGTTACAATGAACCTTTAATGGTGGTTATTGCTCGTTCCACTCCAGGCTGAACAGAAACCATAACTCAGAAATAAATGTAGCTTATTCCTTGTGTGAAATCAGGCAGTACTGGCAAAGCAATAGAGAAACTTCATGCAAAAGTCATTGACTGATACATAAAGCACTTAAGCGGTGATGCTGTCTGGGTGTGTGCTTTCGAGAATCTTGCCAAATTTGTACAAATTTATACACTTGGAGAACACTGATGCGTGAGAACTCCCACAAATTATTCAGAAATTAGTTAAAAGTCACGCATATAAAAATGTGCTCGGTGAAGTATGGAGATAGCAGTGAGTGATTTTGAGCCCACAAATGGTGCTGAATATGAGCCAATTGTACATGTTAACGGATGGATAAAAACAGATGACATGACAGTCAATCTCACTTTCAGCAGTATTTCGAAATTACATATAGAAAGGGCAGAACCACTGAAATTAATTTAAAATACAGACAAGTTTTAAGTTGAAGGCAATTTTCATTTTTTTATCAATCAATTTAGCCCTGTTGATCTAATAGTACAAAACCATATATCCACATCAGGGTTCAGATGAACTAAATAAATAAGGATGAAAACAAATTAAATCAAGCAGACTATGGCATTGATGGACTAAAAATCCCAATACAGCATTACCGAACAGATGAGAAATCCGGCATAGTAGTCAGTTAACTACTGATTCAAGAAAGTAAGTTTATGTTTGTGACAAATCCTATTTTGGAGCAGATGTGTCCAAAAGATAATATGTGAGCTCTGGAAAATTGATTTTGTTGGTATTCATCCTCATTCCTATGCCCAGATTAGTTCTAGATGTAACTTTCAATGTAAGACGAAACTACATTATTTCTTCTGATTTAAAGATAACATTATAATGTTTTCCATGTTTAAGAGAGACATGAAATTGGTAATAAGATGTTTTCAGTGCCATCATGCAGTACAAAACAAAGGGCCTGGTGGCTAAAGCGAGTTAAATGGAGCCACAATTAAATGGCCTAAAATGCTGAATAAAACTCACTGTCAACCAGCAGGTACCCTGTATGACATTTTATATATCTTGCCATTGATAAGAATTGCATATAAATATATAATAAATATACGCCTAACTGTAATCTGCATACTGGAAATACACCCAGTATGTCAACATACACAAAAGGGAACCACCTACCTTCCAAACATGGAAAGACTATCAAGTGAACGTGCATCAAAATGTATAATGTATCATACTGCAGACTGTATTGTGAATTGTATCGATACGTGTCACAGGTGTATTGTTTCACCACTAGTATACAGATCACGTGTACTTTCTGACCCCACGCAAATTGGGTGAAAAAAAAAACGGGTCCAAAAGATTAGGTTTTTCCCTCTGTATTTTGTAGTGTAACTAAAACGTCCAGATTATTTGGTATCATTGTAGAGCTACATCTGTCTACTTCTATAATACCACCCACTTTAGTGATCATACATGACCTTGATGCTACAGAGCTCAGCAGTAAGCTACTACCTCCTGCCACGTAAATGCGGTGCCAGGGGTTAACGAGCTAAACCACTGAATCTTGAAACAATCATTGATACTCTTATAACTTTTCCAGTTTTTGGAGATCAAATGCCTCCTTCTTCCAGTTAAATCTTGGAATGAGAACATAACCCCTCAGTTCCTCTCATCATGTTTGAACTGGGTAATACACAACAAATATTCTGATTTAGCACTAGAATAAAGTCACCATATGAAGATTTCTGTTCATGAGAGAAGGTCAATACCTGAGAGCCATACCGTGACCATAAACCTGAGTGGTGAAACTATCAATAACATTGTAAACATTTATGAAAAAAACTCTAACAATGATAACTCTATGGACCAAATTACAATGTGATGCTGAATCTGCTGAATCATGTTCAGCACTTATTTATGTGGAAACCCAGAAAACCACACATAATGAACCATATTGTTATGGAATAAAGAGAGTATATGATGCTTCTAAATAATTTACCTACTGACAGCGCAGACAGACTTGACAATTATATCATTTTTGAGATTTGAAATGCATTGTGGATGATAAGTGTAAAGATGTAATGTTAATTCAACAGGTATTAAACAGGTCACAAAGTTGTTGATTTTGTATAGTGCGATAATATCTTACTGCAGATTGTATTACATTTTTATTTTAAATGTATGATACTGACTGTGCAGTTGTGATGTTGCACTTGAAGCATTACTACCATCACTACATGTAGATGACATTCGACCCCCAGGTACAATATCAGGTTCAGTGACTGTTGTCTGGTGAATTTGCACTAAATCCAAATGCAAAGTCTGCAAAGTCTAACGATGATAATGCTGCACTGCTGACAGTATAGAAATTGTTTCCATTTTCTTTGTATTTATACACAGCAGTCAGTACTTCAAAGGTCATCAGTTTTCTCTGAAGTCTCAGGAAAACTATTGTATTGGTACATTTAAAGACCCAGAAGGATTAACCGTCGTTTAATTAATTGTAGCTGTTTTTGTTTGCGTCTTCAGAGGTCGGATGCTTGTTGGTACAGTCCAGTAGCATGATTGAGTGTATCACAGCATACAGTACTCAGGCCAGATGTCAACATAAAGGGATTATGATGTAACAATGCACTGTAAAGATGGGTTTGTCAATACGAACAAAGGAATTGTTTATGTAACAGATAAATTTCAGTGCATTGTGCATCCAAGTCTGTGGCTTCCTTTCATGGTCCTTTTGAATGTCTCCACTCCAATTCCATGATTATATGTACAAATTAAAGAGCCAAAAAGGTTGCCGCCCAAAAAGTTACCAGATGGTTTATTTTTCGCCAATAAGGAAAATTAATCGCACTATGTGACATTGCCATAGCCCAGGACGATCCCTGCTTTATGTTTGCTACGGCAACCCAAGTAAATCTATAACTAATTTTTTTTTTGTCAGTACGATTAGTATTTGTTACTTATTAATGAACTTTAAGTGAATAAAATTATATTTTATAGGGAGAAAATTTCTGAATAATAATTAAAGAAATATTGCATCATCGTAATAACTGAACTGTAGAGACATGTTTGAAAGTAACGTTTTAATTATCTAGGCCTAACAGTAATGAATTGAGGATATGTGATATGTAGGCAAAAAGTAAGTGGCCATGTACACATTCAGAAGAATTATATTTGATGGAACAGTATACACTATATTTGATTTTTTTGTCGAAAAATACTTTTTCACCGTTTTTCTCTATTTGGTTGCTATGGTAAACATGAACACAAATCAATTTCACCGACATCTAAGTGCTAGCAATCTGCATGCATATATGCATCACTGTATAGAATTTCACAGCAATCTGATTATAAATAATAGTTCTGAAGCTGTTATATGGATTTGGCCCAAAACGTCTGTATTGTTCTCAATCAATTCAGCATTAAGAGATAGGGCGTTAGAAATAAATCTGCACTGGTTTTAAGGTCAAGCAAAACAACACAGCACTAATCCTCTCCATCAGCACTGAGATGTGTTATGGTTTTGAGAAATCACATGAGCTTTATTGTACTTGAATTGGTATCTAAATACATTACAATATGCTTTAAAAGAATACAACATGAAGCTTAATATTATTCTACATGAGTTTGTATCTCTTTAGCCTTGCTAGACATTATTTTACAAAATGAAATACACAAAGTGAACAAACATAATTTAATTCACATTAACTAAAATTACTGCTATATGATTAACTGTTATTTTGTTATTTTCTCCCTGCCCCAACATGTATACATGTACTGATGGAGGTTTTGGTCATTCTTGCTATACCATAGTTCACTATATAACGTGGTTCATTCAATTCATTAAAATTGCCATAATTTCTGCAAAACAAATGGTTCAGTGTATACGAAGCTCAATAGTTATGGATTTCAACTACCACACTGACATTATAAAGAGGGAGAGCTGAATATGAACTTTTCTAAAGACATGAAGTGTTGTTCTTACCCTGTGCTGTTTAATCCACTCGTGTATGAACTTTATGCTGGACTCAAACTCCTTATACTGCTTCAACTTTCTGATGAGAAGAAAATTTCAGGTATTTAAACTTCCTTCGTTGTGATAGAGAAAAGAAACAGCTATCTCATTTTTTTTGTGCCACTGGTATCTTTACTACATAATCGAATTTATATGCTGCAGAATTGTATTCCTTTTATTTTTGTTCGGTGTTTTACAGCACAGCAGTACAATTTATTTTATGCCAATACAATTGGAGTAAAGTTTCTTACCCATGAACACACCATGGTAGCTGATCTGGGCTGATCCTATGGCAAGATTTGAACTCACACTATTGTTATGGGTCACAAGTCCATCATGCTAATGTCTAAGCCAACATGGAACTTAACTTCATTTGTCACCTTATATGAAATACTGCAGGACGCAACTTGGATATTTTATAAGTGTGCAGAATTATGAACTTTAGAAGACAAGTAAAACAGCCAGACACTATCAACCTTGGACTGAATTAGCTTGTAATTGGAATTATTTCAGCTTTACAAATGTCTTATAATACCTGTACATTTATGACAAGTAGTACTGGAAATAATGTTAAGATATGTAATAAATGGGCTAATCAACTTGTAAAGTTCAAGAAATTTAAACAATTGAACATACAGAACAATGCCACTATTTTAAAGTACCAGTCCAAAACTAATATTGATACGATAAATAAAAATTGACAAAACTGCACATTATGAATACTGAATGTTATTCATTCTGCTTACTCCCAAAGTTGTTGGATATAACCGTCCTTCTCATTTTTCCTGTCTTTGAGTATCCCCATTAACGCATCAACTTTCATCTGAACTTCCTGCCTCCCTGCCTGCTGCACTGCATTAAACAATATCAGCTCTTTGATCTGAGCTGCATGTTTTATTTCTGTGACCTGGCTTGTACTTTTTGGATCTACAATCTCACCTGCAGTTTTTGTGTCTGCTATCTGACCTTCACTTTTTGTGCCTGCAATCTGGCTTGCACTTTCTGTTTCTGCGATCTGACCCACGGTTTTTGTGTCTGCTTTACCTTCACACAGGACAATATCAGTCTGGAATTAGCAAAATCGAATTATATCTACACGCCCCTTGATTGTATGGATGACACTGTAGCATTACTTTCCGAAGAGTTCTAATTGAATTTACATGTCAGTTGCTTGTTACGACATGGTACAATGAATGTTAACCAATGGAGCAATACTGCATACAATTTGAAAGATGTTACTTTGCTTTAGTTTTTTTTGTAAAATATTGAAATTAAGTTTGTATTCAATCTAAAAAGGCTGAACATTACATTTAGCCTAAGACACAAACAGCACGAGTTGATGTTTATGCTTTCACATTAGCTATTGTGATAATGAAATACTATATATTACTGTTGCACATGGGATGAAAGAGTGTTAATATACAGTAATGTCTCCTCCTTTAAGGATAAAGGTCTTATAAGCAGTAATCCGCTTTCCCGCGCATTCGATGTTAATTATCTTAAGCCAGTAGCATTTTCACCATATAGGATACATTCCAAACGTGTTCCACATGTATAACGAAGTACTTTACTGATCGGTTAATAACCACTTTTATGCAAAGTTTCTACATTGAATTGTATCTGATCCACATTGGAGAATTTGAAAGCTACACTACCGATGTGTCATACATTGAAATGTTACAATGAACCTTTAATGGTGGTTATTGCTCGTTCCACTCCAGGCTGAACAGAAACCATAACTCAGAAATAAATGTAGCTTATTCCTTGTGTGAAATCAGGCAGTACTGGCAAAGCAATAGAGAAACTTCATGCAAAAGTCATTGACTGATACATAAAGCACTTAAGCGGTGATGCTGTCTGGGTGTGTGCTTTCGAGAATCTTGCCAAATTTGTACAAATTTATACACTTGGAGAACACTGATGCGTGAGAACTCCCACAAATTATTCAGAAATTAGTTAAAAGTCACGCATATAAAAATGTGCTCGGTGAAGTATGGAGATAGCAGTGAGTGATTTTGAGCCCACAAATGGTGCTGAATATGAGCCAATTGTACATGTTAACGGATGGATAAAAACAGATGACATGACAGTCAATCTCACTTTCAGCAGTATTTCGAAATTACATATAGAAAGGGCAGAACCACTGAAATTAATTTAAAATACAGACAAGTTTTAAGTTGAAGGCAATTTTCATTTTTTTATCAATCAATTTAGCCCTGTTGATCTAATAGTACAAAACCATATATCCACATCAGGGTTCAGATGAACTAAATAAATAAGGATGAAAACAAATTAAATCAAGCAGACTATGGCATTGATGGACTAAAAATCCCAATACAGCATTACCGAACAGATGAGAAATCCGGCATAGTAGTCAGTTAACTACTGATTCAAGAAAGTAAGTTTATGTTTGTGACAAATCCTATTTTGGAGCAGATGTGTCCAAAAGATAATATGTGAGCTCTGGAAAATTGATTTTGTTGGTATTCATCCTCATTCCTATGCCCAGATTAGTTCTAGATGTAACTTTCAATGTAAGACGAAACTACATTATTTCTTCTGATTTAAAGATAACATTATAATGTCTTCCATGTTTAAGAGAGACATGAAATTGGTAATAAGATGTTTTCAGTGCCATCATGCAGTACAAAACAAAGGGCCTGGTGGCTAAAGCGAGTTAAATGGAGCCACAATTAAATGGCCTAAAATGCTGAATAAAACTCACTGTCAACCAGCAGGTACCCTGTATGACATTTTATATATCTTGCCATTGATAAGAATTGCATATAAATATATAATAAATATACGCCTAACTGTAATCTGCATACTGGAAATACACCCAGTATGTCAACATACACAAAAGGGAACCACCTACCTTCCAAACATGGAAAGACTATCAAGTGAACGTGCATCAAAATGTATAATGTATCATACTGCAGACTGTATTGTGAATTGTATCGATACGTGTCACAGGTGTATTGTTTCACCACTAGTATACAGATCACGTGTACTTTCTGACCCCACGCAAATTGGGTGAAAAAAAAACGGGTCCAAAAGATTAGGTTTTTCCCTCTGTATTTTGTAGTGTAACTAAAACGTCCAGATTATTTGGTATCATTGTAGAGCTACATCTGTCTACTTCTATAATACCACCCACTTTAGTGATCATACATGACCTTGATGCTACAGAGCTCAGCAGTAAGCTACTACCTCCTGCCACGTAAATGCGGTGCCAGGGGTTAACGAGCTAAACCACTGAATCTTGAAACAATCATTGATACTCTTACAACTTTTCCAGTTTTTGGAGATCAAATGCCTCCTTCTTCCAGTTAAATCTTGGAATGAGAACATAACCCCTCAGTTCCTCTCATCATGTTTGAACTGGGTAATACACAACAAATATTCTGATTTAGCACTAGAATAAAGTCACCATATGAAGATTTCTGTTCATGAGAGAAGGTCAATACCTGAGAGCCATACCGTGACCATAAACCTGAGTGGTGAAACTATCAATAACATTGTAAACATTTATGAAAAAAACTCTAACAATGATAACTCTATGGACCATATTACAATGTGATGCTGAATCTGCTGAATCATGCTCAGCACTTATTTATGTGGAAACCCAGAAAACCACACATAATGAACCATATTGTTATGGAATAAAGAGAGTATATGATGCTTCTAAATAATTTACCTACTGACAGCGCAGACAGACTTGACAATTATATCATTTTTGAGATTTGAAATGCATTGTGGATGATAAGTGTAAAGATGTAATGTTAATTCAACAGGTATTAAACAGGTCACAAAGTTGTTGATTTTGTATAGTGCGATAATATCTTACTGCAGATTGTATTACATTTTTATTTTAAATGTATGATACTGACTGTGCAGTTGTGATGTTGCACTTGAAGCATTACTACCATCACTACATGTAGATGACATTCGACCCCCAGGTACAATATCAGGTTCAGTGACTGTTGTCTGGTGAATTTGCACTAAATCCAAATGCAAAGTCTGCAAAGTCTAACGATGATAATGCTGCACTGCTGACAGTATAGAAATTGTTTCCATTTTCTTTGTATTTATACACAGCAGTCAGTACTTCAAAGGTCATCAGTTTTCTCTGAAGTCTCAGGAAAACTATTGTATTGGTACATTTAAAGACCCAGAAGGATTAACCGTCGTTTAATTAATTGTAGCTGTTTTTGTTTGCGTCTTCAGAGGTCGGATGCTTGTTGGTACAGTCCAGTAGCATGATTGAGTGTATCACAGCATACAGTACTCAGGCCAGATGTCAACATAAAGGGATTATGATGTAACAATGCACTGTAAAGATGGGTTTGTCAATACGAACAAAGGAATTGTTTATGTAACAGATAAATTTCAGTGCATTGTGCATCCAAGTCTGTGGCTTCCTTTCATGGTCCTTTTGAATGTCTCCACTCCAATTCCATGATTATATGTACAAATTAAAGAGCCAAAAAGGTTGCCGCCCAAAAAGTTACCAGATGGTATATTTTTCGCCAATAAGGAAAATTAATCGCACTATGTGACATTGCCATAGCCCAGGACGATCCCTGCTTTATGTTTGCTACGGCAACCCAAGTAAATCTATAACTAATTTTTTTTTTGTCAGTACGATTAGTATTTGTTACTTATTAATGAACTTTAAGTGAATAAAATTATATTTTATAGGGAGAAAATTTCTGAATAATAATTAAAGAAATATTGCATCATCGTAATAACTGAACTGTAGAGACATGTTTGAAAGTAACGTTTTAATTATCTAGGCCTAACAGTAATGAATTGAGGATATGTGATATGTAGGCAAAAAGTAAGTGGCCATGTACACATTCAGAAGAATTATATTTGATGGAACAGTATACACTATATTTGATTTTTTTGTCGAAAAATACTTTTTCACCGTTTTTCTCTATTTGGTTGCTATGGTAAACATGAACACAAATCAATTTCACCGACATCTAAGTGCTAGCAATCTGCATGCATATATGCATCACTGTATAGAATTTCACAGCAATCTGATTATAAATAATAGTTCTGAAGCTGTTATATGGATTTGGCCCAAAACGTCTGTATTGTTCTCAATCAATTCAGCATTAAGAGATAGGGCGTTAGAAATAAATCTGCACTGGTTTTAAGGTCAAGCAAAACAACACAGCACTAATCCTCTCCATCAGCACTGAGATGTGTTATGGTTTTGAGAAATCACATGAGCTTTATTGTACTTGAATTGGTATCTAAATACATTACAATATGCTTTAAAAGAATACAACATGAAGCTTAATATTATTCTACATGAGTTTGTATCTCTTTAGCCTTGCTAGACATTATTTTACAAAATGAAATACACAAAGTGAACAAACATAATTTAATTCACATTAACTAAAATTACTGCTATATGATTAACTGTTATTTTGTTATTTTCTCCCTGCCCCAACATGTATACATGTACTGATGGAGGTTTTGGTCATTCTTGCTATACCATAGTTCACTATATAACGTGGTTCATTCAATTCATTAAAATTGCCATAATTTCTGCAAAACAAATGGTTCAGTGTATACGAAGCTCAATAGTTATGGATTTCAACTACCACACTGACATTATAAAGAGGGAGAGCTGAATATGAACTTTTCTAAAGACATGAAGTGTTGTTCTTACCCTGTGCTGTTTAATCCACTCGTGTATGAACTTTATGCTGGACTCAAACTCCTTATACTGCTTCAACTTTCTGATGAGAAGAAAATTTCAGGTATTTAAACTTCCTTCGTTGTGATAGAGAAAAGAAACAGCTATCTCATTTTTTTTGTGCCACTGGTATCTTTACTACATAATCGAATTTATATGCTGCAGAATTGTATTCCTTTTATTTTTGTTCGGTGTTTTACAGCACAGCAGTACAATTTATTTTATGCCAATACAATTGGAGTAAAGTTTCTTACCCATGAACACACCATGGTAGCTGATCTGGGCTGATCCTATGGCAAGATTTGAACTCACACTATTGTTATGGGTCACAAGTCCATCATGCTAATGTCTAAGCCAACATGGAACTTAACTTCATTTGTCACCTTATATGAAATACTGCAGGACGCAACTTGGATATTTTATAAGTGTGCAGAATTATGAACTTTAGAAGACAAGTAAAACAACCAGACACTATCAACCTTGGACTGAATTAGCTTGTAATTGGAATTATTTCAGCTTTACAAATGTCTTATAATACCTGTACATTTATGACAAGTAGTACTGGAAATAATGTTAAGATATGTAATAAATGGGCTAATCAACTTGTAAAGTTCAAGAAATTTAAACAATTGAACATACAGAACAATGCCACTATTTTAAAGTACCAGTCCAAAACTAATATTGATACGATAAATAAAAATTGACAAAACTGCACATTATGAATACTGAATGTTATTCATTCTGCTTACTCCCAAAGTTGTTGGATATAACCGTCCTTCTCATTTTTTCTGTCTTTGAGTATCCCCATTAACGCATCAACTTTCATCTGAACTTCCTGCCTCCCTGCCTGCTGCACTGCATTAAACAATATCAGCTCTTTGATCTGAGCTGCATGTTTTATTTCTGTGACCTGGCTTGTACTTTTTGGATCTACAATCTCACCTGCAGTTTTTGTGTCTGCTATCTGACCTTCACTTTTTGTGCCTGCAATCTGGCTTGCACTTTCTGTTTCTGCGATCTGACCCACGGTTTTTGTGTCTGCTTTACCTTCACACAGGACAATATCAGTCTGGAATTAGCAAAATCGAATTATATCTACACGCCCCTTGATTGTATGGATGACACTGTAGCATTACTTTCCGAAGAGTTCTAATTGAATTTACATGTCAGTTGCTTGTTACGACATGGTACAATGAATGTTAACCAATGGAGCAATACTGCATACAATTTGAAAGATGTTACTTTGCTTTAGTTTTTTTTGTAAAATATTGAAATTAAGTTTGTATTCAATCTAAAAAGGCTGAAAATTACATTTAGCCTAAGACACAAACAGCACGAGTTGATGTTTATGCTTTCACATTAGCTATTGTGATAATGAAATACTATATATTACTGTTGCACATGGGATGAAAGAGTGTTAATATACAGTAATGTCTCCTCCTTTAAGGATAAAGGTCTTATAAGCAGTAATCCGCTTTCCCGCGCATTCGATGTTAATTATCTTAAGCCAGTAGCATTTTCACCATATAGGATACATTCCAAACGTGTTCCACATGTATAACGAAGTACTTTACTGATCGGTTAATAACCACTTTTATGCAAAGTTTCTACATTGAATTGTATCTGATCCACATTGGAGAATTTGAAAGCTACACTACCGATGTGTCATACATTGAAATGTTACAATGAACCTTTAATGGTGGTTATTGCTCGTTCCACTCCAGGCTGAACAGAAACCATAACTCAGAAATAAATGTAGCTTATTCCTTGTGTGAAATCAGGCAGTACTGGCAAAGCAATAGAGAAACTTCATGCAAAAGTCATTGACTGATACATAAAGCACTTAAGCGGTGATGCTGTCTGGGTGTGTGCTTTCGAGAATCTTGCCAAATTTGTACAAATTTATACACTTGGAGAACACTGATGCGTGAGAACTCCCACAAATTATTCAGAAATTAGTTAAAAGTCACGCATATAAAAATGTGCTCGGTGAAGTATGGAGATAGCAGTGAGTGATTTTGAGCCCACAAATGGTGCTGAATATGAGCCAATTGTACATGTTAACGGATGGATAAAAACAGATGACATGACAGTCAATCTCACTTTCAGCAGTATTTCGAAATTACATATAGAAAGGGCAGAACCACTGAAATTAATTTAAAATACAGACAAGTTTTAAGTTGAAGGCAATTTTCATTTTTTTATCAATCAATTTAGCCCTGTTGATCTAATAGTACAAAACCATATATCCACATCAGGGTTCAGATGAACTAAATAAATAAGGATGAAAACAAATTAAATCAAGCAGACTATGGCATTGATGGACTAAAAATCCCAATACAGCATTACCGAACAGATGAGAAATCCGGCATAGTAGTCAGTTAACTACTGATTCAAGAAAGTAAGTTTATGTTTGTGACAAATCCTATTTTGGAGCAGATGTGTCCAAAAGATAATATGTGAGCTCTGGAAAATTGATTTTGTTGGTATTCATCCTCATTCCTATGCCCAGATTAGTTCTAGATGTAACTTTCAATGTAAGACGAAACTACATTATTTCTTCTGATTTAAAGATAACATTATAATGTCTTCCATGTTTAAGAGAGACATGAAATTGGTAATAAGATGTTTTCAGTGGCATCATGCAGTACAAAACAAAGGGCCTGGTGGCTAAAGCGAGTTAAATGGAGCCACAATTAAATGGCCTAAAATGCTGAATAAAACTCACTGTCAACCAGCAGGTACCCTGTATGACATTTTATATATCTTGCCATTGATAAGAATTGCATATAAATATATAATAAATATACGCCTAACTGTAATCTGCATACTGGAAATACACCCAGTATGTCAACATACACAAAAGGGAACCACCTACCTTCCAAACATGGAAAGACTATCAAGTGAACGTGCATCAAAATGTATAATGTATCATACTGCAGACTGTATTGTGAATTGTATCGATACGTGTCACAGGTGTATTGTTTCACCACTAGTATACAGATCACGTGTACTTTCTGACCCCACGCAAATTGGGTGAAAAAAAAAACGGGTCCAAAAGATTAGGTTTTTCCCTCTGTATTTTGTAGTGTAACTAAAACGTCCAGATTATTTGGTATCATTGTAGAGCTACATCTGTCTACTTCTATAATACCACCCACTTTAGTGATCATACATGACCTTGATGCTACAGAGCTCAGCAGTAAGCTACTACCTCCTGCCACGTAAATGCGGTGCCAGGGGTTAACGAGCTAAACCACTGAATCTTGAAACAATCATTGATACTCTTACAACTTTTCCAGTTTTTGGAGATCAGATGCCTCCTTCTTCCAGTTAAATCTTGGAATGAGAACATAACCCCTCAGTTCCTCTCATCATGTTTGAACTGGGTAATACACAACAAATATTCTGATTTAGCACTAGAATAAAGTCACCATATGAAGATTTCTGTTCATGAGAGAAGGTCAATACCTGAGAGCCATACCGTGACCATAAACCTGAGTGGTGAAACTATCAATAACATTGTAAACATTTATGAAAAAAACTCTAACAATGATAACTCTATGGACCAAATTACAATGTGATGCTGAATCTGCTGAATCATGCTCAGCACTTATTTATGTGGAAACCCAGAAAACCACACATAATGAACCATATTGTTATGGAATAAAGAGAGTATATGATGCTTCTAAATAATTTACCTACTGACAGCGCAGACAGACTTGACAATTATATCATTTTTGAGATTTGAAATGCATTGTGGATGATAAGTGTAAAGATGTAATGTTAATTCAACAGGTATTAAACAGGTCACAAAGTTGTTGATTTTGTATAGTGCGATAATATCTTACTGCAGATTGTATTACATTTTTATTTTAAATGTATGATACTGACTGTGCAGTTGTGATGTTGCACTTGAAGCATTACTACCATCACTACATGTAGATGACATTCGACCCCCAGGTACAATATCAGGTTCAGTGACTGTTGTCTGGTGAATTTGCACTAAATCCAAATGCAAAGTCTGCAAAGTCTAACGATGATAATGCTGCACTGCTGACAGTATAGAAATTGTTTCCATTTTCTTTGTATTTATACACAGCAGTCAGTACTTCAAAGGTCATCAGTTTTCTCTGAAGTCTCAGGAAAACTATTGTATTGGTACATTTAAAGACCCAGAAGGATTAACCGTCGTTTAATTAATTGTAGCTGTTTTTGTTTGCGTCTTCAGAGGTCGGATGCTTGTTGGTACAGTCCAGTAGCATGATTGAGTGTATCACAGCATACAGTACTCAGGCCAGATGTCAACATAAAGGGATTATGATGTAACAATGCACTGTAAAGATGGGTTTGTCAATACGAACAAAGGAATTGTTTATGTAACAGATAAATTTCAGTGCATTGTGCATCCAAGTCTGTGGCTTCCTTTCATGGTCCTTTTGAATGTCTCCACTCCAATTCCATGATTATATGTACAAATTAAAGAGCCAAAAAGGTTGCCGCCCAAAAAGTTACCAGATGGTATATTTTTCGCCAATAAGGAAAATTAATCGCACTATGTGACATTGCCATAGCCCAGGACGATCCCTGCTTTATGTTTGCTACGGCAACCCAAGTAAATCTATAACTAATTTTTTTTTTGTCAGTACGATTAGTATTTGTTACTTATTAATGAACTTTAAGTGAATAAAATTATATTTTATAGGGAGAAAATTTCTGAATAATAATTAAAGAAATATTGCATCATCGTAATAACTGAACTGTGGAGACATGTTTGAAAGTAACGTTTTAATTATCTAGGCCTAACAGTAATGAATTGAGGATATGTGATATGTAGGCAAAAAGTAAGTGGCCATGTACACATTCAGAAGAATTATATTTGATGGAACAGTATACACTATATTTGATTTTTTTGTCGAAAAATACTTTTTCACCGTTTTTCTCTATTTGGTTGCTATGGTAAACATGAACACAAATCAATTTCACCGACATCTAAGTGCTAGCAATCTGCATGCATATATGCATCACTGTATAGAATTTCACAGCAATCTGATTATAAATAATAGTTCTGAAGCTGTTATATGGATTTGGCCCAAAACGTCTGTATTGTTCTCAATCAATTCAGCATTAAGAGATAGGGCGTTAGAAATAAATCTGCACTGGTTTTAAGGTCAAGCAAAACAACACAGCACTAATCCTCTCCATCAGCACTGAGATGTGTTATGGTTTTGAGAAATCACATGAGCTTTATTGTACTTGAATTGGTATCTAAATACATTACAATATGCTTTAAAAGAATACAACATGAAGCTTAATATTATTCTACATGAGTTTGTATCTCTTTAGCCTTGCTAGACATTATTTTACAAAATGAAATACACAAAGTGAACAAACATAATTTAATTCACATTAACTAAAATTACTGCTATATGATTAACTGTTATTTTGTTATTTTCTCCCTGCCCCAACATGTATACATGTACTGATGGAGGTTTTGGTCATTCTTGCTATACCATAGTTCACTATATAACGTGGTTCATTCAATTCATTAAAATTGCCATAATTTCTGCAAAACAAATGGTTCAGTGTATACGAAGCTCAATAGTTATGGATTTCAACTACCACACTGACATTATAAAGAGGGAGAGCTGAATATGAACTTTTCTAAAGACATGAAGTGTTGTTCTTACCCTGTGCTGTTTAATCCACTCGTGTATGAACTTTATGCTGGACTCAAACTCCTTATACTGCTTCAACTTTCTGATGAGAAGAAAATTTCAGGTATTTAAACTTCCTTCGTTGTGATAGAGAAAAGAAACAGCTATCTCATTTTTTTGTGCCACTGGTATCTTTACTACATAATCGAATTTATATGCTGCAGAATTGTATTCCTTTTATTTTTGTTCGGTGTTTTACAGCACAGCAGTACAATTTATTTTATGCCAATACAATTGGAGTAAAGTTTCTTACCCATGAACACACCATGGTAGCTGATCTGGGCTGATCCTATGGCAAGATTTGAACTCACACTATTGTTATGGGTCACAAGTCCATCATGCTAATGTCTAAGCCAACATGGAACTTAACTTCATTTGTCACCTTATATGAAATACTGCAGGACGCAACTTGGATATTTTATAAGTGTGCAGAATTATGAACTTTAGAAGACAAGTAAAACAACCAGACACTATCAACCTTGGACTGAATTAGCTTGTAATTGGAATTATTTCAGCTTTACAAATGTCTTATAATACCTGTACATTTATGACAAGTAGTACTGGAAATAATGTTAAGATATGTAATAAATGGGCTAATCAACTTGTAAAGTTCAAGAAATTTAAACAATTGAACATACAGAACAATGCCACTATTTTAAAGTACCAGTCCAAAACTAATATTGATACGATAAATAAAAATTGACAAAACTGCACATTATGAATACTGAATGTTATTCATTCTGCTTACTCCCAAAGTTGTTGGATATAACCGTCCTTCTCATTTTTCCTGTCTTTGAGTATCCCCATTAACGCATCAACTTTCATCTGAACTTCCTGCCTCCCTGCCTGCTGCACTGCATTAAACAATATCAGCTCTTTGATCTGAGCTGCATGTTTTATTTCTGTGACCTGGCTTGTACTTTTTGGATCTACAATCTCACCTGCAGTTTTTGTGTCTGCTATCTGACCTTCACTTTTTGTGCCTGCAATCTGGCTTGCACTTTCTGTTTCTGCGATCTGACCCACGGTTTTTGTGTCTGCTTTACCTTCACACAGGACAATATCAGTCTGGAATTAGCAAAATCGAATTATATCTACACGCCCCTTGATTGTATGGATGACACTGTAGCATTACTTTCCGAAGAGTTCTAATTGAATTTACATGTCAGTTGCTTGTTACGACATGGTACAATGAATGTTAACCAATGGAGCAATACTGCATACAATTTGAAAGATGTTACTTTGCTTTAGTTTTTTTTGTAAAATATTGAAATTAAGTTTGTATTCAATCTAAAAAGGCTGAAAATTACATTTAGCCTAAGACACAAACAGCACGAGTTGATGTTTATGCTTTCACATTAGCTATTGTGATAATGAAATACTATATATTACTGTTGCACATGGGATGAAAGAGTGTTAATATACAGTAATGTCTCCTCCTTTAAGGATAAAGGTCTTATAAGCAGTAATCCGCTTTCCCGCGCATTCGATGTTAATTATCTTAAGCCAGTAGCATTTTCACCATATAGGATACATTCCAAACGTGTTCCACATGTATAACGAAGTACTTTACTGATCGGTTAATAACCACTTTTATGCAAAGTTTCTACATTGAATTGTATCTGATCCACATTGGAGAATTTGAAAGCTACACTACCGATGTGTCATACATTGAAATGTTACAATGAACCTTTAATGGTGGTTATTGCTCGTTCCACTCCAGGCTGAACAGAAACCATAACTCAGAAATAAATGTAGCTTATTCCTTGTGTGAAATCAGGCAGTACTGGCAAAGCAATAGAGAAACTTCATGCAAAAGTCATTGACTGATACATAAAGCACTTAAGCGGTGATGCTGTCTGGGTGTGTGCTTTCGAGAATCTTGCCAAATTTGTACAAATTTATACACTTGGAGAACACTGATGCGTGAGAACTCCCACAAATTATTCAGAAATTAGTTAAAAGTCACGCATATAAAAATGTGCTCGGTGAAGTATGGAGATAGCAGTGAGTGATTTTGAGCCCACAAATGGTGCTGAATATGAGCCAATTGTACATGTTAACGGATGGATAAAAACAGATGACATGACAGTCAATCTCACTTTCAGCAGTATTTCGAAATTACATATAGAAAGGGCAGAACCACTGAAATTAATTTAAAATACAGACAAGTTTTAAGTTGAAGGCAATTTTCATTTTTTTATCAATCAATTTAGCCCTGTTGATCTAATAGTACAAAACCATATATCCACATCAGGGTTCAGATGAACTAAATAAATAAGGATGAAAACAAATTAAATCAAGCAGACTATGGCATTGATGGACTAAAAATCCCAATACAGCATTACCGAACAGATGAGAAATCCGGCATAGTAGTCAGTTAACTACTGATTCAAGAAAGTAAGTTTATGTTTGTGACAAATCCTATTTTGGAGCAGATGTGTCCAAAAGATAATATGTGAGCTCTGGAAAATTGATTTTGTTGGTATTCATCCTCATTCCTATGCCCAGATTAGTTCTAGATGTAACTTTCAATGTAAGACGAAACTACATTATTTCTTCTGATTTAAAGATAACATTATAATGTTTTCCATGTTTAAGAGAGACATGAAATTGGTAATAAGATGTTTTCAGTGCCATCATGCAGTACAAAACAAAGGGCCTGGTGGCTAAAGCGAGTTAAATGGAGCCACAATTAAATGGCCTAAAATGCTGAATAAAACTCACTGTCAACCAGCAGGTACCCTGTATGACATTTTATATATCTTGCCATTGATAAGAATTGCATATAAATATATAATAAATATACGCCTAACTGTAATCTGCATACTGGAAATACACCCAGTATGTCAACATACACAAAAGGGAACCACCTACCTTCCAAACATGGAAAGACTATCAAGTGAACGTGCATCAAAATGTATAATGTATCATACTGCAGACTGTATTGTGAATTGTATCGATACGTGTCACAGGTGTATTGTTTCACCACTAGTATACAGATCACGTGTACTTTCTGACCCCACGCAAATTGGGTGAAAAAAAAAACGGGTCCAAAAGATTAGGTTTTTCCCTCTGTATTTTGTAGTGTAACTAAAACGTCCAGATTATTTGGTATCATTGTAGAGCTACATCTGTCTACTTCTATAATACCACCCACTTTAGTGATCATACATGACCTTGATGCTACAGAGCTCAGCAGTAAGCTACTACCTCCTGCCACGTAAATGCGGTGCCAGGGGTTAACGAGCTAAACCACTGAATCTTGAAACAATCATTGATACTCTTACAACTTTTCCAGTTTTTGGAGATCAAATGCCTCCTTCTTCCAGTTAAATCTTGGAATGAGAACATAACCCCTCAGTTCCTCTCATCATGTTTGAACTGGGTAATACACAACAAATATTCTGATTTAGCACTAGAATAAAGTCATCATATGAAGATTTCTGTTCATGAGAGAAGGTCAATACCTGAGAGCCATACCGTGACCATAAACCTGAGTGGTGAAACTATCAATAACATTGTAAACATTTATGAAAAAAACTCTAACAATGATAACTCTATGGACCATATTACAATGTGATGCTGAATCTGCTGAATCATGCTCAGCACTTATTTATGTGGAAACCCAGAAAACCACACATAATGAACCATATTGTTATGGAATAAAGAGAGTATATGATGCTTCTAAATAATTTACCTACTGACAGCGCAGACAGACTTGACAATTATATCATTTTTGAGATTTGAAATGCATTGTGGATGATAAGTGTAAAGATGTAATGTTAATTCAACAGGTATTAAACAGGTCACAAAGTTGTTGATTTTGTATAGTGCGATAATATCTTACTGCAGATTGTATTACATTTTTATTTTAAATGTATGATACTGACTGTGCAGTTGTGATGTTGCACTTGAAGCATTACTACCATCACTACATGTAGATGACATTCGACCCCCAGGTACAATATCAGGTTCAGTGACTGTTGTCTGGTGAATTTGCACTAAATCCAAATGCAAAGTCTGCAAAGTCTAACGATGATAATGCTGCACTGCTGACAGTATAGAAATTGTTTCCATTTTCTTTGTATTTATACACAGCAGTCAGTACTTCAAAGGTCATCAGTTTTCTCTGAAGTCTCAGGAAAACTATTGTATTGGTACATTTAAAGACCCAGAAGGATTAACCGTCGTTTAATTAATTGTAGCTGTTTTTGTTTGCGTCTTCAGAGGTCGGATGCTTGTTGGTACAGTCCAGTAGCATGATTGAGTGTATCACAGCATACAGTACTCAGGCCAGATGTCAACATAAAGGGATTATGATGTAACAATGCACTGTAAAGATGGGTTTGTCAATACGAACAAAGGAATTGTTTATGTAACAGATAAATTTCAGTGCATTGTGCATCCAAGTCTGTGGCTTCCTTTCATGGTCCTTTTGAATGTCTCCACTCCAATTCCATGATTATATGTACAAATTAAAGAGCCAAAAAGGTTGCCGCCCAAAAAGTTACCAGATGGTATATTTTTCGCCAATAAGGAAAATTAATCGCACTATGTGACATTGCCATAGCCCAGGACGATCCCTGCTTTATGTTTGCTACGGCAACCCAAGTAAATCTATAACTAATTTTTTTTTTGTCAGTACGATTAGTATTTGTTACTTATTAATGAACTTTAAGTGAATAAAATTATATTTTATAGGGAGAAAATTTCTGAATAATAATTAAAGAAATATTGCATCATCGTAATAACTGAACTGTAGAGACATGTTTGAAAGTAACGTTTTAATTATCTAGGCCTAACAGTAATGAATTGAGGATATGTGATATGTAGGCAAAAAGTAAGTGGCCATGTACACATTCAGAAGAATTATATTTGATGGAACAGTATACACTATATTTGATTTTTTTGTCGAAAAATACTTTTTCACCGTTTTTCTCTATTTGGTTGCTATGGTAAACATGAACACAAATCAATTTCACCGACATCTAAGTGCTAGCAATCTGCATGCATATATGCATCACTGTATAGAATTTCACAGCAATCTGATTATAAATAATAGTTCTGAAGCTGTTATATGGATTTGGCCCAAAACGTCTGTATTGTTCTCAATCAATTCAGCATTAAGAGATAGGGCGTTAGAAATAAATCTGCACTGGTTTTAAGGTCAAGCAAAACAACACAGCACTAATCCTCTCCATCAGCACTGAGATGTGTTATGGTTTTGAGAAATCACATGAGCTTTATTGTACTTGAATTGGTATCTAAATACATTACAATATGCTTTAAAAGAATACAACATGAAGCTTAATATTATTCTACATGAGTTTGTATCTCTTTAGCCTTGCTAGACATTATTTTACAAAATGAAATACACAAAGTGAACAAACATAATTTAATTCACATTAACTAAAATTACTGCTATATGATTAACTGTTATTTTGTTATTTTCTCCCTGCCCCAACATGTATACATGTACTGATGGAGGTTTTGGTCATTCTTGCTATACCATAGTTCACTATATAACGTGGTTCATTCAATTCATTAAAATTGGCATAATTTCTGCAAAACAAATGGTTCAGTGTATACGAAGCTCAATAGTTATGGATTTCAACTACCACACTGACATTATAAAGAGGGAGAGCTGAATATGAACTTTTCTAAAGACATGAAGTGTTGTTCTTACCCTGTGCTGTTTAATCCACTCGTGTATGAACTTTATGCTGGACTCAAACTCCTTATACTGCTTCAACTTTCTGATGAGAAGAAAATTTCAGGTATTTAAACTTCCTTCGTTGTGATAGAGAAAAGAAACAGCTATCTCATTTTTTTTGTGCCACTGGTATCTTTACTACATAATCGAATTTATATGCTGCAGAATTGTATTCCTTTTATTTTTGTTCGGTGTTTTACAGCACAGCAGTACAATTTATTTTATGCCAATACAATTGGAGTAAAGTTTCTTACCCATGAACACACCATGGTAGCTGATCTGGGCTGATCCTATGGCAAGATTTGAACTCACACTATTGTTATGGGTCACAAGTCCATCATGCTAATGTCTAAGCCAACATGGAACTTAACTTCATTTGTCACCTTATATGAAATACTGCAGGACGCAACTTGGATATTTTATAAGTGTGCAGAATTATGAACTTTAGAAGACAAGTAAAACAGCCAGACACTATCAACCTTGGACTGAATTAGCTTGTAATTGGAATTATTTCAGCTTTACAAATGTCTTATAATACCTGTACATTTATGACAAGTAGTACTGGAAATAATGTTAAGATATGTAATAAATGGGCTAATCAACTTGTAAAGTTCAAGAAATTTAAACAATTGAACATACAGAACAATGCCACTATTTTAAAGTACCAGTCCAAAACTAATATTGATACGATAAATAAAAATTGACAAAACTGCACATTATGAATACTGAATGTTATTCATTCTGCTTACTCCCAAAGTTGTTGGATATAACCGTCCTTCTCATTTTTCCTGTCTTTGAGTATCCCCATTAACGCATCAACTTTCATCTGAACTTCCTGCCTCCCTGCCTGCTGCACTGCATTAAACAATATCAGCTCTTTGATCTGAGCTGCATGTTTTATTTCTGTGACCTGGCTTGTACTTTTTGGATCTACAATCTCACCTGCAGTTTTTGTGTCTGCTATCTGACCTTCACTTTTTGTGCCTGCAATCTGGCTTGCACTTTCTGTTTCTGCGATCTGACCCACGGTTTTTGTGTCTGCTTTACCTTCACACAGGACAATATCAGTCTGGAATTAGCAAAATCGAATTATATCTACACGCCCCTTGATTGTATGGATGACACTGTAGCATTACTTTCCGAAGAGTTCTAATTGAATTTACATGTCAGTTGCTTGTTACGACATGGTACAATGAATGTTAACCAATGGAGCAATACTGCATACAATTTGAAAGATGTTACTTTGCTTTAGTTTTTTTTGTAAAATATTGAAATTAAGTTTGTATTCAATCTAAAAAGGCTGAACATTACATTTAGCCTAAGACACAAACAGCACGAGTTGATGTTTATGCTTTCACATTAGCTATTGTGATAATGAAATACTATATATTACTGTTGCACATGGGATGAAAGAGTGTTAATATACAGTAATGTCTCCTCCTTTAAGGATAAAGGTCTTATAAGCAGTAATCCGCTTTCCCGCGCATTCGATGTTAATTATCTTAAGCCAGTAGCATTTTCACCATATAGGATACATTCCAAACGTGTTCCACATGTATAACGAAGTACTTTACTGATCGGTTAATAACCACTTTTATGCAAAGTTTCTACATTGAATTGTATCTGATCCACATTGGAGAATTTGAAAGCTACACTACCGATGTGTCATACATTGAAATGTTACAATGAACCTTTAATGGTGGTTATTGCTCGTTCCACTCCAGGCTGAACAGAAACCATAACTCAGAAATAAATGTAGCTTATTCCTTGTGTGAAATCAGGCAGTACTGGCAAAGCAATAGAGAAACTTCATGCAAAAGTCATTGACTGATACATAAAGCACTTAAGCGGTGATGCTGTCTGGGTGTGTGCTTTCGAGAATCTTGCCAAATTTGTACAAATTTATACACTTGGAGAACACTGATGCGTGAGAACTCCCACAAATTATTCAGAAATTAGTTAAAAGTCACGCATATAAAAATGTGCTCGGTGAAGTATGGAGATAGCAGTGAGTGATTTTGAGCCCACAAATGGTGCTGAATATGAGCCAATTGTACATGTTAACGGATGGATAAAAACAGATGACATGACAGTCAATCTCACTTTCAGCAGTATTTCGAAATTACATATAGAAAGGGCAGAACCACTGAAATTAATTTAAAATACAGACAAGTTTTAAGTTGAAGGCAATTTTCATTTTTTTATCAATCAATTTAGCCCTGTTGATCTAATAGTACAAAACCATATATCCACATCAGGGTTCAGATGAACTAAATAAATAAGGATGAAAACAAATTAAATCAAGCAGACTATGGCATTGATGGACTAAAAATCCCAATACAGCATTACCGAACAGATGAGAAATCCGGCATAGTAGTCAGTTAACTACTGATTCAAGAAAGTAAGTTTATGTTTGTGACAAATCCTATTTTGGAGCAGATGTGTCCAAAAGATAATATGTGAGCTCTGGAAAATTGATTTTGTTGGTATTCATCCTCATTCCTATGCCCAGATTAGTTCTAGATGTAACTTTCAATGTAAGACGAAACTACATTATTTCTTCTGATTTAAAGATAACATTATAATGTCTTCCATGTTTAAGAGAGACATGAAATTGGTAATAAGATGTTTTCAGTGCCATCATGCAGTACAAAACAAAGGGCCTGGTGGCTAAAGCGAGTTAAATGGAGCCACAATTAAATGGCCTAAAATGCTGAATAAAACTCACTGTCAACCAGCAGGTACCCTGTATGACATTTTATATATCTTGCCATTGATAAGAATTGCATATAAATATATAATAAATATACGCCTAACTGTAATCTGCATACTGGAAATACACCCAGTATGTCAACATACACAAAAGGGAACCACCTACCTTCCAAACATGGAAAGACTATCAAGTGAACGTGCATCAAAATGTATAATGTATCATACTGCAGACTGTATTGTGAATTGTATCGATACGTGTCACAGGTGTATTGTTTCACCACTAGTATACAGATCACGTGTACTTTCTGACCCCACGCAAATTGGGTGAAAAAAAAAACGGGTCCAAAAGATTAGGTTTTTCCCTCTGTATTTTGTAGTGTAACTAAAACGTCCAGATTATTTGGTATCATTGTAGAGCTACATCTGTCTACTTCTATAATACCACCCACTTTAGTGATCATACATGACCTTGATGCTACAGAGCTCAGCAGTAAGCTACTACCTCCTGCCACGTAAATGCGGTGCCAGGGGTTAACGAGCTAAACCACTGAATCTTGAAACAATCATTGATACTCTTACAACTTTTCCAGTTTTTGGAGATCAAATGCCTCCTTCTTCCAGTTAAATCTTGGAATGAGAACATAACCCCTCAGTTCCTCTCATCATGTTTGAACTGGGTAATACACAACAAATATTCTGATTTAGCACTAGAATAAAGTCACCATATGAAGATTTCTGTTCATGAGAGAAGGTCAATACCTGAGAGCCATACCGTGACCATAAACCTGAGTGGTGAAACTATCAATAACATTGTAAACATTTATGAAAAAAACTCTAACAATGATAACTCTATGGACCATATTACAATGTGATGCTGAATCTGCTGAATCATGCTCAGCACTTATTTATGTGGAAACCCAGAAAACCACACATAATGAACCATATTGTTATGGAATAAAGAGAGTATATGATGCTTCTAAATAATTTACCTACTGACAGCGCAGACAGACTTGACAATTATATCATTTTTGAGATTTGAAATGCATTGTGGATGATAAGTGTAAAGATGTAATGTTAATTCAACAGGTATTAAACAGGTCACAAAGTTGTTGATTTTGTATAGTGCGATAATATCTTACTGCAGATTGTATTACATTTTTATTTTAAATGTATGATACTGACTGTGCAGTTGTGATGTTGCACTTGAAGCATTACTACCATCACTACATGTAGATGACATTCGACCCCCAGGTACAATATCAGGTTCAGTGACTGTTGTCTGGTGAATTTGCACTAAATCCAAATGCAAAGTCTGCAAAGTCTAACGATGATAATGCTGCACTGCTGACAGTATAGAAATTGTTTCCATTTTCTTTGTATTTATACACAGCAGTCAGTACTTCAAAGGTCATCAGTTTTCTCTGAAGTCTCAGGAAAACTATTGTATTGGTACATTTAAAGACCCAGAAGGATTAACCGTCGTTTAATTAATTGTAGCTGTTTTTGTTTGCGTCTTCAGAGGTCGGATGCTTGTTGGTACAGTCCAGTAGCATGATTGAGTGTATCACAGCATACAGTACTCAGGCCAGATGTCAACATAAAGGGATTATGATGTAACAATGCACTGTAAAGATGGGTTTGTCAATACGAACAAAGGAATTGTTTATGTAACAGATAAATTTCAGTGCATTGTGCATCCAAGTCTGTGGCTTCCTTTCATGGTCCTTTTGAATGTCTCCACTCCAATTCCATGATTATATGTACAAATTAAAGAGCCAAAAAGGTTGCCGCCCAAAAAGTTACCAGATGGTATATTTTTCGCCAATAAGGAAAATTAATCGCACTATGTGACATTGCCATAGCCCAGGACGATCCCTGCTTTATGTTTGCTACGGCAACCCAAGTAAATCTATAACTAATTTTTTTTTTGTCAGTACGATTAGTATTTGTTACTTATTAATGAACTTTAAGTGAATAAAATTATATTTTATAGGGAGAAAATTTCTGAATAATAATTAAAGAAATATTGCATCATCGTAATAACTGAACTGTAGAGACATGTTTGAAAGTAACGTTTTAATTATCTAGGCCTAACAGTAATGAATTGAGGATATGTGATATGTAGGCAAAAAGTAAGTGGCCATGTACACATTCAGAAGAATTATATTTGATGGAACAGTATACACTATATTTGATTTTTTTGTCGAAAAATACTTTTTCACCGTTTTTCTCTATTTGGTTGCTATGGTAAACATGAACACAAATCAATTTCACCGACATCTAAGTGCTAGCAATCTGCATGCATATATGCATCACTGTATAGAATTTCACAGCAATCTGATTATAAATAATAGTTCTGAAGCTGTTATATGGATTTGGCCCAAAACGTCTGTATTGTTCTCAATCAATTCAGCATTAAGAGATAGGGCGTTAGAAATAAATCTGCACTGGTTTTAAGGTCAAGCAAAACAACACAACACTAATCCTCTCCATCAGCACTGAGATGTGTTATGGTTTTGAGAAATCACATGAGCTTTATTGTACTTGAATTGGTATCTAAATACATTACAATATGCTTTAAAAGAATACAACATGAAGCTTAATATTATTCTACATGAGTTTGTATCTCTTTAGCCTTGCTAGACATTATTTTACAAAATGAAATACACAAAGTGAACAAACATAATTTAATTCACATTAACTAAAATTACTGCTATATGATTAACTGTTATTTTGTTATTTTCTCCCTGCCCCAACATGTATACATGTACTGATGGAGGTTTTGGTCATTCTTGCTATACCATAGTTCACTATATAACGTGGTTCATTCAATTCATTAAAATTGCCATAATTTCTGCAAAACAAATGGTTCAGTGTATACGAAGCTCAATAGTTATGGATTTCAACTACCACACTGACATTATAAAGAGGGAGAGCTGAATATGAACTTTTCTAAAGACATGAAGTGTTGTTCTTACCCTGTGCTGTTTAATCCACTCGTGTATGAACTTTATGCTGGACTCAAACTCCTTATACTGCTTCAACTTTCTGATGAGAAGAAAATTTCAGGTATTTAAACTTCCTTCGTTGTGATAGAGAAAAGAAACAGCTATCTCATTTTTTTGTGCCACTGGTATCTTTACTACATAATCGAATTTATATGCTGCAGAATTGTATTCCTTTTATTTTTGTTCGGTGTTTTACAGCACAGCAGTACAATTTATTTTATGCCAATACAATTGGAGTAAAGTTTCTTACCCATGAACACACCATGGTAGCTGATCTGGGCTGATCCTATGGCAAGATTTGAACTCACACTATTGTTATGGGTCACAAGTCCATCATGCTAATGTCTAAGCCAACATGGAACTTAACTTCATTTGTCACCTTATATGAAATACTGCAGGACGCAACTTGGATATTTTATAAGTGTGCAGAATTATGAACTTTAGAAGACAAGTAAAACAACCAGACACTATCAACCTTGGACTGAATTAGCTTGTAATTGGAATTATTTCAGCTTTACAAATGTCTTATAATACCTGTACATTTATGACAAGTAGTACTGGAAATAATGTTAAGATATGTAATAAATGGGCTAATCAACTTGTAAAGTTCAAGAAATTTAAACAATTGAACATACAGAACAATGCCACTATTTTAAAGTACCAGTCCAAAACTAATATTGATACGATAAATAAAAATTGACAAAACTGCACATTATGAATACTGAATGTTATTCATTCTGCTTACTCCCAAAGTTGTTGGATATAACCGTCCTTCTCATTTTTCCTGTCTTTGAGTATCCCCATTAACGCATCAACTTTCATCTGAACTTCCTGCCTCCCTGCCTGCTGCACTGCATTAAACAATATCAGCTCTTTGATCTGAGCTGCATGTTTTATTTCTGTGACCTGGCTTGTACTTTTTGGATCTACAATCTCACCTGCAGTTTTTGTGTCTGCTATCTGACCTTCACTTTTTGTGCCTGCAATCTGGCTTGCACTTTCTGTTTCTGCGATCTGACCCACGGTTTTTGTGTCTGCTTTACCTTCACACAGGACAATATCAGTCTGGAATTAGCAAAATCGAATTATATCTACACGCCCCTTGATTGTATGGATGACACTGTAGCATTACTTTCCGAAGAGTTCTAATTGAATTTACATGTCAGTTGCTTGTTACGACATGGTACAATGAATGTTAACCAATGGAGCAATACTGCATACAATTTGAAAGATGTTACTTTGCTTTAGTTTTTTTTGTAAAATATTGAAATTAAGTTTGTATTCAATCTAAAAAGGCTGAAAATTACATTTAGCCTAAGACACAAACAGCACGAGTTGATGTTTATGCTTTCACATTAGCTATTGTGATAATGAAATACTATATATTACTGTTGCACATGGGATGAAAGAGTGTTAATATACAGTAATGTCTCCTCCTTTAAGGATAAAGGTCTTATAAGCAGTAATCCGCTTTCCCGCGCATTCGATGTTAATTATCTTAAGCCAGTAGCATTTTCACCATATAGGATACATTCCAAACGTGTTCCACATGTATAACGAAGTACTTTACTGATCGGTTAATAACCACTTTTATGCAAAGTTTCTACATTGAATTGTATCTGATCCACATTGGAGAATTTGAAAGCTACACTACCGATGTGTCATACATTGAAATGTTACAATGAACCTTTAATGGTGGTTATTGCTCGTTCCACTCCAGGCTGAACAGAAACCATAACTCAGAAATAAATGTAGCTTATTCCTTGTGTGAAATCAGGCAGTACTGGCAAAGCAATAGAGAAACTTCATGCAAAAGTCATTGACTGATACATAAAGCACTTAAGCGGTGATGCTGTCTGGGTGTGTGCTTTCGAGAATCTTGCCAAATTTGTACAAATTTATACACTTGGAGAACACTGATGCGTGAGAACTCCCACAAATTATTCAGAAATTAGTTAAAAGTCACGCATATAAAAATGTGCTCGGTGAAGTATGGAGATAGCAGTGAGTGATTTTGAGCCCACAAATGGTGCTGAATATGAGCCAATTGTACATGTTAACGGATGGATAAAAACAGATGACATGACAGTCAATCTCACTTTCAGCAGTATTTCGAAATTACATATAGAAAGGGCAGAACCACTGAAATTAATTTAAAATACAGACAAGTTTTAAGTTGAAGGCAATTTTCATTTTTTTATCAATCAATTTAGCCCTGTTGATCTAATAGTACAAAACCATATATCCACATCAGGGTTCAGATGAACTAAATAAATAAGGATGAAAACAAATTAAATCAAGCAGACTATGGCATTGATGGACTAAAAATCCCAATACAGCATTACCGAACAGATGAGAAATCCGGCATAGTAGTCAGTTAACTACTGATTCAAGAAAGTAAGTTTATGTTTGTGACAAATCCTATTTTGGAGCAGATGTGTCCAAAAGATAATATGTGAGCTCTGGAAAATTGATTTTGTTGGTATTCATCCTCATTCCTATGCCCAGATTAGTTCTAGATGTAACTTTCAATGTAAGACGAAACTACATTATTTCTTCTGATTTAAAGATAACATTATAATGTCTTCCATGTTTAAGAGAGACATGAAATTGGTAATAAGATGTTTTCAGTGGCATCATGCAGTACAAAACAAAGGGCCTGGTGGCTAAAGCGAGTTAAATGGAGCCACAATTAAATGGCCTAAAATGCTGAATAAAACTCACTGTCAACCAGCAGGTACCCTGTATGACATTTTATATATCTTGCCATTGATAAGAATTGCATATAAATATATAATAAATATACGCCTAACTGTAATCTGCATACTGGAAATACACCCAGTATGTCAACATACACAAAAGGGAACCACCTACCTTCCAAACATGGAAAGACTATCAAGTGAACGTGCATCAAAATGTATAATGTATCATACTGCAGACTGTATTGTGAATTGTATCGATACGTGTCACAGGTGTATTGTTTCACCACTAGTATACAGATCACGTGTACTTTCTGACCCCACGCAAATTGGGTGAAAAAAAAAACGGGTCCAAAAGATTAGGTTTTTCCCTCTGTATTTTGTAGTGTAACTAAAACGTCCAGATTATTTGGTATCATTGTAGAGCTACATCTGTCTACTTCTATAATACCACCCACTTTAGTGATCATACATGACCTTGATGCTACAGAGCTCAGCAGTAAGCTACTACCTCCTGCCACGTAAATGCGGTGCCAGGGGTTAACGAGCTAAACCACTGAATCTTGAAACAATCATTGATACTCTTACAACTTTTCCAGTTTTTGGAGATCAGATGCCTCCTTCTTCCAGTTAAATCTTGGAATGAGAACATAACCCCTCAGTTCCTCTCATCATGTTTGAACTGGGTAATACACAACAAATATTCTGATTTAGCACTAGAATAAAGTCACCATATGAAGATTTCTGTTCATGAGAGAAGGTCAATACCTGAGAGCCATACCGTGACCATAAACCTGAGTGGTGAAACTATCAATAACATTGTAAACATTTATGAAAAAAACTCTAACAATGATAACTCTATGGACCAAATTACAATGTGATGCTGAATCTGCTGAATCATGCTCAGCACTTATTTATGTGGAAACCCAGAAAACCACACATAATGAACCATATTGTTATGGAATAAAGAGAGTATATGATGCTTCTAAATAATTTACCTACTGACAGCGCAGACAGACTTGACAATTATATCATTTTTGAGATTTGAAATGCATTGTGGATGATAAGTGTAAAGATGTAATGTTAATTCAACAGGTATTAAACAGGTCACAAAGTTGTTGATTTTGTATAGTGCGATAATATCTTACTGCAGATTGTATTACATTTTTATTTTAAATGTATGATACTGACTGTGCAGTTGTGATGTTGCACTTGAAGCATTACTACCATCACTACATGTAGATGACATTCGACCCCCAGGTACAATATCAGGTTCAGTGACTGTTGTCTGGTGAATTTGCACTAAATCCAAATGCAAAGTCTGCAAAGTCTAACGATGATAATGCTGCACTGCTGACAGTATAGAAATTGTTTCCATTTTCTTTGTATTTATACACAGCAGTCAGTACTTCAAAGGTCATCAGTTTTCTCTGAAGTCTCAGGAAAACTATTGTATTGGTACATTTAAAGACCCAGAAGGATTAACCGTCGTTTAATTAATTGTAGCTGTTTTTGTTTGCGTCTTCAGAGGTCGGATGCTTGTTGGTACAGTCCAGTAGCATGATTGAGTGTATCACAGCATACAGTACTCAGGCCAGATGTCAACATAAAGGGATTATGATGTAACAATGCACTGTAAAGATGGGTTTGTCAATACGAACAAAGGAATTGTTTATGTAACAGATAAATTTCAGTGCATTGTGCATCCAAGTCTGTGGCTTCCTTTCATGGTCCTTTTGAATGTCTCCACTCCAATTCCATGATTATATGTACAAATTAAAGAGCCAAAAAGGTTGCCGCCCAAAAAGTTACCAGATGGTATATTTTTCGCCAATAAGGAAAATTAATCGCACTATGTGACATTGCCATAGCCCAGGACGATCCCTGCTTTATGTTTGCTACGGCAACCCAAGTAAATCTATAACTAATTTTTTTTTTGTCAGTACGATTAGTATTTGTTACTTATTAATGAACTTTAAGTGAATAAAATTATATTTTATAGGGAGAAAATTTCTGAATAATAATTAAAGAAATATTGCATCATCGTAATAACTGAACTGTGGAGACATGTTTGAAAGTAACGTTTTAATTATCTAGGCCTAACAGTAATGAATTGAGGATATGTGATATGTAGGCAAAAAGTAAGTGGCCATGTACACATTCAGAAGAATTATATTTGATGGAACAGTATACACTATATTTGATTTTTTTGTCGAAAAATACTTTTTCACCGTTTTTCTCTATTTGGTTGCTATGGTAAACATGAACACAAATCAATTTCACCGACATCTAAGTGCTAGCAATCTGCATGCATATATGCATCACTGTATAGAATTTCACAGCAATCTGATTATAAATAATAGTTCTGAAGCTGTTATATGGATTTGGCCCAAAACGTCTGTATTGTTCTCAATCAATTCAGCATTAAGAGATAGGGCGTTAGAAATAAATCTGCACTGGTTTTAAGGTCAAGCAAAACAACACAGCACTAATCCTCTCCATCAGCACTGAGATGTGTTATGGTTTTGAGAAATCACATGAGCTTTATTGTACTTGAATTGGTATCTAAATACATTACAATATGCTTTAAAAGAATACAACATGAAGCTTAATATTATTCTACATGAGTTTGTATCTCTTTAGCCTTGCTAGACATTATTTTACAAAATGAAATACACAAAGTGAACAAACATAATTTAATTCACATTAACTAAAATTACTGCTATATGATTAACTGTTATTTTGTTATTTTCTCCCTGCCCCAACATGTATACATGTACTGATGGAGGTTTTGGTCATTCTTGCTATACCATAGTTCACTATATAACGTGGTTCATTCAATTCATTAAAATTGCCATAATTTCTGCAAAACAAATGGTTCAGTGTATACGAAGCTCAATAGTTATGGATTTCAACTACCACACTGACATTATAAAGAGGGAGAGCTGAATATGAACTTTTCTAAAGACATGAAGTGTTGTTCTTACCCTGTGCTGTTTAATCCACTCGTGTATGAACTTTATGCTGGACTCAAACTCCTTATACTGCTTCAACTTTCTGATGAGAAGAAAATTTCAGGTATTTAAACTTCCTTCGTTGTGATAGAGAAAAGAAACAGCTATCTCATTTTTTTGTGCCACTGGTATCTTTACTACATAATCGAATTTATATGCTGCAGAATTGTATTCCTTTTATTTTTGTTCGGTGTTTTACAGCACAGCAGTACAATTTATTTTATGCCAATACAATTGGAGTAAAGTTTCTTACCCATGAACACACCATGGTAGCTGATCTGGGCTGATCCTATGGCAAGATTTGAACGCACACTATTGTTATGGGTCACAAGTCCATCATGCTAATGTCTAAGCCAACATGGAACTTAACTTCATTTGTCACCTTATATGAAATACTGCAGGACGCAACTTGGATATTTTATAAGTGTGCAGAATTATGAACTTTAGAAGACAAGTAAAACAACCAGACACTATCAACCTTGGACTGAATTAGCTTGTAATTGGAATTATTTCAGCTTTACAAATGTCTTATAATACCTGTACATTTATGACAAGTAGTACTGGAAATAATGTTAAGATATGTAATAAATGGGCTAATCAACTTGTAAAGTTCAAGAAATTTAAACAATTGAACATACAGAACAATGCCACTATTTTAAAGTACCAGTCCAAAACTAATATTGATACGATAAATAAAAATTGACAAAACTGCACATTATGAATACTGAATGTTATTCATTCTGCTTACTCCCAAAGTTGTTGGATATAACCGTCCTTCTCATTTTTCCTGTCTTTGAGTATCCCCATTAACGCATCAACTTTCATCTGAACTTCCTGCCTCCCTGCCTGCTGCACTGCATTAAACAATATCAGCTCTTTGATCTGAGCTGCATGTTTTATTTCTGTGACCTGGCTTGTACTTTTTGGATCTACAATCTCACCTGCAGTTTTTGTGTCTGCTATCTGACCTTCACTTTTTGTGCCTGCAATCTGGCTTGCACTTTCTGTTTCTGCGATCTGACCCACGGTTTTTGTGTCTGCTTTACCTTCACACAGGACAATATCAGTCTGGAATTAGCAAAATCGAATTATATCTACACGCCCCTTGATTGTATGGATGACACTGTAGCATTACTTTCCGAAGAGTTCTAATTGAATTTACATGTCAGTTGCTTGTTACGACATGGTACAATGAATGTTAACCAATGGAGCAATACTGCATACAATTTGAAAGATGTTACTTTGCTTTAGTTTTTTTTGTAAAATATTGAAATTAAGTTTGTATTCAATCTAAAAAGGCTGAACATTACATTTAGCCTAAGACACAAACAGCACGAGTTGATGTTTATGCTTTCACATTAGCTATTGTGATAATGAAATACTATATATTACTGTTGCACATGGGATGAAAGAGTGTTAATATACAGTAATGTCTCCTCCTTTAAGGATAAAGGTCTTATAAGCAGTAATCCGCTTTCCCGCGCATTCGATGTTAATTATCTTAAGCCAGTAGCATTTTCACCATATAGGATACATTCCAAACGTGTTCCACATGTATAACGAAGTACTTTACTGATCGGTTAATAACCACTTTTATGCAAAGTTTCTACATTGAATTGTATCTGATCCACATTGGAGAATTTGAAAGCTACACTACCGATGTGTCATACATTGAAATGTTACAATGAACCTTTAATGGTGGTTATTGCTCGTTCCACTCCAGGCTGAACAGAAACCATAACTCAGAAATAAATGTAGCTTATTCCTTGTGTGAAATCAGGCAGTACTGGCAAAGCAATAGAGAAACTTCATGCAAAAGTCATTGACTGATACATAAAGCACTTAAGCGGTGATGCTGTCTGGGTGTGTGCTTTCGAGAATCTTGCCAAATTTGTACAAATTTATACACTTGGAGAACACTGATGCGTGAGAACTCCCACAAATTATTCAGAAATTAGTTAAAAGTCACGCATATAAAAATGTGCTCGGTGAAGTATGGAGATAGCAGTGAGTGATTTTGAGCCCACAAATGGTGCTGAATATGAGCCAATTGTACATGTTAACGGATGGATAAAAACAGATGACATGACAGTCAATCTCACTTTCAGCAGTATTTCGAAATTACATATAGAAAGGGCAGAACCACTGAAATTAATTTAAAATACAGACAAGTTTTAAGTTGAAGGCAATTTTCATTTTTTTATCAATCAATTTAGCCCTGTTGATCTAATAGTACAAAACCATATATCCACATCAGGGTTCAGATGAACTAAATAAATAAGGATGAAAACAAATTAAATCAAGCAGACTATGGCATTGATGGACTAAAAATCCCAATACAGCATTACCGAACAGATGAGAAATCCGGCATAGTAGTCAGTTAACTACTGATTCAAGAAAGTAAGTTTATGTTTGTGACAAATCCTATTTTGGAGCAGATGTGTCCAAAAGATAATATGTGAGCTCTGGAAAATTGATTTTGTTGGTATTCATCCTCATTCCTATGCCCAGATTAGTTCTAGATGTAACTTTCAATGTAAGACGAAACTACATTATTTCTTCTGATTTAAAGATAACATTATAATGTCTTCCATGTTTAAGAGAGACATGAAATTGGTAATAAGATGTTTTCAGTGGCATCATGCAGTACAAAACAAAGGGCCTGGTGGCTAAAGCGAGTTAAATGGAGCCACAATTAAATGGCCTAAAATGCTGAATAAAACTCACTGTCAACCAGCAGGTACCCTGTATGACATTTTATATATCTTGCCATTGATAAGAATTGCATATAAATATATAATAAATATACGCCTAACTGTAATCTGCATACTGGAAATACACCCAGTATGTCAACATACACAAAAGGGAACCACCTACCTTCCAAACATGGAAAGACTATCAAGTGAACGTGCATCAAAATGTATAATGTATCATACTGCAGACTGTATTGTGAATTGTATCGATACGTGTCACAGGTGTATTGTTTCACCACTAGTATACAGATCACGTGTACTTTCTGACCCCACGCAAATTGGGTGAAAAAAAAAACGGGTCCAAAAGATTAGGTTTTTCCCTCTGTATTTTGTAGTGTAACTAAAACGTCCAGATTATTTGGTATCATTGTAGAGCTACATCTGTCTACTTCTATAATACCACCCACTTTAGTGATCATACATGACCTTGATGCTACAGAGCTCAGCAGTAAGCTACTACCTCCTGCCACGTAAATGCGGTGCCAGGGGTTAACGAGCTAAACCACTGAATCTTGAAACAATCATTGATACTCTTACAACTTTTCCAGTTTTTGGAGATCAGATGCCTCCTTCTTCCAGTTAAATCTTGGAATGAGAACATAACCCCTCAGTTCCTCTCATCATGTTTGAACTGGGTAATACACAACAAATATTCTGATTTAGCACTAGAATAAAGTCACCATATGAAGATTTCTGTTCATGAGAGAAGGTCAATACCTGAGAGCCATACCGTGACCATAAACCTGAGTGGTGAAACTATCAATAACATTGTAAACATTTATGAAAAAAACTCTAACAATGATAACTCTATGGACCAAATTACAATGTGATGCTGAATCTGCTGAATCATGCTCAGCACTTATTTATGTGGAAACCCAGAAAACCACACATAATGAACCATATTGTTATGGAATAAAGAGAGTATATGATGCTTCTAAATAATTTACCTACTGACAGCGCAGACAGACTTGACAATTATATCATTTTTGAGATTTGAAATGCATTGTGGATGATAAGTGTAAAGATGTAATGTTAATTCAACAGGTATTAAACAGGTCACAAAGTTGTTGATTTTGTATAGTGCGATAATATCTTACTGCAGATTGTATTACATTTTTATTTTAAATGTATGATACTGACTGTGCAGTTGTGATGTTGCACTTGAAGCATTACTACCATCACTACATGTAGATGACATTCGACCCCCAGGTACAATATCAGGTTCAGTGACTGTTGTCTGGTGAATTTGCACTAAATCCAAATGCAAAGTCTGCAAAGTCTAACGATGATAATGCTGCACTGCTGACAGTATAGAAATTGTTTCCATTTTCTTTGTATTTATACACAGCAGTCAGTACTTCAAAGGTCATCAGTTTTCTCTGAAGTCTCAGGAAAACTATTGTATTGGTACATTTAAAGACCCAGAAGGATTAACCGTCGTTTAATTAATTGTAGCTGTTTTTGTTTGCGTCTTCAGAGGTCGGATGCTTGTTGGTACAGTCCAGTAGCATGATTGAGTGTATCACAGCATACAGTACTCAGGCCAGATGTCAACATAAAGGGATTATGATGTAACAATGCACTGTAAAGATGGGTTTGTCAATACGAACAAAGGAATTGTTTATGTAACAGATAAATTTCAGTGCATTGTGCATCCAAGTCTGTGGCTTCCTTTCATGGTCCTTTTGAATGTCTCCACTCCAATTCCATGATTATATGTACAAATTAAAGAGCCAAAAAGGTTGCCGCCCAAAAAGTTACCAGATGGTATATTTTTCGCCAATAAGGAAAATTAATCGCACTATGTGACATTGCCATAGCCCAGGACGATCCCTGCTTTATGTTTGCTACGGCAACCCAAGTAAATCTATAACTAATTTTTTTTTTGTCAGTACGATTAGTATTTGTTACTTATTAATGAACTTTAAGTGAATAAAATTATATTTTATAGGGAGAAAATTTCTGAATAATAATTAAAGAAATATTGCATCATCGTAATAACTGAACTGTGGAGACATGTTTGAAAGTAACGTTTTAATTATCTAGGCCTAACAGTAATGAATTGAGGATATGTGATATGTAGGCAAAAAGTAAGTGGCCATGTACACATTCAGAAGAATTATATTTGATGGAACAGTATACACTATATTTGATTTTTTTGTCGAAAAATACTTTTTCACCGTTTTTCTCTATTTGGTTGCTATGGTAAACATGAACACAAATCAATTTCACCGACATCTAAGTGCTAGCAATCTGCATGCATATATGCATCACTGTATAGAATTTCACAGCAATCTGATTATAAATAATAGTTCTGAAGCTGTTATATGGATTTGGCCCAAAACGTCTGTATTGTTCTCAATCAATTCAGCATTAAGAGATAGGGCGTTAGAAATAAATCTGCACTGGTTTTAAGGTCAAGCAAAACAACACAGCACTAATCCTCTCCATCAGCACTGAGATGTGTTATGGTTTTGAGAAATCACATGAGCTTTATTGTACTTGAATTGGTATCTAAATACATTACAATATGCTTTAAAAGAATACAACATGAAGCTTAATATTATTCTACATGAGTTTGTATCTCTTTAGCCTTGCTAGACATTATTTTACAAAATGAAATACACAAAGTGAACAAACATAATTTAATTCACATTAACTAAAATTACTGCTATATGATTAACTGTTATTTTGTTATTTTCTCCCTGCCCCAACATGTATACATGTACTGATGGAGGTTTTGGTCATTCTTGCTATACCATAGTTCACTATATAACGTGGTTCATTCAATTCATTAAAATTGCCATAATTTCTGCAAAACAAATGGTTCAGTGTATACGAAGCTCAATAGTTATGGATTTCAACTACCACACTGACATTATAAAGAGGGAGAGCTGAATATGAACTTTTCTAAAGACATGAAGTGTTGTTCTTACCCTGTGCTGTTTAATCCACTCGTGTATGAACTTTATGCTGGACTCAAACTCCTTATACTGCTTCAACTTTCTGATGAGAAGAAAATTTCAGGTATTTAAACTTCCTTCGTTGTGATAGAGAAAAGAAACAGCTATCTCATTTTTTTGTGCCACTGGTATCTTTACTACATAATCGAATTTATATGCTGCAGAATTGTATTCCTTTTATTTTTGTTCGGTGTTTTACAGCACAGCAGTACAATTTATTTTATGCCAATACAATTGGAGTAAAGTTTCTTACCCATGAACACACCATGGTAGCTGATCTGGGCTGATCCTATGGCAAGATTTGAACTCACACTATTGTTATGGGTCACAAGTCCATCATGCTAATGTCTAAGCCAACATGGAACTTAACTTCATTTGTCACCTTATATGAAATACTGCAGGACGCAACTTGGATATTTTATAAGTGTGCAGAATTATGAACTTTAGAAGACAAGTAAAACAACCAGACACTATCAACCTTGGACTGAATTAGCTTGTAATTGGAATTATTTCAGCTTTACAAATGTCTTATAATACCTGTACATTTATGACAAGTAGTACTGGAAATAATGTTAAGATATGTAATAAATGGGCTAATCAACTTGTAAAGTTCAAGAAATTTAAACAATTGAACATACAGAACAATGCCACTATTTTAAAGTACCAGTCCAAAACTAATATTGATACGATAAATAAAAATTGACAAAACTGCACATTATGAATACTGAATGTTATTCATTCTGCTTACTCCCAAAGTTGTTGGATATAACCGTCCTTCTCATTTTTCCTGTCTTTGAGTATCCCCATTAACGCATCAACTTTCATCTGAACTTCCTGCCTCCCTGCCTGCTGCACTGCATTAAACAATATCAGCTCTTTGATCTGAGCTGCATGTTTTATTTCTGTGACCTGGCTTGTACTTTTTGGATCTACAATCTCACCTGCAGTTTTTGTGTCTGCTATCTGACCTTCACTTTTTGTGCCTGCAATCTGGCTTGCACTTTCTGTTTCTGCGATCTGACCCACGGTTTTTGTGTCTGCTTTACCTTCACACAGGACAATATCAGTCTGGAATTAGCAAAATCGAATTATATCTACACGCCCCTTGATTGTATGGATGACACTGTAGCATTACTTTCCGAAGAGTTCTAATTGAATTTACATGTCAGTTGCTTGTTACGACATGGTACAATGAATGTTAACCAATGGAGCAATACTGCATACAATTTGAAAGATGTTACTTTGCTTTAGTTTTTTTTGTAAAATATTGAAATTAAGTTTGTATTCAATCTAAAAAGGCTGAACATTACATTTAGCCTAAGACACAAACAGCACGAGTTGATGTTTATGCTTTCACATTAGCTATTGTGATAATGAAATACTATATATTACTGTTGCACATGGGATGAAAGAGTGTTAATATACAGTAATGTCTCCTCCTTTAAGGATAAAGGTCTTATAAGCAGTAATCCGCTTTCCCGCGCATTCGATGTTAATTATCTTAAGCCAGTAGCATTTTCACCATATAGGATACATTCCAAACGTGTTCCACATGTATAACGAAGTACTTTACTGATCGGTTAATAACCACTTTTATGCAAAGTTTCTACATTGAATTGTATCTGATCCACATTGGAGAATTTGAAAGCTACACTACCGATGTGTCATACATTGAAATGTTACAATGAACCTTTAATGGTGGTTATTGCTCGTTCCACTCCAGGCTGAACAGAAACCATAACTCAGAAATAAATGTAGCTTATTCCTTGTGTGAAATCAGGCAGTACTGGCAAAGCAATAGAGAAACTTCATGCAAAAGTCATTGACTGATACATAAAGCACTTAAGCGGTGATGCTGTCTGGGTGTGTGCTTTCGAGAATCTTGCCAAATTTGTACAAATTTATACACTTGGAGAACACTGATGCGTGAGAACTCCCACAAATTATTCAGAAATTAGTTAAAAGTCACGCATATAAAAATGTGCTCGGTGAAGTATGGAGATAGCAGTGAGTGATTTTGAGCCCACAAATGGTGCTGAATATGAGCCAATTGTACATGTTAACGGATGGATAAAAACAGATGACATGACAGTCAATCTCACTTTCAGCAGTATTTCGAAATTACATATAGAAAGGGCAGAACCACTGAAATTAATTTAAAATACAGACAAGTTTTAAGTTGAAGGCAATTTTCATTTTTTTATCAATCAATTTAGCCCTGTTGATCTAATAGTACAAAACCATATATCCACATCAGGGTTCAGATGAACTAAATAAATAAGGATGAAAACAAATTAAATCAAGCAGACTATGGCATTGATGGACTAAAAATCCCAATACAGCATTACCGAACAGATGAGAAATCCGGCATAGTAGTCAGTTAACTACTGATTCAAGAAAGTAAGTTTATGTTTGTGACAAATCCTATTTTGGAGCAGATGTGTCCAAAAGATAATATGTGAGCTCTGGAAAATTGATTTTGTTGGTATTCATCCTCATTCCTATGCCCAGATTAGTTCTAGATGTAACTTTCAATGTAAGACGAAACTACATTATTTCTTCTGATTTAAAGATAACATTATAATGTCTTCCATGTTTAAGAGAGACATGAAATTGGTAATAAGATGTTTTCAGTGGCATCATGCAGTACAAAACAAAGGGCCTGGTGGCTAAAGCGAGTTAAATGGAGCCACAATTAAATGGCCTAAAATGCTGAATAAAACTCACTGTCAACCAGCAGGTACCCTGTATGACATTTTATATATCTTGCCATTGATAAGAATTGCATATAAATATATAATAAATATACGCCTAACTGTAATCTGCATACTGGAAATACACCCAGTATGTCAACATACACAAAAGGGAACCACCTACCTTCCAAACATGGAAAGACTATCAAGTGAACGTGCATCAAAATGTATAATGTATCATACTGCAGACTGTATTGTGAATTGTATCGATACGTGTCACAGGTGTATTGTTTCACCACTAGTATACAGATCACGTGTACTTTCTGACCCCACGCAAATTGGGTGAAAAAAAAAACGGGTCCAAAAGATTAGGTTTTTCCCTCTGTATTTTGTAGTGTAACTAAAACGTCCAGATTATTTGGTATCATTGTAGAGCTACATCTGTCTACTTCTATAATACCACCCACTTTAGTGATCATACATGACCTTGATGCTACAGAGCTCAGCAGTAAGCTACTACCTCCTGCCACGTAAATGCGGTGCCAGGGGTTAACGAGCTAAACCACTGAATCTTGAAACAATCATTGATACTCTTACAACTTTTCCAGTTTTTGGAGATCAAATGCCTCCTTCTTCCAGTTAAATCTTGGAATGAGAACATAACCCCTCAGTTCCTCTCATCATGTTTGAACTGGGTAATACACAACAAATATTCTGATTTAGCACTAGAATAAAGTCACCATATGAAGATTTCTGTTCATGAAAGAAGGTCAATACCTGAGAGCCATACCGTGACCATAAACCTGAGTGGTGAAACTATCAATAACATTGTAAACATTTATGAAAAAAACTCTAACAATGATAACTCTATGGACCATATTACAATGTGATGCTGAATCTGCTGAATCATGCTCAGCACTTATTTATGTGGAAACCCAGAAAACCACACATAATGAACCATATTGTTATGGAATAAAGAGAGTATATGATGCTTCTAAATAATTTACCTACTGACAGCGCAGACAGACTTGACAATTATATCATTTTTGAGATTTGAAATGCATTGTGGATGATAAGTGTAAAGATGTAATGTTAATTCAACAGGTATTAAACAGGTCACAAAGTTGTTGATTTTGTATAGTGCGATAATATCTTACTGCAGATTGTATTACATTTTTATTTTAAATGTATGATACTGACTGTGCAGTTGTGATGTTGCACTTGAAGCATTACTACCATCACTACATGTAGATGACATTCGACCCCCAGGTACAATATCAGGTTCAGTGACTGTTGTCTGGTGAATTTGCACTAAATCCAAATGCAAAGTCTGCAAAGTCTAACGATGATAATGCTGCACTGCTGACAGTATAGAAATTGTTTCCATTTTCTTTGTATTTATACACAGCAGTCAGTACTTCAAAGGTCATCAGTTTTCTCTGAAGTCTCAGGAAAACTATTGTATTGGTACATTTAAAGACCCAGAAGGATTAACCGTCGTTTAATTAATTGTAGCTGTTTTTGTTTGCGTCTTCAGAGGTCGGTTGCTTGTTGGTACAGTCCAGTAGCATGATTGAGTGTATCACAGCATACAGTACTCAGGCCAGATGTCAACATAAAGGGATTATGATGTAACAATGCACTGTAAAGATGGGTTTGTCAATACGAACAAAGGAATTGTTTATGTAACAGATAAATTCCAGTGCATTGTGCATCCAAGTCTGTGGCTTCCTTTCATGGTCCTTTTGAATGTCTCCACTCCAATTCCATGATTATATGTACAAATTAAAGAGCCAAAAAGGTTGCCGCCCAAAAAGTTACCAGATGGTATATTTTTCGCCAATAAGGAAAATTAATCGCACTATGTGACATTGCCATAGCCCAGGACGATCCCTGCTTTATGTTTGCTACGGCAACCCAAGTAAATCTATAACTAATTTTTTTTTTGTCAGTACGATTAGTATTTGTTACTTATTAATGAACTTTAAGTGAATAAAATTATATTTTATAGGGAGAAAATTTCTGAATAATAATTAAAGAAATATTGCATCATCGTAATAACTGAACTGTAGAGACATGTTTGAAAGTAACGTTTTAATTATCTAGGCCTAACAGTAATGAATTGAGGATATGTGATATGTAGGCAAAAAGTAAGTGGCCATGTACACATTCAGAAGAATTATATTTGATGGAACAGTATACACTATATTTGATTTTTTTGTCGAAAAATACTTTTTCACCGTTTTTCTCTATTTGGTTGCTATGGTAAACATGAACACAAATCAATTTCACCGACATCTAAGTGCTAGCAATCTGCATGCATATATGCATCACTGTATAGAATTTCACAGCAATCTGATTATAAATAATAGTTCTGAAGCTGTTATATGGATTTGGCCCAAAACGTCTGTATTGTTCTCAATCAATTCAGCATTAAGAGATAGGGCGTTAGAAATAAATCTGCACTGGTTTTAAGGTCAAGCAAAACAACACAGCACTAATCCTCTCCATCAGCACTGAGATGTGTTATGGTTTTGAGAAATCACATGAGCTTTATTGTACTTGAATTGGTATCTAAATACATTACAATATGCTTTAAAAGAATACAACATGAAGCTTAATATTATTCTACATGAGTTTGTATCTCTTTAGCCTTGCTAGACATTATTTTACAAAATGAAATACACAAAGTGAACAAACATAATTTAATTCACATTAACTAAAATTACTGCTATATGATTAACTGTTATTTTGTTATTTTCTCCCTGCCCCAACATGTATACATGTACTGATGGAGGTTTTGGTCATTCTTGCTATACCATAGTTCACTATATAACGTGGTTCATTCAATTCATTAAAATTGCCATAATTTCTGCAAAACAAATGGTTCAGTGTATACGAAGCTCAATAGTTATGGATTTCAACTACCACACTGACATTATAAAGAGGGAGAGCTGAATATGAACTTTTCTAAAGACATGAAGTGTTGTTCTTACCCTGTGCTGTTTAATCCACTCGTGTATGAACTTTATGCTGGACTCAAACTCCTTATACTGCTTCAACTTTCTGATGAGAAGAAAATTTCAGGTATTTAAACTTCCTTCGTTGTGATAGAGAAAAGAAACAGCTATCTCATTTTTGTTGTGCCACTGGTATCTTTACTACATAATCGAATTTATATGCTGCAGAATTGTATTCCTTTTATTTTTGTTCGGTGTTTTACAGCACAGCAGTACAATTTATTTTATGCCAATACAATTGGAGTAAAGTTTCTTACCCATGAACACACCATGGTAGCTGATCTGGGCTGATCCTATGGCAAGATTTGAACTCACACTATTGTTATGGGTCACAAGTCCATCATGCTAATGTCTAAGCCAACATGGAACTTAACTTCATTTGTCACCTTATATGAAATACTGCAGGACGCAACTTGGATATTTTATAAGTGTGCAGAATTATGAACTTTAGAAGACAAGTAAAACAACCAGACACTATCAACCTTGGACTGAATTAGCTTGTAATTGGAATTATTTCAGCTTTACAAATGTCTTATAATACCTGTACATTTATGACAAGTAGTACTGGAAATAATGTTAAGATATGTAATAAATGGGCTAATCAACTTGTAAAGTTCAAGAAATTTAAACAATTGAACATACAGAACAATGCCACTATTTTAAAGTACCAGTCCAAAACTAATATTGATACGATAAATAAAAATTGACAAAACTGCACATTATGAATACTGAATGTTATTCATTCTGCTTACTCCCAAAGTTGTTGGATATAACCGTCCTTCTCATTTTTCCTGTCTTTGAGTATCCCCATTAACGCATCAACTTTCATCTGAACTTCCTGCCTCCCTGCCTGCTGCACTGCATTAAACAATATCAGCTCTTTGATCTGAGCTGCATGTTTTATTTCTGTGACCTGGCTTGTACTTTTTGGATCTACAATCTCACCTGCAGTTTTTGTGTCTGCTATCTGACCTTCACTTTTTGTGCCTGCAATCTGGCTTGCACTTTCTGTTTCTGCGATCTGACCCACGGTTTTTGTGTCTGCTTTACCTTCACACAGGACAATATCAGTCTGGAATTAGCAAAATCGAATTATATCTACACGCCCCTTGATTGTATGGATGACACTGTAGCATTACTTTCCGAAGAGTTCTAATTGAATTTACATGTCAGTTGCTTGTTACGACATGGTACAATGAATGTTAACCAATGGAGCAATACTGCATACAATTTGAAAGATGTTACTTTGCTTTAGTTTCTTTGTAAAATATTGAAATTAAGTTTGTATTCAATCTAAAAAGGCTGAAAATTACATTTAGCCTAAGACACAAACAGCACGAGTTGATGTTTATGCTTTCACATTAGCTATTGTGATAATGAAATACTATATATTACTGTTGCACATGGGATGAAAGAGTGTTAATATACAGTAATGTCTCCTCCTTTAAGGATAAAGGTCTTATAAGCAGTAATCCGCTTTCCCGCGCATTCGATGTTAATTATCTTAAGCCAGTAGCATTTTCACCATATAGGATACATTCCAAACGTGTTCCACATGTATAACGAAGTACTTTACTGATCGGTTAATAACCACTTTTATGCAAAGTTTCTACATTGAATTGTATCTGATCCACATTGGAGAATTTGAAAGCTACACTACCGATGTGTCATACATTGAAATGTTACAATGAACCTTTAATGGTGGTTATTGCTCGTTCCACTCCAGGCTGAACAGAAACCATAACTCAGAAATAAATGTAGCTTATTCCTTGTGTGAAATCAGGCAGTACTGGCAAAGCAATAGAGAAACTTCATGCAAAAGTCATTGACTGATACATAAAGCACTTAAGCGGTGATGCTGTCTGGGTGTGTGCTTTCGAGAATCTTGCCAAATTTGTACAAATTTATACACTTGGAGAACACTGATGCGTGAGAACTCCCACAAATTATTCAGAAATTAGTTAAAAGTCACGCATATAAAAATGTGCTCGGTGAAGTATGGAGATAGCAGTGAGTGATTTTGAGCCCACAAATGGTGCTGAATATGAGCCAATTGTACATGTTAACGGATGGATAAAAACAGATGACATGACAGTCAATCTCACTTTCAGCAGTATTTCGAAATTACATATAGAAAGGGCAGAACCACTGAAATTAATTTAAAATACAGACAAGTTTTAAGTTGAAGGCAATTTTCATTTTTTTATCAATCAATTTAGCCCTGTTGATCTAATAGTACAAAACCATATATCCACATCAGGGTTCAGATGAACTAAATAAATAAGGATGAAAACAAATTAAATCAAGCAGACTATGGCATTGATGGACTAAAAATCCCAATACAGCATTACCGAACAGATGAGAAATCCGGCATAGTAGTCAGTTAACTACTGATTCAAGAAAGTAAGTTTATGTTTGTGACAAATCCTATTTTGGAGCAGATGTGTCCAAAAGATAATATGTGAGCTCTGGAAAATTGATTTTGTTGGTATTCATCCTCATTCCTATGCCCAGATTAGTTCTAGATGTAACTTTCAATGTAAGACGAAACTACATTATTTCTTCTGATTTAAAGATAACATTATAATGTCTTCCATGTTTAAGAGAGACATGAAATTGGTAATAAGATGTTTTCAGTGCCATCATGCAGTACAAAACAAAGGGCCTGGTGGCTAAAGCGAGTTAAATGGAGCCACAATTAAATGGCCTAAAATGCTGAATAAAACTCACTGTCAACCAGCAGGTACCCTGTATGACATTTTATATATCTTGCCATTGATAAGAATTGCATATAAATATATAATAAATATACGCCTAACTGTAATCTGCATACTGGAAATACACCCAGTATGTCAACATACACAAAAGGGAACCACCTACCTTCCAAACATGGAAAGACTATCAAGTGAACGTGCATCAAAATGTATAATGTATCATACTGCAGACTGTATTGTGAATTGTATCGATACGTGTCACAGGTGTATTGTTTCACCACTAGTATACAGATCACGTGTACTTTCTGACCCCACGCAAATTGGGTGAAAAAAAGAACGGGTCCAAAAGATTAGGTTTTTCCCTCTGTATTTTGTAGTGTAACTAAAACGTCCAGATTATTTGGTATCATTGTAGAGCTACATCTGTCTACTTCTATAATACCACCCACTTTAGTGATCATACATGACCTTGATGCTACAGAGCTCAGCAGTAAGCTACTACCTCCTGCCACGTAAATGCGGTGCCAGGGGTTAACGAGCTAAACCACTGAATCTTGAAACAATCATTGATACTCTTACAACTTTTCCAGTTTTTGGAGATCAAATGCCTCCTTCTTCCAGTTAAATCTTGGAATGAGAACATAACCCCTCAGTTCCTCTCATCATGTTTGAACTGGGTAATACACAACAAATATTCTGATTTAGCACTAGAATAAAGTCACCATATGAAGATTTCTGTTCATGAGAGAAGGTCAATACCTGAGAGCCATACCGTGACCATAAACCTGAGTGGTGAAACTATCAATAACATTGTAAACATTTATGAAAAAAACTCTAACAATGATAACTCTATGGACCAAATTACAATGTGATGCTGAATCTGCTGAATCATGCTCAGCACTTATTTATGTGGAAACCCAGAAAACCACACATAATGAACCATATTGTTATGGAATAAAGAGAGTATATGATGCTTCTAAATAATTTACCTACTGACAGCGCAGACAGACTTGACAATTATATCATTTTTGAGATTTGAAATGCATTGTGGATGATAAGTGTAAAGATGTAATGTTAATTCAACAGGTATTAAACAGGTCACAAAGTTGTTGATTTTGTATAGTGCGATAATATCTTACTGCAGATTGTATTACATTTTTATTTTAAATGTATGATACTGACTGTGCAGTTGTGATGTTGCACTTGAAGCATTACTACCATCACTACATGTAGATGACATTCGACCCCCAGGTACAATATCAGGTTCAGTGACTGTTGTCTGGTGAATTTGCACTAAATCCAAATGCAAAGTCTGCAAAGTCTAACGATGATAATGCTGCACTGCTGACAGTATAGAAATTGTTTCCAT
>JAPYKE020000428.1:0-155000 GCA_028554795.2 Sinohyriopsis cumingii
TGCTGTGCATGTTCTCATGGAACAACATAATGACAGCAAGCAGACGTGGGGGGCAGCCGATCTTCTGCAGGAGTCTGAAGAGTCCACTCCGACTAACCATGTCAAACGCCTTCGTCAGGTCTATGAAGGCAATGTAGAGGGGCATCCGCTGCTCGCAACACTTCTCCTGCAGCTGACGTAGTGAGAAGATCATGTCTACAGTTGACCTGTCGGCTCGAAATCCACACTGGGATTCTGGGTAGACGCGGGAGGCTAGGATCTGCAAGCGTGCCAAGGCAACACGGGCGAAGGCCTTTCCAACGATGCTGAGGAGGGAGATGCCCCGATAGTTGTTGCAGTCGCTACGGTCTCCTTTGTTTTTGTACAAAGTGACGATGTTGGCGTCATGCATGTCCTGTGGGATGTATCCCTGTTCCCAGCAAAGGCAGAGGAGCGTGTGTAGGGGCTGGAGCAGTGCTGGTTTTCCGCTCTTGAGGACTTCAGGCGGAATGCCGTCGCTTCCAGGAGCCTTCCCACAGGCAAGGCAATCGATGGTTTTTCCGAGCTCTTCCAGGGTGGGCTGTGTGTCTAGCTCCTCCGTGACAGGCAGGTCTGGAATGGCATCCAGGGCAGTTCCAGTGACATTGTTTTGGGTTGCATATAGCTCGAGATAGTGCTCAACCCATCGCTGCAGTTGTTTCCCCTGGTCTGTGATGACTTCGCCCGTCTTGGACTTGAGGGGGGCGGTCTTGTAGCTGGGGGGGCCTGTCGCCTTTTTGATACCCTCATACATTCCTCTTGTATCCCCGGTGTCAGCAGCTGTCTGTATACTGTTGCAAAGGTTCAGCCAGTAGGTGTTGGCACAGCAGTGGGCAGTCTTCTGGGCGTTATTCCTTGCAATCCTGAGGGCTTGTAGTGTTCTGGGGCTAGGTGCAGCCTTGTATGCCAGGAGGGCTTTCCTCTTTGCCTCAGTCACGGGCTCCATCTCCTCCCAATTTGCCTCATACCAGTCGACATTCTTTCGCTCCCTCTTCCCGTAAGCTGTGATGGCTGAATTGTACACAGAGTCACGGATATGGGACCACTTGGAATCAATGGTGTCATCAGGTATCACTTTGGTGAGGGCTTCCTTCAGTTTGCTCATGAACTGCTGTGTTTTCTCTGGGTTGCTTGCACAGCAGGTGTTGATACGTGGGTGACCCTTCTTCTTGGCGTGGTGCAGCTTCTTGGGTAATATTCGCACCTTGCTGGCCACGAGGGAATGGTCCGTGTCACAATCGGCACTGTGGTAGCTGCGGGTAAGGAGGACACTGGTCAGTTCTGCACGCCTGGTGATGACGAGGTCTAGCTGGTGCCAGTGGCGTGCATGTGGGTGTCTCCACGACACCTGGTGGATCTCCTTGCATTTGAAGAAAGTGTTTGTCACACATAGGCTGTGGGAGCAGCACATCTCCAGCAGTCGCTGACCATTCTCGTTGATCTTGCCCCTTCCGTAAAAGCTGAGACAGGTGGACCAGGCCTCATGGTCAGCTCCCACTCTAGCATTGAAGTCTCCTAGTAAGTAAAAGCTTTCATTGTTGGGGATACTGGATATTGCCTGATCCAGAGCCTCATAAAACTTGTCTTTCTCCTCGTAGGTGGAGTAGAGGGTTGGGGCGTACACACTGAAGATGTTGACCGGGCCTAAGGATGTTGACAGCCGGAGGGCAAGGATTCTCTCAGTACCTGATGATGGAGGTTCAATGAAGGCAATTAGCGTGTTCTTGACGGCAAAGCCTACACCATGCTGCCTAGGTTCATCCAAGGGCTTCCCCTGCCAAAAGAATGTGTAATTGGCTTCCCTGATGGTGCCGCTGTCAGTCAGTCGGGTCTCCTGGAGGCAGGCAATGTCGATGTTCAGTCGGGAGAGTTCTCTGTCAATGACGGCAGTCTTCCGTGCATCGTCGATCTGCTGTAGGTCAGTGGTCAATCCAGGACACATGGTCCTGATGTTCCAGGTTGCAAAACGAAGAGTTGGAGTCGTTTTATTTCTTCTTTTAGTCTTTCCTGGTGCAGAGTTTTGAGCCCACTTGACGAGATGGTGAAGCAGGCAGGCCATGGCAGGCAGCACCTTACTGACTGGGGGCTGCCCAGCTTGAGGCGGGCGGTAGCTGTCCAGTGAGACCTGATGATCTCTCCCACCGTCAGAAGTAACCCCTGGCGCCAAGCTCTACGCCAATCGAGCTTTGACTTAGAACCAGTAAGCTGCTACTTCTCGTGTTGTGCCGACGCCGTACAACAACGCTGGAATGTCCTCTCCAGTGGAGCTATGAAGCCTGGGCAGGGTGGTATGGAGAATCAGCTGTTGCCCATGCAGCAGATCCCCCCTCTCCACGCAGCTGGTGTGCCCAAGGGAACGACGAATGCCGATACAGCTTGGCACCAACGGCATCACAGGAGTTGCCGGAATGACGTTGAAGTCAATGTCATACCGCCTTAGGGACTCCATCTCCGGATTTTCTGTCGGGGTTTACTCCCTTAGCCTTTCCCATGCGTGGCTATAGCCACAAGGCAGCAGAGGTTTGGAATCGGAGTTTTCCTTCTCCTAGATGAGCTACCATCCAAGGTTTATGAGTCCCATCTACCCGAAGCATAAATTCTATGTGTTCATTATCCTTATGTGGGTCTTAAATTCTATATGTACATTATCCTTATGTGGGTCTTAAATTCTGTGTGTTCATTAGCCTTATGTGGGTCTTAAATTCTATGTGTACATTATCCTTATGTGGGTCTTAAATTCTATGTGTTCATTATCCTTATATGGGTCTTAAATTCTATGTGTACATTATCCTTATGTGGGTCTTACATTCTGTGTGTTCATTATCCTTATGCGGGTCTTAAATTCTATGTGTACATTATCCTTATGTGGGTCTTAAATTCTATGTGTTCATTATCCTTATGTGGGTCTTAAATTCTATGTGTTCATTATCCTTATGTGGGTCTTAAATTCTATGTGTACATTATCCTTATGTGGGTCTTAAATTCTGTGTGTTCATTAGCCTTATATGGGGCTTAAATTCTATGTGTACATTATCCTTATGTGGGTCTTAAATTCTGTGTGTTCAATATCCTTATGTAGGTCTTAAATTCTATGTGTACATTATCCTTGTGTGGGTCTTAAATTCTATGTGTACATTATCCTTATATGGGTCTTAAATTCTATGTGTATGTTATCATGATATGGTTCTTATATTTCTATGTGTCATATAGAAGCCCATTCAAAAACATGAATTCAGTTTATCTGTATCTGTTATACTTTTCTTGCAAACTGATGCTTGTCAACATCAGATAGATCTTGGGAGGTTTACAGTGGGTACTGATGTATCCTCATCTACATCCTGTTTGTTTCCCTAAGTGGTGATTGCAGTTGATGTTACTGACACATTGTGGGTTTTCAATAGTTAGTATCTATGCCAACAAACTTACATATTGTTAACTGGATATATGGATCCATCTCTAGTTTAGTGTGGTGGTTTGACTGACAGAAACAGGACAAGCCTTTAGGACATACAGACTTAACATGTAGTGCAATATGTCATTCAGAGATTTGACAGTTTGATGGGCAATTTTATTTTTCAGGAAAACAGGACACAGAAATGTAACAGCTGTATGCAGGTTTTGGTTAATTATCATGGATGATACATCCAATTAGCATCTAATTATGAATGTAAAGGAAAGTTAATTTTTATACTTCTCATGACAAAAAGTAAATAATTACAATATACTCACAAGTTTTGGCTTAGGAAAGAATGCAAAGCATTAAATAATATCTGAGGGATCAAATAACTCTAATTTCCCTGAAGTTTGACCAGCACACTGTTTTGGAACAGTTGTTTCAGATTGGCTGTACAATACCTGCATTTAGTTTGGTTATCTGGGAATGGTGACAAGCCATCAGGGATGTACTTCCGTATTCCACATTCTTCTAGCTTCAAAACTGCAGCAATGTTGTCAGAGGTGTTGCAAAATCCTTCCACATCTACAATCAGACAAATTTGGATTAGAAATATATTTATTAATATTTGAGGATTTTGTAAATGTTAGAGTAGAGTGTCACATGCTCTTTAAAGAAAACAAGGGAACTATTTGATGCAACTCATCTGTATCATACAAGCAAAACACAACAAGGAAACTTTTAATTAACAGCAAACATAAGATCCTTAATATGAGAGAAAATGTCTGACTTAAATTTCTCTTATTGTTTACTGAAAATCTCTAATTTTAAATTTAAAGAAAAGAATTTAATCATCACCCAAATATACCAGTGAAAATCTGGTTTTAACCATAGTTTGTCTTCTGTCAAAATTTTGATCTAGTTCGATTTAGCTATATACACTTTACAAAAGATAGCCTGTACATCACAGCCTGAAGTAATAAATTTAGTCCAAATATATAGAAAGTGTCAACCCATTGATTGACAGGGAACCCTAGTTTTTAAATTTGTGATTCCTCTGAAGTATTGCTTCAAATAACCCGGAGTGGCCGAGTGGTCTAAAGCATTCTCTATTTCGGATCACTGCCATCTCACCTCTGTCTGTGTGGGCTTGAGTCTAGGATTTGGCCAATGTGAGTATGTGAGAAAGCTTGCCAGTTGCTTCTTGTGGGTCACTGGTTCAGGACCCCGGTTCTTCCTCCACCATTATTACTGGTCGTCATGCATTGCGTATCATGTGCTGAAAAATGGCGTTAAACCCCAAAACAACAACAACTGTCATGAATGATGAATTTACTACATTAAAAGCATAGGTACTTCACAAAATGTTACTCTTTTCAATACATATTGAATATTAAGGAAGGATTATATAAATGATAGGAAACATTTGGAAACTGGTCTCTTTTAAAAAGGGTCTTACCGATATCCATAAACATTTTAAGCACTTTTTTTCATACCACTGAGGTTCATTTGTCAGAAACGGTCTCATACATACATATTTTTAAAGATGTCCATTAGCAAGGTTATAGTGAAAAGTAAATTCATACAACTTCAAATGTACCAATGGTCATGGTGTTTAAAAATTGACATTTTATGTTGTTATTGACCTAAATTCATCAATTGAAAAAATTGATTCTTGTCATTTTAACAGAAGGGTAAATTTTTATTAAGTATTTAAATTCTATTTGTATTCACCACTCACCATGAAATCCACAAGCACTGGTACCGATCAAGTAATGGTAAATTCATTCTATCTCTTATTATTAACTCAGACTATCTAAAATGTAGGTAGATGACTTATTTTACTGTATATTTTCTATCAGTCTCACCTGTTTGATTGAGAATCCTGGGACTATTTGGACGAATCTCTCCTGCTATACTAGAATTACTTGTCAACAGGCCCACAATTAATGTACTGAGTACATCATTTATCGAGATGTTAGCTGAGAAAGCCAATTCAAAGTAAACAATGACACTGCCATTCCTGAAACAAAGGTTGCCATCAGTAACAATCATTATTATTCCAAGCATTATTGTTATTGTTGATTATGCTATTTTCATTATTACATTTTTGTAATTAAAAAATTAAAACTTTGAATTATGGAATGTAATTATTTGACAGGCTTTTATGATTTGGTTTGTGAGTGTTTAGAAACATTTAAACTAAGACCCTGCAGATGGACAGGTGAGCGGCAAGATGAAATAGCTAGTTGATGACAGGTGTGACTAATTAGAGACAATTAAAGCAAAAAGAAAAAACTACTTGAAAAGTATGTCTTGGAAACATAAAAAGAAACATCTAGGTGACAGATAAGTGAGTGGCAAAAAGAAACAGGTAGTTGATGATAGGTGTGTGTGTGTGGTGGAGACACATAAAGTAAGATCCAGCACATAGATAAGTCAGTGACAAAATTAATAGCTAGTTGATGATAGGTGTGTGTGTGTGTGTCTGTGTGTTGGAGACAAATAAAGTAAGACACTGCATATAGATAAGTGAGTGGCAAAACGAAATAGCTAGTTGATGATAGGTGTGTCTGTGTGTGTGTATTGGAGGCAAATATAGACTCAGCACATAGATAAGTGAGTGGCAAAAAGATACAGCTAGTTGATCATAGGGGAGTGTGTGTGTGTGTGTGTGTGTGTGTGTTGGAGACACATAAAGACCCAGCACATAGATAAGTGAGTGGCAAAAAGAAACAGCTAGGTGATGATAGATGTGTGTGTTGGAGACATATAAAGTAAGACACAGGATACAGATAAGTGAGTGGCAAAATGAAATATATAGCTGATAACAAGTAGATTTATAAAGTTTAGAATGCTTTATGCTTTCAGTCATGTGAAGGACAGATTAGAAAACACATAGGAATTATGGACTTAATGATACCACATTTGAAATTTGGCATGACTGCCTATAACTTTACACTTTTTATTTATAATGGACACTGATATCAAGTGGAACATGATACTATTGTTGTAATTATCAATTATGCAAGCTTAGGTACTTTTTTCTGCAGTATGAAGCTAAATACTTCTAATGAGAATGTTTCTATCTTTCATTTTGGAAGACAAGGTTTCATCTGGTTTTGTAGTTTTACATCACAGTAACACATGTAGATGTCAAATCAATTCAAGTAAAGTCATTTGCCCAAGGATACACCATGATTGCCAACACAGACTGATTTAATAGTAGGATTTCACCATTCTGATCACAAGTCTAATTACCAATAAACCACCATTTCTTCTGTTACATTAGTTACCTCCTACAACATGCATGCTGGCCCAGTAGGAATATTCTGCAAACCTAATCATGCAGGGGTTTAAGAAGAAATAATAAAATACATTAAAAATAAATGCATTGAAGAGAGTAGAGAGCATGTAAATTACTGACCGGAAGCCTTGGACACTGCTGTTGAGATAGGTTCTGTTCAGATTTCCACTGTAAAATGTCCTGTTCAGCTGTGAAGAAAGAAATGGAAAGAAAAGTTGTAAGTCTCAGCAATGTCAGTTGTGAAAGCAACAAATATGAAAGAAAACTGCATCTACAACAATACTTACACTAATTCTGAATTACATTCCTCTTTATTACCTTTTCTCCTCTACTATTTATTATTAAAGACAAATCAACCAACTTAAACCACTACTCTTTTAAAATAATATTTCCTTGGTCATTTTTCTGTGGCTACTTTCTATAACTAAGGCCATCTTTTGGGAAACATTTTCCAGGATTTCACCCAAAATGTTCAGCACTGTTTCCAACAAAAGAACAGAACAGATCAATATCTGTCATGTTCTGCCATTTTTATTTTTCTCTGCTTCTGTCTAGATGTGGTGTTAGTTCTCAGCCTCAGAACAGGGTTCTTGATGGTTTTCAAAACCACTTTTAGATGTTACCACAAGAAGAACCTCGAGAACACTGGTCTTTGGTCATAAATGTTTGTCCTGTCCCGCCCAAGGACACTCTAAGTGCTCCAAACTTCCTTCTGTTACTGTAAATGTTATTGACTCCAATTAAGTTGTCTACTGGAGGAAGTAGTAAATAAGTCCAGTAGCTTCAGCTTTAATGCTTTCTTTGAAAAAATACAAATTATTGTCATATAAAATACGATATTTACTAAGTCTCTAAGTTAGTTATAAGATAAAATATTGGACAAGATAACAATCCTTTATTTCTGACTGCATGGTCCATACATCTAAATCAAAACATAAATGTACTTTATACACAAAAAATTATAGCTGCCTAATGTACAAGTATAAAGACATATATACAACTACTGACTATGTATATATCACTGACAAGAACAAAATTATGTAAAATATTTAAAGAGTACTTTGTTCCATCAATCTCTATCTCAGTCTCAAAATTAAAATGAATACAACAGTTCCACAGAGAGATTTCAAGATACAATTCTTACTATTCGATATTCTCACCACATACTTTTTCTTTAATTCATTACAAACTAAATACATTAGAATTTACAAACATGGTAGAGGCACTGTTCCATCTGGGAATGCTTACAAGTAAACAGAGATTATTCTTGTAACCAATAGCTAATTTTATTTTTTCTACATTCACTGAAGTTAGTCAATAGAGTTCTACAATACAGACTAAGCAATAAGATTTGAATATCAAACTATTGATTTTTCAGGGCTTGCCATTTTAATTAAAATAATTCTTATCTCATTCTGTAGTTGCATTACAAGGGTTGAATACCTGGTTAATGTTTATTACGTACAACCACTTCCTTAGAGGTAAAACCATCTTACCTCTCTGATGATCTCCCTTTCCAGGTCCCCGAACTGAGGGCTAGATCTGTTCAGTAACTCTGGCTGAAACGCTCTTTCCAGGGTCAGGACTCCAGAGTATCGGTAAACTTATAAAAGGAAAATAAAACAAAATTATTAAGTCAAGCTTTTTTATTCATATTTTATCATCATCATTCATATATCACATATTGCTTGAGTAAGATTACAAAACTCTTCTAGTCTGTAAAGATTTATAAACAAATATTACACAATTAAATCTAATCACATGGATTCAACAGAATAATCCGATGGATTAGAGCAATGCATTTTCTGACTGGATAGGTCAAAATGAAGGCAGCAGATTGGGTTGTCACAATGAGATATTTCAACGGAATATTCAGAATCATAGTACTCGACTGATCTAAAGTTTGTACAAGCTTCTGATTGGATATTGAGAATCACAGCACTTGACTGATCTAATGTTTGTACAAGCTTCTGATGGGATAATCAGAATGACAGCACTTGACTAAATGTAAAGTTTGTACAAGTTTCTGATTGGATATTCAGAATCACAGTACTTAACTGGGCTAAATTTTGTACAAGCTTCTGATTGGATATTCAGAATCACAGCACTTGACTAAATGTAAAGTTTGTACAAGTTTCTGATTGGATATTCAGAATCACAGCACTTAACTGATCTAATGTTTGTACAAGCTTCTGATTGGATAATCAGAATGACAGCACCAGACTGGACTAAATTTTGTACAAGTTTCTGATTGGATGGAGCCATAATTTTAGTGAAATTGGAGAAAAAGAATGAAATAAGAGAACACCAGAATATCAATAACTGTAACTATAGAAATCCTGAAAATCTAAAGTCTTGTACTGGACAATTTTTCCCAAAATTATAGTGGTGGCAATATATATGTAAAATTTAATACAAAAGCATTCAATCTTGATATAAAAGGTTGTGACAAAAAAGACAACTTGAATATACCTTATCATCAAATGTATTGGAAAACATGTTATTTTTGGTTCCATATTTGCTGCTTTATTATTAGTATTATACTCTCAAGATTGACAGGTTTCCTCTCAAAGTAATCAGTTTTTTCTTCAAAAGCTATCAAATAGAATATCAATCAAACAAAGTATTCTATTCCACATTTTTAAAAGATCAATAAATAACTGAAAACAACGTGACATACGTTCTTGAAATTACAAAACATGTAACTGACAAACATTTCAGTCCAAGCCCAAAGGTAAAGTTTTATGATCACCAATAAAACAGTCAACCCATCTTGATCTGTGTCACTTATTAATAACAATCTTACAAAATGTTCTAACAGAACTGAACAGACTCTAAAAATTAACCTTTGCCATCCACAGAAAACTTATGATCCAATTCATGTTCAGTCTGAAAAAGAAATCTATAATGCATTCACTGCATAAAATTGTGTTTCAGTTTTGAAATGGTGCTATATATATATATATATATATATATATATATATATATATATATATATATATATAACACAGGATAGGACAGAATGAACTACTTACCAGTTATGTTACCAGTCATGTTACGATAGGAAGCTGAAAAAAGGCAGTGAAAAGGAAAGTGAGAATAAAATGTCTGTCTCTCAATTATTGAGAAGAATCAGTAGGCATTAATAGGCAAAGACAAAATGATATTGTTTCTCGCATGTACATTCATATATTTATTTCATAAGTTATAACATCAAAGTACAAAGTGTTGCCAATTAAAAATTAGAAAACTAAAATTGTATTTAGACGATATGGATGTCCCCACAAATATGCTATAAAACTAAGGCAAAGATGCCAGGACCAACTTACCAATGAAATAGTCAGGCCAGGACTGATATATATTAATCCTTTTGCTCAGTTTAGAATCAAGTCTTTCAAAAGTTACTAAGCAGAAATAATACTTATGACAAAAGTTGCAGACAGGGTATGTAACTTTATACTCTCTCCATACAGTACAGCAGAGGTATAAAAGAAATGGCACAGCTCAGTGGGCCATAGCACTGCATAAAGGTATTCAATCAAACAGGATAGTAAAGGCCTCTTTCCATCAATAAGAAAAGTTCTATGTGAAATTGTATCTAAATATGTCTGATCAGTTATGATATTTAAAGGAATATCATAGATAAGAAAAATTTGTTATCAAACTGTACCAAGATATGTTTGAGGAATGTTGAGCTGAATTATATCACAATATATCTGAGAAATGTAGAGTTAAATTATACAAAACTATTTTTGACAAGTTAAATCATTCAAAAATATGTCTGAGGACTACTTAAACTCATGGTGCATATGGCTGAACTAAAATCCAGTAGACATGTCTCTTACTACACTGCACAATGTGCTATCAACAGAACAAGTCCACAGTATCTCAATGTGTCTGCCTTGGAATAAAAATGCACATTGATATTTAAAGATCCCAAAATCAATATTTAGTTCTTATTCTTCTTTTCTAAAGTATAAAATTATATACAGCAACATTCTTGCTTACTTATATATCCGAACAGCGAGTTCATGGTTACAGTGCTTTAAATAGATATATCTCAGTGATGGACTTCACAATTGGCAATTAACTGTATTGCTGAGTAAGCTATTTTGGTTTGCTTTTTCTTTGTTGCTTATTTAAAAAAACTCACAATTACTGGCAAGCTCTTGAGATATATTTAATCTTATAAAATTCATCTGTTTGTCTACATATCATGCTTCTGTCAGCAAAGATAGCAGCAGCCATTTGAAATTCATGGAAATTTCTGATGTCCTCTTATCTCTGATTGGTTTTCTAGAATCCAACAAGAGCCAATTTTTTCTGAAGTGGAACTTCAGGCTCCTACATGAAATTTCAACTTTCCTGTCTCAGTGGCATGAGAGAACATGTGTATTGTCTTTGTATACTAGCATGAAAATTTGTGTATGATCTACAAGTCTGGAAAAATATTTTAACCATTTTAATACAATGATCTGCAATGAGGAATTGGTAAATTCATGTCTGCTAAAAACTTTGCAAACTCATCTCCAACAAGGTCTTCAAAGTGGGTGTGTTTGTTACAGAGGATTATTTACTTTGTGATTGTGTCTGCATATGTCTGATAATATTGTATTTTCTTTTTAAAATCCACTTTGCATGAAACACAATGCTCTTAGCAGAATTTTACTGAACCTTCCATTCATTTATGACTGTTTAGTATTAACACATTAACCCCTGAGCCAAACAGATAGGCAGTCCCCTGAAGCATACTTGCAGAGATCACCTAGAGCAGTGTTAGCCTTTCCAGTGCCTGTATCCCTGAGACTAGCTGACAGCAATTGGATTGCAGATTTTTATACAGGGGGCTACTTACAATAAAATTGTTATTATTTTATTTGCATTCATTTAATTCAGCTGAAATTTGGCACGGCAGTTCTCAATAAACTTACAAACATAATGGTATAAATTTCATGCTACATGCAGAAATAAAACTAATGCATGATGGTGAAAACAAATGATGTACTTGCCAATTTGCTTCTCTTGCCGTGAATAATTGATAAAATCCATTATGAATTCACAAAGAATTATTAACACCATCAACACATGAAATAATTATATTTTATGTACACAAAAATTCCACTTGTCGTCTCTTGTAAACTAAACATCCTGTGAATACTGTACACAAATGGGCATATTTTACTTGCTCTTTACTTACCTTTCTTCCTAAGAATTCTCACTGAAATTTTTAAAACTAATAAAACACTTAACAAACCTTGAACTATGAACACTCATGTTAACAACGTATATTTCCCAAACATTTATTTAACGATTATTCTAAAGAAAAAGAAGCTCCACGAAATCAAATGCATTTGCATCAGGGTCTAAATCCGTTGCTGGTCCTTGGTAAGTTGGTATAGCCTCTTGTCAATGTGTGTTTTATCATTTACGATCATCGATCAGCTCTACTTTCATTTTCTTCTTCTTCTTCAACATTCTCATTTTCGTCACTACCGCTGTTATTTTCAGTAGCTTTTTCGATGTCACTATCAATCTCGTCTGATTAAAATCCAGAAAATTATCCATCAGAATCCGTCAAGAAAAAGTCTGCTCCTAGAGGCTGATTCTCATCAATTTGCATCATTTTAAAATCAAAATATTTTCACTAAATCAACTGATATCGAAGTGAAAAAAATTTCCCGCTGTTGAGCAATGTGCGCTCTATCTATGTAAGCTAAGATTTGATTGGTTAAACTGACTGCATTAGTAGGAAATGGCTTTAAATCAACCAATGGTTTGCGCCGAGTTAACTCGTCGTGCGGGAGAAAGGCCTTGCTAAATACTGCCTCTTAAACTCGGCGCTCGGGAGACAAGCTATGCAAACTCAGCCACTTTAGCGAGGCTCGCGGGAGATCAGGGGTGTAAAGTACGACGAGTATACTCGTCGCCAGGGGTTAATGTGTTAAATAGATATGTGTTGTATATAAAGGACAGAATGAATCAGTTTTTGGAATGTCCACCAAAAACAGGTTTTACTGTACTTACAAGGTACCTGTTTACAAAGGACGGAATAAATCAGTTTTTAGAATGTCCACCAAAAAACAGGTTTTACTGTACTTACAAGGTTGAGACAGCACCAGATAAATTAAAAGTAACATATTAGAACCATACAACCATACAATTATTTGGGGTAAATCATTATTCCTTGTAGATTCATTGTCGATCAATATTTGCTCCTTTCTTCAATATTGAATCATTGTTCAATTCCACAACATTAGTAACTTGTAACAAATATTTCTGATTTAATGTAATATCATACCATATATACTTGTGTGTCGGTCGAGTCCAACTTTAAACTTCATAGACCAAGATCTACTGTTGCATAATGTGCTACCATTTCTGGGTCTTTGCAGTGTGTTTGGGGTAATCAGTAGAACAAACAACATAGATGCTGATCTGCCAGTGCATTATGTGCTGGTAGATTAGGGTCGATGTTGTTTATAGTTGGACTTGACATGTAAGTGGGTATATGCGGTAAGGTAACATTCCTTGTTGAATGCCATTTTGATAGGAATGAGCAGTGCAATGAAAACTACTGGGTTATAATATAACTCAACTGCATTTTAGTGATGTTTAAATTATTCTCACACATTATATAACTTACCACAAACAGAGTGATTGAAATTTGTTCCAAACAAGTTCTGTGATACATTGAGTGCTCTCAACAGAGAAGTTAGTTGGGCCGGGACTGATGCGATGTGGCTCACAACCTCTGTAACATTACAGATGTCTCTGAACATGGGATCTCTGAGTAGACATTTTGTAGCATTCATAAGGAAGCTTGAAACAGAGCAAGAAAAAAATTGAAAAACACGTCATGCTTCTGCAATTATAAATCATGGTAACATTCTAAGTTTTGCAAGAAATCTTTCACTGCAACAATCACAAAAGGCTATAAACAAATGATGTATGTATAATGTCAAAAACAAGAGTCCCTTGAAAGGACTGATGTTCTACTCGACAAAACTAAATTTTAGACGTCCAAGTCATATAAGACCATTGCTTATTTTTAACTGCTGAGTGGTGAAACCATCCCAGATACTCTTCTTGAGAAACTAAAACATACAAAATTTGGCAACAAAAAATATTTTCTAACATTTCTGATTCATCGATTAAAAATCATTCAGATTATGTGAAGATATACCCATGTGTTCAGGTTGGTTAAATCTATAATTAATGTGTTTAAGTGGCAATGTGTTCAAGGTATTCACTGGATATATCCACAAACAGATTTGATTTACACATGTTTCTACTATCATACTCAAAAGACAATATACCTAATTAAGTGGTGAGTACATAATCATTTTGTTTGACTTTCATAGTGATATTTTTTCTCACAAAGGAAATGTTTGCTAAGTAAAAGCCATTTAAAAATCTTTGCTTCTGTTAATTATCCAAGTGTTTTTGAAAGTTAATGTCATGGGTTAATATTCCAGTTATTTTGAAAAATATTGATTACCCCTTAAGTTTAAATGATATGACAAATGAAAGCTACATTTTAACTTGTAAATCCAGAACAGAATATTGTTTCTAGAACCTGTAATCAAAGGATGCTAGTCAAATGCTGATGTAAAAATAAAACAATAAAGGATAAATGCACTTGTAAGTGTGGTAATGCAAATAATTTATTTTTGTAAACATTCATTTTAATATTTTAGCTTTGCTTAGAATTGGGCTTTTGGCTCCATTATTTTTGTCATTGTTAATAGTGCCTATAGCCAGATTTCTTTGTTTTAGATGTATTAGTTGCTCTCTGTACTTAAATTGGCTCCTAGTGCATTTATAATCTTTGGGTTCTTTATGCTGATTTTGTAACTTCTTGTAACTTTCTTATCCCAACTGGCATATCCTGAATTCTAAATCTTGTATAAGAAAACAATAATTGTATATGTTTTTCTAGTTCATATGTTTACAAATGTACGCAATTATCCATATAAAGTAAGCATGTATTATATGTGTAGATTATCCTTATGTGGGTCTTAAATTCTAAGTGTACATGATCCTTATATGTGTCTTAAATTCTAGGTGTACATTATCCTTATATGGGTCTTAAATTCTATGTGTACATTATCCTTATATGGGTCTTAAATTCTATGTGTACATTATCCTTATATGGGTCTTAACTTCTATGTGTACATTATCCATATATGGGTCTCAAATTCTATGTGTACATTATCCTTATGTGGGTCTTAACTTCTATGTGTACATTATCCATATATGGGTCTTAAATTCTATGTGTATATTATCCTTATATGGGTCTTAACATCTATGTGTACATTATCCTTATATGGGTCTTAAATTCTATGTGTACATTATCCTTATGTGGGTCTTAAATTCTATGTGTATGTTATCATGATATGGTTCTTCTATTTTTATGTGTCATATAGTAGCCCATTCAAAAAAAATGAATTCAGTTTATCTGTATCTGTTATACGTTTCTTTCAAACTATGCTTGTCAACATCAGGTAGATCTTGGGAGTTTTACAATGGGTTCTGGTGTATCCTCAGCTACATCCTATTTATTTCCCTAAGTGGTGATTGCAGTTGATGTTACTGACACATTCTCGGTTTTCAATAGTTTGTATCTATGCTAACAAATTTACATATTGTTAACTGGATATATGGATCCATCTCCAGTTTAGTGTGGTGGTTTGACTGACAGAAACAGGACAAGCCTTTAGGCCATACTGACTTAATATGTAGTGCAATATGTCATTCAGAGACTTGACAGTTTGATGGGCAATTTTATTTTTCAGGAAAACAGGACACAGAAATGTAATGGCTGTATGCAGGTTTTGGCTAATTATCATGGATAATACAGCCAATTAGCATTTCATTATGAATGTAAAGGAAAGTTAATTTTTATACTTCTCAAGACAAAAAGTAAATAATTACAATATACTCATATGTTTTGGCTTAGGAAAGTATGCAAAGCATTAAATAATATCTGAGGGATCAAATAAATCTAATTTCCCTAAAGTTTGACAAGCACACTGTTTTGGAACAGTTGTGTCAGACTGACAGTACAATACCTGCATTTAGTTTGGTTATCTGGGAACAGTGACAAGCCATCAGGGATGTACTTCCGTATTCCACAATCTTCTAGCATCAAAACTGCAGCAATGTTGTCAGAGGTGTTGCAAAATCGTTCCACATCTACAATCAGACAAATTTGGATTAGAAATATATTTATTGATATTTGAGGATTTTATAAATGTTAGAGTGTCACATGCTCTTTAAAGAAAACAAGGAAACTATTTGATCCCACCCATCTGTATCATAAAAGTAAACACAACATGGAAACTCTTAATTAACAGCAAACATATGATCCTTAAGACAAGAGAAAATGTTCTCACTTAAATTTCTCTTATTATTTACTGAAAATCAACAACAAAAATAAAAACAAATTGCAAAGTGTATCTTTCAAATGGTACTACATGACTGTGTATATGTGCATGTCACCATGTTTGTTTGTCTGTTTTACCTCACAACATGTAGAATTCAGTAACCAAACAGATAGAACAGAGAATCATTCTGTGGTATTTGTGTATGTGTATAAATGTATGTGTCTGTGTGTTACCTGGCCTCATGCAAACAGTGGATGTACATGAGCTGCTGGTACAACACAGCTTTCCATCATTGCAATATTCATCAGCAGTACAAGTGGCTGTACAGTTGTCTGGATCAGGCATGGCAGAACATCCTGGTCCTTCTATCACTGACACTATAAAGTAAAGTAAATACATCATATCTATTGTACAGAACATCCAGGTCTTTCTCTCACTGACACTATAAAGTAATAGATTATATCTATTGTTCAAAACATCCAGGTGGGGGCCCCAAGTGGCCGAGTGGTCTAAAGCACTTTCCGTTACGGATCATTGCCATCTCATCTCTGTCTGGGTGGGTTCGAGTTTCAGATTCAGCCAATGTGGGTATGTGAGAAAGCTTGCCAGTAGCTTCTTGTAGGTCGGTGGTTCTTTCCAGGGTTTTCCAGGGTTCTTGCTCCACCATTAATACTGGCTGTCATGTATAGCCTATCGTGTGCTGAAAAATGGCGTTAAACCCTACAACAACAACAACAACAACACAACTAGGCTCTTCTCTCACTAACACTGTAAAGTAAAGACAGCATATCTATTGTACAGACCATTCATGTTCTTCTCTCACTAACACTACAAAGAAAAGACATCATATCCATCATGCAGACCTTTCATGTTCTTCTCTCACTACCAGTATAAAGTAAATACACAATATTTATCATACAGAGCCATGATGCCTCTCCAAATTTTGCTGGTAAAACCTGCCACCAACATCATTAACTGAAAATGGCAAGCCTCTGACTAAACTAAATTTGTGTTTAACATGTTGACATGGAGTCATCTTCTATAGGAACAACGGTAGTTTTCTTGTGAATATGCTTACATATTTTCTGTGTGCCATTATTAGAACTAAAAAATGATGACATTTTCAAATCTGAAAGTTTGACTTCAACTATCTATGTAAGCTCAAATACTTTACCATTCACTCTGGGTCAAAAGGTTGCCTTTATATGGACAATACTTTCCTACAGTTTTTTAAAATATAGATCTGTGTTGCTTTAATGACATACGTGTTATGCAGATCAAAACATCAAAGTTTAAAAAGTCAAAACAAATGGGAGCAAATTAATTTTTTTTTAATTGCTATAATGTCATGAAAATATATGCCATCCAAATATGCATATAGATATGTACTGCAAATTAACTGGTCTCACTCAAGTGTTTTTTGCTCAATTGTGCAAACAAGATTTTTGTCCTCAAAATTCAAAAATAAAATACAATAAAAAGAAAAACTGATGTCATGGCTGGAAAATCTATTCAGTCTGTTTTCATAACAAGACAAATATGCCCATAAAAAAAACATGCTAAGAAGCTTTTGTCCAAAAATGTTTAAATATTTTTTTAACTGAACAACTTTTGTAATAGTATAAGCAATTATTCAGTTTATCTATATCTAAGTACAAATATTTTATTTAATTTTCCTGTATGAAAGTGCCTGTCCTTAATTGTGCTAACAAGGTGGTAACACAAAAAAGAATCAGAAAAATAAAAATTTGAAAATATGAAAAATCTTATCAGGTCATTGGTGTATGACTGCAAATATGACTTAACAATTTTGTTTGTCTACATTAAGTGGTTTGGGGTAATCATGCTGTAAATTTTTTCATGAGAGATGGATGGATGGATGGACAGATGGATAGACAGGACCAAATATATTATGCCTTGCTGCAATCAGGCTAGCCATAATCTATCTGGCACATATATTACAAGACTAAAGGATCCTGATATAAAACAAAAGCAACCTGAATGCATCCACAATATAGCCCGTATGAAGTCATTAATATAAACACCGATCCAGTTTGTCACGAGATGCAATTAAAATATTTAAACGTCTTTCTAAATATTTGCTTCCCAGAGTGGCTAAGACTTTTCACAATCGTGCAATTGTAACAAATGCTAAAAAAAACCACAAAAACATCAGAATAAAAGTAATCATTTCCAGATAACTGATACAAGTAGCTGATAATTTTTATTTCAATGTGAACTTGATGTGCAGAGATTCATCTTTAGCAATATAAGCTGCTTTACAATAAAATAATTTGTCCTCAACATTTTACAAGAAAGTCATACCTATATCTTAATATCTGCTTACCATCATTATACAAGAAAGTGATGCCAATGTCTTGATATCTGCTTACCAACATTTTACAAGAAAGTGATAATGTCAAGATATGTGCTTACCAACATTTTACAACAAAGTGATACCTATGTCTTGATATCTGCTTACCAAGTGGGTGCTGTGAAGCCAATTAAAAAAATGGGCCAAGTTGATCTCAGGTCACACAACTGTATCAGCCTAAATGCAACAGCAGTTGACCAAGAAAAATGTGTAAGTATGATACTTTCTGATACTTGAAGGTTTTTACATCATGCCATACAGAAATTTCTCATGGATTTCATATGGAATACTTATGGAATCCATATGGAAGAGATATGGACTGTCCATGTGGAAAATTTTGTACGGGTGGCAGCCATATTAATGATGAATAAGGATTATCTGTGCTAACTTGAAAGGCCTGATTTGCTAGGAAGCTTTGAGCAACATTTGGTCAACTTCTGCTGCAATATCATTCAATAGAGGTCATTTAAAAGGTTTTAAAACTTAGTAACAGTAACCATAAGTAAAATATCTTCATGCCAAAAAACTTTCAGTTAATTCTGGACCAATTAAGAAAAAATTTCGAAGGTTTTTCTATTATTAGCAACTGTGGCTATATTTGATGATGGAATGGCATCATTTATACAAAGTTAAAATGCCTTGATGCTAAAATGCATTCAACTGAAAACTCCATTCAGTGTTTCTGAGAAGATGTTAATGAAAGATTTTTCCAGGTTTAGTATTAGTGGCCATATATGACGGTAGACCAGCATCATTGGTACATATTAAAAAGATTTTCATGCCTGGATGATTTCTATAAAAAATTTAGTCAAATTCATTTTAACAGTGCTTGCAAAATCATTAAAGGTTTTTCTATTTTTAGTAATAGTGCCTATATTTGATGACAGACATGCATAATTTGTACAAACTTTAAAGGTCTTTGTCAGAAGTACTTCTGCTAGGTTTGCCCAAAATCAGTACAGTGGATTTTGAAAAAAAGTTGAAAATATAAATTATTAATGGACAACAGACAACGCATGATGAACCCACACCATAATCTTACTTGGTCTTAAGGTCCAGTGAACTATAAAGAAGACAACTTACTATGACAGGATTTAGATATCCTAGGAATGGACACAAGGGATTGTTTGACATCTCGGAAACTACAGTTAGCTTGAACACTCCTCAGGGTGTCATATACACAGTTCACAATGCGGTACTGCACTGTGCTTTCACTGAGAATAATAAATCATAACACACTTATATTATATATATATATATATATATATATATATATATATATATATATATATATATATATATTGTTATCAGAGATCACAAAATCCTAATGGCTCTTGCCATAGTATTTTTCCCCAAAATTTACATGGCAACCAGATATTGTGAAATTTAATATAAGAACATTCAAAGGAGGGATAGTAAGTTGTAAGAAAAAGAAAACATTTATATAATTACTTATTAAATGTGTAATTTTCAGTTTAGATTTGTTGTTACTTCAGCTTTAGTGTTATCTTTCCACATTTCAATACTTTCTCTCAAACATTTCATTTATAAAAATGGTTTTCGATTTCTATAAACTATAGTATAGAATTTCACCCAACAATAGTATAGAATTTCACCCAACAATAGTATAGAATTTCACCCAACAATAGTATTTTAAGCCTCTTTACTGAAATTAAAAAATAATTTTTAACTGACGACAAGCAGTCTTAGTCTCTACCTAAAAAGTACTTAACACTTAATTAACAAACATTTCCCATTAAGTCAGGGAATAAAGATGTATTTGCATGATCAGGTCTCAAACAAGTGTTGTAGAATGGTAGTACTGGCTAGCTGTTATTGGCAACTGCTTTGTTTCTAATTGGGGCCTAGGCTACACTATTTCTGTTACGAAAGTTTTATATATATATATATATATATATATATATATATATATATATATATATATATATATATCAGAGCAGTGACAAACATTACAAATGCAGAAAGTATCAAATGATGCATGAAAAAACTTGTTCTTTCAAGGTAATTAACAATTAAACTGGTGGAAAATACTTTTATACAAGAAGGCTTGATTGCTAAATGTGGAAATATACTAGGTAAAATAATACTTACATAAAGAAATAAATATAAAGGGCAAGAATGCTATTATTTTTATCATTTCCATACATTGCATTGTATTTAGAGTACAGCGTTTATGATACATTTGATACATCCTGATATTCTTGCTGTTATTAGTGATATCTGACACAGATCTAAACTTACCTGCAGAACCCTGTCCAGTTGGCATAACAGTACATATTTCCAACCCTCTCCAGGACTGATGGATCTCTACAAAAGGCTGTGGTTTTATCCGGTGCTGTTGAAACAGTGCAAAAATATATATATATATTTTTTTTGACAATCCATTTCACATAAGATATTGAACCCATATTGTTTTATTAAAGTTCTACATACAAAATTTATTTCAAGTGAAAGTAGGTTCTTTGTCAGGAGGAGTTTTTTTTATACCCTGAGATAATTCAAATATTCATGCATGGGAGAGGTTGTTTTAGTCATAAATGAATTTATTAGGTGTTTTAGGGGCAAAAGACCACTGTATTTCTTGGTTTCCCCACCTGGGTATTTTCATAGCTATTATGAAATGTAATGGCATCTACTGTTGAAAACAAGAAATGACTAGTGAACAAATGCAAAATGCGATGACAAATGATGTATGCATATGCAGACAAGTGAACATGGTGATCACAATGTTGCTATACAACAAAAGACTGACACAAAGATGAATTATGCATCCAGTAAAAATGTTTTCTTAAAAACAAAAACACAATATGCCACATGTATATACTCACATATAAGCCCATTCACACATAAGCCGACCCCCCAAACTGAGCAGGCATAAACACAAAAAAGAGCATGACCTGCATATAATCTGACCCACAACTCTGAGACATCTCAAGAGGCACGAGGTAAGTTCTGAATGCATTTATTTAGGTAAACTTTTTTTTTTTTTAAAATTACATGTATACTTAAGTAATTTATTTAATTTTCTGTTTTCTTATTGTTTCTGCCTAATTTAGATTTGTGTATAATTTGATCAAAAAATGACAAGAATTTAGCAATTGCGCATTGCTGTAACACTACCTCTCCCTTTTCACTTGATTGTTTCTTTATGCATTATTGCATTGAACATTTTATATCAGTGCACTGGTAATTACATTTTTACAGTGCTTTAAAATTGTAAATACCTAACTCATTAAAATGTAATCCCTGTATGACAACACAACAAACAACAATATTGTTCGATTCAACACTCACAATTAGGCTAGTGAACCTATTTACATAATGGCACCACCACATGTACATTTGTAGGTTTGATTACATGCTTAATTAAGTACATCCCTTGGAGTCGAATCATGGCACCATTGCACTAAACTTTAATATTACCTCCAAAATACAATAATGAAGCTTCAGAAATAACTCTTCGAAAATTATGCTAATACCATAAAAGCTGAGTTGTAGTTTGCTTTGATGTAAGTGACCTTACACCACACCTTTCAACTTCCAATTTTTGCAGAGAACTCCCAATTATTACATTATGTCTTTGATTTTCATTTCTTCTAAATAAGAAAAGTCCTACATGTTCTGTTGTATCACCTGTGAATTATTGTTGTGACAAAATAATTACTTTACTAGAAGGAATTCACTTCTTCATTAAATAGAATGTTATGATTAAACATTATTCACGTAAATTAATTATTTTTTTGTTACCTCTACAACAATACAAAAAATAAAATAAACCAGAACAAAAATATAAACCACAACAATAAAATTGTCCACAATTAATTTCAATCCCAAGAATGATCACTACGAATGCTGTAACTCCATGTGCTATAGTGCCATTCCCACAAAAGAAACTTGCATAAGTGGCATTTTTATACTGTATATGCCAATGTTAATCAAAATCGTTAAATAAAAACAAGGAATGAAAATACATACCTAGCAGCTAATGTATCCTAAAAAAACTAATTCAGAACACATGCTTTATAGTAAACAATGCTAAATGCTTTACGAGTTGACAATAAGGGAATAAGGTAGGATATACAATGAGGGGAAAATAGTTGCCACATGTAGGGGCCCCGAGTGGCCGAGTGGTCTAAAGTGGTCACCATTACAGATCATTGTCATCTCACCTCTGTTTGCATGGGTTCAGGTTTTGGGTTCGGCCAATGTGGGTATGTGAAAAAGCTTGCCAGTAGCTTTTTGTGGGTCGAGTGGTCTAAAGTGGTCACCATTACAGATCATTGTCGTCTCACCTCTGTTTGCATGGGTTCAGGTTTTGGGTTCGGCCAATGTGGGTATGTGAAAAAGCTTGCCAGTAGCTTTTTGTGGGTCGGTGGTTCTTTCTGGGGTTTTCCCGGGTTCTTCCTCCACCATTAATCCTGGCTGCCGTATTTAATAATAATAATAATAATGAGGACTTTGTATAGTGCCTAATCTTTAGAAGCTCTAAGTACTTTACAACATTACACAACACCTATAAGATAAAAAATATATATCATGATATGATTACAAAAACAAACACCATGAAATTTGAAAACGTAATAAAACATGCTGAAATATTTAAGGTAGGAAACATTAGGTCTTTAAGTTTGTTCTTGCAGTCAAAATAAGTGAGTTTTAAGAGCACTTTTGAATGGGATCACTGTGTCTTTGAGTCTAAGTTCAGTGGGCAATTCATTCCACGTTGCTGGGCCCTGGTATGCAAAAGAACGCTGTCCATATGACTTTGTTTTCATAGTGGGAATAATGAGCATATGATTTTCAGAAGAGTGTAAGTATCTTGCTGGTGTGTACACATGGGTGAGGTTGGATAGGTATGTTGGACTAGAGTCCATCAGTAAAACGTAGCACAGAGAAAAAAATGTTGTGTTTGATTCCAGATTAAATGGATAGCCAGTGTAGGGTACAGAGAAGCGGGTAGATGTGCTCTGATTGTGGTACTCTAAGTATGATCCGAGCAGCTGTGTTTTGAACTTTTTGAAGTTTCTGGAGTAGATATTGAGATGAACCAGACAGAATTGAGTTACAAACTAGTCCAGTCTTGAAAGTACTAATGAACACACAAGTGTTTTAGTGGCATCAACTGAAAGATATTTGCAAATGGAGCTGATGCATCTCAGCTCAAGATATGCAGCCTTGCATATGTTCATGACATGTTGGTGCAATGTGAGAGTACTGTCCAGAGTAACACTTAGGTTTCATACGGACTGTGTTAATTTAATGTTGGCGTTGCTGATATTTATTGTTTGAGGTAAAGGATGTGAATGAGAAAGTCTTTGTGTTGTGATCAGAATGGCCTCAGTTTCATCATCGTTCATCTGCAGCTTGTTAGATGTCATCCATGATTTCACATCAGAAATGCACCTCTCTACACCTTGGATGGTAGCATCAACTTCAGTTGGGTGGCTAGATTTGTATATTTGGGTGTCATCAGCGTACAGTTGGTGAGACGCTGGATGATGATCTATGACACTTGAGAGCGAATGAGTGTACAGAATGAAGAGAACAGGTCCAAGAGCTGAGAAGAGTAGTTTCAGTACTGTGGCAAAGGAAATATGCATATTGTACATTGCTAAAAAGACTGTTTGAATTCAGATGAGATACAAGCTGGGATAGAATGACCTTTTCTAAGATTTTTTATATGAATGGGAGATTAGAAACTGGGAGGTAGTTCTTTAAATCGTTATGGTCTAGTGTTGGTTTCTTCAGCAGAGACTTTACAATGGTAGTTTTGAAAAATGATGGAAATTCCACATATGTGAGAGAGGTATTTATAACATCAGTTAGTGAAGGCAATACTGGATCTAAGCACTCAAGCAGCAGTGATGTTGGAATTGGATCAAGTTCACATGATTTTGGTGCACTCTTCATCAGGATTGTGCGTACGAAATCCATAGAGACAGGTTCAAATGCTGCTAATGGTTGCCGCTGAAATTCCGTATCCCAACTGTATGGTGACAATGAGTCAATTGAAATTGTGGTGTCAAGCTCATCTCTAATGGTTTGTACTTTGTCATGGAAGAAATTTGCAAACATGTCCGGAAGGTCGACTGGAGAGAAGGTAGTTGGATATATCCTATCTTGTGCTGAAAAATGGTGTTAAACCCTATATCAACAACAACAAAAGCCACATGTACGGTACCATGAGGCTGCGTATTTAGGTACCTTTAGTTTATCTTTCCACATTTCAATACTTTCTCTCAAACATTTCATTTATAAAAATGGTTTTCGATTTCTATAAACTATAGTATAGAATTTCACCCAACAATAATATAGAATTTCCCCCAACAATTGTATTTTAAGCCTCTTTACTGAAATTAAAAAATAATTTTTAACTGACGACAAGCAGTCTTAGTCTCTACCTAAAAAGTACATAACACTTAATTAACAAACATTTCCCATTAAGTCAGGGAATAAAGATGTATTTGCATGATCAGGTCTCAAACAAGTGCGGGTGCTTGCATATCACACAATAGTGTAGAACGTGGTTTCTTGAATTATGACGAAGGGCCAGTCACTTTCACAAAATAGTTGCATTGATAAGGATTAACTTTTAATTAGTCATGCTGGCTTTCTTGCTTGTTTCTTCAAGACTCATCTTTAGCTATTGTGCAGTTTGACCAGAGCTGACCAGAATATGAAAGTAGGGCATGTCCTGGGGGAAAATAGGGCTTGTCACGGGCAGAAACGGCGAGTATTTTTTTGCGAATTTCATGTATATTGGACCAGGAAGATTGATATATTTAGTAAAAACAAGGCTTTAAAAATGGCACAAAAAACCTCCTGATTTTAAGTCCCAATCTATTTTTTTATTCAGTCTCTCTACTTGCCTTTTGAAATGTTCATAGGTATGCCTTATACCCCGTTTTACAAAACTACGGTAATTGTGCTAATATTATAGAATAAAAGGCAATTACACATCAATGTACCAGTCAAGTTGCCGGTCAAAATTCCCTCTTAACACAAGCCAGTTTCTGGGTTTTAATGATTAACTTTCCTGTACTGCTGTCGCAAAATGAAAGACAAATTCACCAACTATCAACATAGGAGATGCCGAAACATCAAACTTTCCATTGTGTGGAAAGTTATTATGTTTGTTCAGCTAAAACACAAAACTAAAATTGATTGATGTTGATCTTAGTTGAACTATATGGGAATTTTAGCCTTTATTATTATCACTCTTCATGAACATGTAAATAATGATGGTTATGTGCCTTGTACAGTTAAACGTGCATTACTTTATAAAAATATTACCTCAATTTGTAGGATCACTTATATCATTGAAAATGAGTAATTCATAAGCATGTGATTCAACGTAAATGAAACAGCTATTAAGGACTAGCTGAAATTTTATCTGGAAGAATGCAATTTGGTCAAAACAATGATTAAAACAAAATCTGCATCTAATATGTTTGGGAATATGTAACGATATTAAGTGATGCTATGCATGCTTTGCACTGTGTAAGTACTGTACATTATAGTTCAGCATGGTCTCCCTTGTAAACTCGACCAGCCCACGAATTATGAAGTCTGTATTTACCTTTATTTAATTTCGTGTTGGAGAAATCAGAAAATATGCAGATGCAAAATAATAACAAAATCAATCATAGTACTTTAACAGTTTAATAATTGTTGGGTCACCAATAATTATTTTCTTTACATGCCTATGTCTTAGGACATGGAAAAAGTTATTGTTTCATGTCCCAAGATTTACAGCCATTACAGTAGTCAACAAAAAGACCTAAAAAGTGTCAAGTTTAGACATTAGCCCACTGATAAGCCGACCCCACCCCTTCTTCCAGCCTTTATTTTTTCCTAAATAATTTGGCTTATACACAAGCATAAACAGTAATAAAAACATCTAAATCATTTTTGAAGGTGTGTTTCAAGACATCCTTAGTTCATAAAAAACCTATTCAGATGGACGAAACAATGGTTCATGTTTTGGAACTAGAGGTAACTTTCACTGACATGCCAATTGATGAGAGAGCAAATGGACAAATGTGATATAAATATTTCAGAAACAATATGTTCAACTGCACTTACTAAATGTTTGATTGGACACTGTGATAGTTCTTGTGAGTATTTCCTGGATAAGAGGATCAGCTGATGTGTTAGTCTGCCGTGCCATTATTCCCCCAATGAAGATCTGCTGGATTTGTACATCAGAAAATGCTATCGTAAAGCCAGCAATCATGTGGACTTTCACCATGATTGTTCCATTTCCACTCACCTCTCCCTCACTGTGGCAAAAACAAAAAGCATCACATTTCAGAAGCTGGTAAAATATATCACTCTACCAAAACTAGAACAAATCCGCAAGTCACATTGTTTTATTTGGTCAAGTTGAAATAGTAGGGTGAATTTCTGGAAATGAACTGAATCATAGATAACATAATAAAAAGATGGTAATTTTTTAAAGAGAACATAAATCATATATGAAACAACACTTCTGGTGACATACAGCAGGCTTCTAACATTTTGTTTTTCATAACCAATATCTCAAATGGATGAAACCCTGAGAAAATAAAACATTTCTAAAAATATAAATACCTTCTAAATTAATTTCTCTGCTTATTAATTCTTCTCATAAATGAATGTTCAATACAACATACGTTATATATATTTATGCATTAACTGTTGCATGTGTCATGGGCCTGTAAACCTGCAGTTTTCTAAACAACAACACTTTAAGTGTTAAGCCAAATTTATCATAATTTTCCTGTGTACACTGAATATATTGTATATAACAGATGGCTTCAAGGTAGATTAGTTCCTGTATTAACTGAGCTACCCTCTGTAAATAAAGTTATAATAATAATAATAATAATAATAATAATAATGGCTGTTTAAAGAAGAGGATCATTTGGTCATTTGACCAATCTTTGATGAGGCCTTCAAAAATCTTTACAAGATGAGGTATATTTATACTGCAGTGCTATTAAAAACTAGATACTTAATCTATTGCTACAATAAAATATGTACAAGGCTTTAAGGTTGAGTACATACCAGATTCATAAAAAGAGTAATAGCAAACACATGTAAAACATTCTAGGTGTCTACTTGATAAAGCAATGTTTTACAGAGTAGTGGTACTGAATTAAACAAAATCATATGATGATTGTTTCTGCAGATACTGATTAAGAAGTTTTTTAAAAGTTTGGCATGAGTCAGCTAAATTTATATTAGGAGGTATGGAATTCCATAGTTTGACACCAAAAAAAATCAAAACTATTTTTTATAAAACTCTTAATTTATTTCAGGTAAATATAAATTGTTGTTTGAGATAGATCTTAGTTCACATATAAGTACATTTTCAACAAATTTGAAGTTACATTTAAGATAATCAGGAGCCAATCCATGAAAGGATTTATTTACTAGTAAATCCTTTTGAAACTGAGCTAAAATGGAAGCCACTTTAGGGTTTTAAAAAGATTGATTGATTGTGTATCTAGATCAGCATGAAGAATAACTCTAGCTGGTCTTTACTGAAATTTTTATAATCTTTCTTGTTTTCATGTACCACTATTACCCCAGATAGAACAATAATATTCTAGCTGTGGCATGATATATGCTTTCTCTGTTCATGAGGGAGATATGATTTTATTCTTTTCAAGAGATAAAGCAGAGAGTTAACTTTTTTAATGACTTCAACAACTTGCATTTTCCAGCACAAGATGTTGCCTATGAACTCGTAATGCCAAGTAGTTTTTTCATTTTCAGAGTGTTTTATATCCATTCCAGTTATCTTTACTTTGAAATCATATTTCTCTGCTTTTACTCTTGCTGGACTACCTGTGCCTTTTGATTTATCTTCATATCTATTTTTGTATACTCTGTGCTCCAGAGCTTCCTTAGACGTTTACAAAATGTTGACTTTTACAAAATGTTGACTTTTACAATATGTTGACGTTTACAAAATGTTGACGTTTACAAAATGTTGACTTTTACAATATGTGAGACTTCATTACTTCTTCATCAATCTTCCATTCATGTTGTCCACCTACTCCACTGACTCCAAGTCAGAAGGATAAACAGAATTTTCCTTTGTGTTTATACATATATGTACAATGTATAATAAGATATGACCTCAGAATTATAATAAAGCCCATTGCACTCACCTGAAGTCTGTGATTGTCAGTGCTGACAGGTCGCTAGTTTTGAGGGCCAGTGCCATTTTCACCTGCATTCAAATATAAGTAGGAATACAATAAAATCTGTCTTAAACAGCCACCTCTGAGAAGCAAGAGAAGTGGCCTTTGCAGACAGGTTTATCTTAATAAGGTTCATTTCCACCATAATTTAGTTAAACAAACTATTAAAAAAAATAGGCTGATTAAAAAATGTTATAACCTCAAACTCATGATCTTTAAGACTCTGGTTCAACTGTACATGCAAACATAACCCTAGCGATGACTAATATAGCACAAGACCTCGATTTCTTAATGACCTAATTGAAGTTTAGTACCCTCTGCCAAGGACAGAAGTACCATATACATTTGCTTGTAAGTTTGAGTCCAACTAAAAAATGCATAGACCCAGATTGCCAACACATACTGTGCTGTAGATCTGGTCCTGCGCAGTTTGTAGAAATAATCAGTAGAACAAGCAACATGGATCAGGATCTTTGTTGTTTGCAGTTGGACTCATCTTATAAGTGAGTATATTTGGTATGATGCTTAGACCCCAAGACCAGCACAATCCAGGTCACACAGTGCCATGCAAGTGTAGATATCAACAAAAGACAAAACGAAAAAGGCATATAAAACAACAGGCTAAAAATGGTTCAATCCTTAAAATATAAAGTCATTTGAAAAATAGAGACAAACATCTTTGAAAAATTTCTTAACTGAAACATTATCATGAGATACATCCAGGGAAAAAAGGTTTTTGTGCCTTGCAGGAGGGTGGCATGTCATGTCTATTCTACATCCCTGAACTGTGGGGAGTAGGGGTGGAGTGAGGAAGGAAAGTAAAAGTTTTATTTTTATAAATATCATACAAATTGAAATGACAACAACAAAAATGACAAAACCAATACATGATTAGTGCAATGAAAAATATCAGAGCACATTTTGCCAAATTCAGTGGTTGCCATCTTATATGCCCCCACTGTTTACCAATGGCTATCTCCTCTACATGTCCAATTTTGTTGGTACCAAGGAGTTTGTGTATGAAAGTAACCCTTGTGGGCAGCCATCCCTTGGATGCAGCATGTGATGAGCATTTTAGGCCAAAAATGTCAACATGTGGACATATATTTATAGGTTACTGCATTTGTATGGGAAAATATGAACGAGTTTTTTGGATGGAATACTGCATGACCTTGGGAGTGCAGTATATCCTTCCAAAAAAACGAGTTCATATTTTCTCATACAAATGCAGTAACCATTTTATTATATGCTCATTTTTTTATTCTACCTAAGGCTTATTTATATAAACAAAATACACTACAAGAAACAATGTAAATAAATGTATGCCATATTCCAAACTAAATACACAAGTGCATTTCCATCATTACACAACACCAACATTATTACTGCACACATAACTCCACCCAGATAAATTTGAAATACATGGGACTGAATAAGCTAGGGAGAAGTGTGTTGACATCTGCAAAGTGTTTCTGTTTCTGACATTGAATGTTTGAAATCATAATGTGGGAAAAATATGAAGTCTTTCAATTATCAAAAAGACGCTATGGAATTTAATGCTTATTTCATTTTGAGTACAGTAAAGAGGATGTAATTGTACTTGTCATCGAAATTACAGTACAATTTCGAAATGTGTAATCAAGATTGAGACCTATGACATGGCTCATGTAATTCAGATTTTTTGAGGAAATTCAGAATGTAAAACTAAGTATATTTTTTTTTGCCATTCTTATCACCAGCTAAAGAAGTATCTGACTTGTCACTTGTATGTTATTTGTAAGGACATTTTCTTGTGTCTGTTGTATATTGTACCTAGCCTAAATCTGAAACATTGTATCAACTTGGAATGTGCCAAAGCAGCTGGTATGTGGCAGTCCATGAAACATCTGTTTTAGTTCATTTAGAAACAAATTTAAACAACCACAATGTAGAGCGCCTCTTATGCGAGTGTACATGATTTATTTACAAATCAAAATTGCTGGCATCTGCGTCCAGTGTTTGTATACAATCGAAAGTAGTTCCTTTATGCAAGTGAATGCTATATGTGTATTGGCACGCAAGTTCAGTATCGGGTAATACTGCATGATTCTGACAATGTAAAGTTAACAGGGAAAAAAATGAGCATATAATAATATCCAATGTGTGTCAGAATCAAAATTTAATGCATACAGTAAGGTATGTAATCTGATTATCGCTACCTATGTCTGTTTCCAGATGTCAGGTTTTTGTTACTGAGAGAAATGTTGGTTAATGTGCATTATAACATTATAATATGGTTAATATTATAACAGCTATTGAATTATTCTCTTTGATGATAATTACTCAGAACACATCACGGACCAGCTTTGATCCCTTTATTATTTGTAGCATCTAAAAAAATCCTGCATTTGGTTTTAAAATTATGACAATAAAGTAATAAATTAACAGCTTGTGTTGTGCATATATTAGCTGTTCTATAACAATTCTAATCCTTTACTCTATCACACATCATAACAATCAATGCTATACTAATGTAGCATTTACAGCCCCCAGTTGACTAGTTCCTGCTAGTTTCCCTAATCTGTTGATAGAACACAACAATACAGTGATTGTTTCTTTCTATTCAATTTTTCTTTTAACAAATTCTTCTAAATTTCAAAAGTGTCAGATTACAACTATAAAATGGTATGTACAGTAGATGACATTTAAAATGGTATGTACAGCAGATGACATTTAAAATGGTATGTACAGTAGATGACATTTAAAATGGTATGTACAGTAGATGACATTTAAAATGGTATGTTCAGTAGATGACATTTAAAATGGTATGTACAGTAGATGACATTTAAAATGGTATGTACAGTAGATGACATTTAAAATGGTATGTTCAGTAGATGACATTTAAAATGGTATGTACAGTAGATGACATTTAAAATGGTACAGTAGATGACATTTAAAATGGTATGTACAGTAGATGACATTTAAAATGGTATGTACAGTAGATGACATTTAAAATGGTATGTACAGTAGATGACATTTAAAATGGTATGTTCAGTAGATGACATTTAAAATGGTATGTACAGTAGATGACATTTAAAATGGTATGTACAGTAGATGACATTTAAAATGGTATGTTCAGTAGATGACATTTAAAATGGTATGTACAGTAGATGACATTTAAAATGGTATGTACAGTAGATGACATTTAAAATGGTATGTACAGTAGATGACATTTAAAATGGTATGTACAGTAGATGACATTTAAAATGGTATGTACAGTAGATGACATTTAAAATGGTATGTACAGCAGATGACATTTAAAATGGTATGTACAGTAGATGACATTTAAAATGGTATGTACAGTAGATGACATTTAAAATGGTATGTACAGTAGATGACATTTAAAATGGTATGTACAGTAGATGACATTTAAAATGGTATTTTTGGTCTACTGCTGGTAGAAACACATGTATGCATCTTTGACCACCACAATACATGTCTTGTAGCATGTAGACTGTATAAAAATTAAACAGTCTTGCTTAGAATGTAAAACTATCATCTGGGCAGTTTCTACAGCTGATTTTTATAACAGAGGCAATTAAAAGCTACGGTGATCAAAGATAAGCAACCATCTTTTACAGATTACATAACTGGATGAGACTAGCTAGGATAACGCTGTGCCAGGTTATTTAACCACTGCTATGGGACAGTCCATTAAGCTAATTTACATAAAGTACACAAAGTGGAACAGGCCAATTCATTTGAAATTAAGTCAATCATCCAGACGTGTTGAAGAACAAAAGTTGTATCATATCACAGTGCCAATTGAAATAAAATGTTGGAGCCATCATTACTAAAGATTATTGGCAAGTTCACAATCAGGGGTAATGTTTCTTTGAAGTCAGATTGCACTCTGTATATACAATGCAGAACATGATTATTTCAGAAGCAGTGTACAAGTGCGAGTCATTTTTTAAGGCAAAATGTCAAAATAAAGCTGTGATTTAAGGAAGAATGAACCATCTTCAAAAGAAACAAAGCCCAGTAAAACTAAATTTCAGAACTCCTGGACAGAGTTTGAATTTGTGATGTGCAGTAGTACGGGAAGCAGTTTATTTTTTTGCACACACTGCAAACACCACATTACATCCAACTATATAACAACACCACCCAGCATCTCTAACACTTCCTCAAACGAATGCAAATGCAGAATGATAATTTTCTATGCTGAGAAAAATGAAAGAATATCTTCTGGGAATTCTGAACAGCATTAACATCCAGTCTCTAATGAGTGCGGAAATAAACACAAATAACATTTGCATTTCCTCCAACCCCTATATTGATATAAATACAGCAACAGAGATGGAATTTAATTAAAACAATATTCAATTGTATAACAGATTTTAAGGACAGAAATTTGATATATTATTTTTTTTTAATTTACTGTAGGTATTGTTGTTTTTTTTATTGTTGTTGTGGGGTTTAATGCCATTTTTCAGCACACGATAGGCTTAGCATGGCGGCCAGTATTAATGGTGGAGGAAGAACCCGGGAAACCCCGAGAAGAACCACCAATCCATGAGAAGCTACTGGCAAGCTTTCTCACATACCCACATTAGCAGAATCTTAAGACTTGAACCCACACAGACAGAGGTGAGAGGGCAGTAATCCGTAACGGAGAGCGCTTTAGACCACTCGGCCACATGGGGCCCCCTGTAGGTATTGTAGTGTTGAGGTGAATGTATGTACATGTCTGTGGTGATGAGACTGGATAATGATAAGTCTACCATCTAATTTTGGTTTGTAAGTGTATTAAATGCTTCAATAAAAACAGATCAGCTGATACTCTTATCAAGGAAATACTAATACAGGAACTATTACAGTGTCCAATTAAACATTTTTAAAAAAATTAAATTTGTTGTTGTTGTTGTAGGGTTTAACGTCATTTTTCAGCACACGATAGGCTATACATGACGGCCAGTATTGATGGTGGAGAAAGAACCTGGGAAAACCCCAGAAAGAACCACCGACCCACGAGAAGCTACTGGCAAGCTTTCTCACATATCCACATTAGCTGAATCTGAGACTTGAACACACGCAGACAGAGGTGAGATGGCAGTGATCCGTAACAAAGAGTGCTTTAGACCACTCGGCCACTTGGGGCCCCTAATTAAATTTGAGTTTCCAGTATTCTTCTATAGGCTTATATGAAAAGGTAACATAATCTATACTGGATGATGTCATTACTTTGGCTCAAAGACACTGAACAAATTTGGACCTTGAAAAACACTTTTATTTCCCCAAAACCCCAACATTGTTTGAGAATATGGCAGGGATGGCATTCGAGAAGAATAAACCTAACCAGAAACTAAATAATCAGGACCTATAACAGTAAAGTGTGACGGCAAACTTACCTCATTTAGGATTCCGTACATGAACAACTTTATGAGATAAAAATCAACTTCTTTATAGATTGGGTCCCACATGCGTTTCATAGTATATGTTACTTCATGGTATGTAGTTACTACAAAGAAGAAAATAAAAGAATCATACAAGACACATAATCTAGAAATGGATTCCCCTGTAAATTCTTGTAATAAGGATTGAGAAAAAAAAAGATTTTTTTTCTTCATAGTAAAACATTTCAAATTTGGAATAACCTTCAATGAATGCTATTATGAATAAAAAAATATTATTTATGAATAAGCTTCAAGGTTATTCTTTCTGAATCCCAATGGTAAATCAATACCTTCCAATCAAATACCAGGAAATATTTTTACTGAATAAAAAACAAGAAATTTTCAAGAAGAAATCATTGGAATGAAAATGAATGAATTTTATATTAATGGAAAAAAACTGACTCCAACTTACCAAGACATTTTTGAGCATCAGTTCTAGTTAGACGGTAGTAGGCTTTTGATAAACTCTCCAGGGGGCACTTTAAGCCATAAACTTTCTGTGTCTGTAACTGTATGTATTTCAGGGTACCTAGCCAAGTTCTACACAAAAGTAGAAAATATAACAACAATAAATATCTCCTTGCCCTTCTACTGTCATATCCTGTTACCTTTTGGTCATTTATCATGGTTCTTTTAAATCAATTCAACGAATGAAAATCAAATAATACAAAAGCATGCTCAATATATGGGTGGGGACTTTAAACTGGATGTTGAAGCTGAACACATACCAGCTATAGCAAGGCGTTTCACAGAATTCATGCCAAATAGAAAAAAAACAAAAATAAAACTATGACTGCCAAAGTATCTGCTTAAAAGTTGCAGTCAATAAAATACATTAATTCAATAGAGTGAAAAATATGTTTAATCTACAATCCACATGGTATAGGTATTATGCATCTAGTTCTGAGATTAACTGTAACATAAAAATAGTGTTATCAGACTAAAATTATTGCAGATTAGTTTCCAATTAACTTTTAATTCAGAAGTGGAATGACTGCAAAATGCAGGTACTTACGTGCAATCTGGCATTCGATCATATGTCAAGCTAGCACACTTGTTCATTCCTTCACACACATCCAAAAGTGGATCGCTGCATGCATCAGTACCTAGATGCAGATCATGCAGTGATAATTTAATGTGTGTTAAGAGATACAGAGATACATGCAATGCACAGAGACACTAAAAATGATTGAGACAAAGAAACAGAAAAGACTTAGCAGTAATAAGGGAAACTGAAATCTCTTTAAAGACCTGTTTGAATATCTGATTTTTCAAAATATATCATTATGTGATATGCCAGCATAAATAATGGGTTATTATAAAGAAAATTCTCGTTAACCTCAATAACTTCTGGTACCTTTTTGGTATAGAGTTATTTATGTCACTAATTCATGCAAAAACATCAATTACTGATCAAAAGAATTTATAGTAAATTCTTTTAATCCAAAAGAATTATTGGAGCAAAATGTTATTTTCAAGGCAGGGGAAGGCGGATAAACTATGGGAAAAAATCAGTAAAGAAGTTCTTCAGAACTTAATGTTTTGGGATCTTTAAAGTGTTTACCATATTAATCAATCATTATAATATGATGCTCTTTGTAAAATATGGATGAAATATTAAACAGAATATATTAAATAAAAGTTGAAAAAGCAAATGACAATTATGTAAGGCAATTTTATAAATACCATACAAAATGCACAGTGCATGACAGAAGCAAGGCAATACCATATGCATACACGATTTTATAGCTAGGCCCAAGTTTCACTACTGTTTTGCAATCTTATCCCTCAAATATTGACTTTCATTACAATTTTGTGATTCTTCTTATAATATCATGATTTTTCTACAAAAAGGCAAAAAAGGATTTTATGTTTAGAAATTGTACCTCTTAGATTATTTGTATTCTTAAGAAAAGGAATTATGGCTGCACAATAATCTTTGATGCCTGTAGAATGTTTACTGAAGTATTCATTGTTGAAAAATAAGCAGTAAGACAAACATTCAAAAACCTAAACTGTAGAAAGGAAATTTTAGTTGCTTAGTGAAAATGGGGCCTGGTAGTCTTAGGGAAATCATCTCCAGGTTTTCTTTAGACACTGGCCACAGTACAAACTTAACCTAGGAGACAATATAGAATAATACAAATATACAGCTCTCATTGTACGAAATGAGGTATCAAAAATTAGCAGGCAACAGAAACTGTTAATTACCCATGCATCTTGAGATGTCTGTAATGTTGGCAGTATTAGAAAGGAACTGTGTCTGGTTGACAATAGCTTCTCTTATTTGTAGAGATGTACAATGCACACCTGAGTAAGACTGCAAGGATACTATGGTGGAATTGATCAGGACATTGTTCAACCTGTAACAGAAATTTACAAACAATGTTAGTATTGATTATTTGATGCTGAGAGTATAATACCACATATTCTTGATGGATCCAAAGTTGACAAGGCGGTATAACTGGGGTACAGAAGGGCAACTACTTACCTTGGCATACATTAGAACCAAGGATCTCACCATGATCCAAAGCTTTGAGAAGCCACATTAATTCCCATGTATTATCCAGGACCCAATTACAGGAATTAAAAAAATGTAGTGACATAATTTGCCAATCTCCTGAGGAGGAGTCTCAGCTATAAGAATATCACGGTAACAAGTTAATTTTAATTTATTATCATCAGGAAACTAAAAAATATATCTTTACTGTAGCATTTAGTTTTGAACCTTTTTTCCAACACCAATTTAATGAGAGAAAAGAATAGGCATAAAACCTATTAGAACTAAATGATCTAACCTACCTAATGTATATACTCATGTGTAAGTCAAGTCCAAATGCATCAATTTAGACCATACTCTGTCATCATATAATATGGACTGGGCCTGTGCAATCTGTCATCATATAATATAGAATGGGCCATGCAATCTGTCGTCATATAATATAGATTGGGCCTATGCAATCTGCAGCTGGATCAGACTGACATGCAAGTATCCATGGTAACCTTATGCATACACATATACCCTGTCCAACCCAAACATGATACACATACATATCATACATTTACCTTAATTCGTGTAATAAGAAACAATAGAAATATATGTTTGGAAAACTGATGCCTCACCACATTGCCTGAAATGACCCAAAAGCAAAAAACCAAACTTAGGTGTGATAGATGGATGGATGTATGGATGAATGAATAAAGGTAAAACTATAAACCACTTCTGTCCTGGTGAGGCATGATAAGATTTATAGATTTTTTTTAAAAACTTACATGCATAGATCATCCCACATGGTGCTATGAATGTAGTAAGACAAAATGTTCTCATTGACAACCAGAAACATCTTGCTGATGAATGGCTTATCGTCACACACTGGGATGAGGTCAACTGTAGTGGCTGTAAGTAAAAGTTTCATAACAATTTACAAAAAGACCATATTTAATTCCAAGACAGAGGTTCAGTCAGTCGGTGAGGCTGCAATGTTTCAGCTGAACATACAAAAAGGCAAATTTAACTCACAAACAGCAGTCCAGTTAACTGGTGAGGCAATAAGTCAAGGTTTATTAATGAATACACTGAACACTATATTTAGTTACTATTACCATAACAATTCATGCAATTTTTCATATCCTCTAAATTTCAGTACATCAATTAATAAAAACTCAAAATTAATTAAATGCATCATTTTATTTTTGTACATACAGTTCAATATTTTTCATAAAATCCTTTAAAGTACAAAAAAGTTTAAATGATTTTTCTTTACATATACAACACATGAGACTGAAAGGCATCAGACATGTTATCAGACATAACATGAGACATGTTATCAGACATAACATGAGACTTGTTATCAGACATAACATGAGACATGTTATCATTCACAAAGATAGCATGAAAACTATGAAACTTGGTCCTGTCAAATGATTAATTAATCTGCACTGAAATATAAAAATTACAACTGGCATGCAACCCCCCTCCCACACCATCCCAACCCCACACATCATAGGCAATTTTCCTGTACTGCACACTGTTTGTTGTCTGCATCCATAATAGTAATGACAGATAATTTCTAATCATTTCAAATAATAACTGGTTGGGGAACTATCCTAAAACTGTCAGGTGTCTCAATTATCCAGATGCTTATATTCAAAGAAGCATAATCAGTTGCCTACATGACTAAGGGTAACATTACGGTATGGCTGTAGTTTCAAGATGTTTTAAGAGGAAGGCAGATTATATGTATTGATTTAATTTGGCAGAGAAAAAAAGGAACACGTAACAAATGAAATACAATTCTGATTTGGAACAGAAATAGAACTGGACAAAATGAAGTGACCATGGACTTATGTTTGCTTTCTGCAATTTGTGCAGTAAGCGTTTCAGTATAAAGACGTACATGGAATTATTTTCAGAACATAGCAGGAAAAGATTTTAGCAAATGAAAAACTTACTGTGAATTATTGGCAATAGAATAAAACCTGTTACTGAAATAGCAATACCCTTGTACAATATAAAGGTGTGAAACTGAAAAAAGATTACAATTGCCATGTAACATCTCTGTCAATCTTTCCATTGCCAACTCAACACACCAGAGCAGATGCAAAGAAATACTCTGAATACAAACATCCTGACATAAGACAAAATTTATTGTTTCAATCATTTCTCTCTCTTTCACATAGATCCACATTTGACTTATAACAAGAGAGGTCTCTTTTGAGTTCATTTATGTTTTATTGTAGTTTGATTCATTAGGTTAATGTTGCTGAAAGAATAAAATCTAACATAACTTTGACCATATTAATTACCTGTTGTAGAATTGGATGAACAGACAAAGCATTTTCTGTCATATACAGGTTTCTGACAAAGCATCTGTCTGCCCAATACAGGCTTCTGAGTTATAACAGATGAGTCATGATTTATTAGTTATTTGTTAGTAAAGGAATAGTGGCTAGCATGAGTAAAATTAGACAAAAGCTGTACCAGATAATGTTAGTATGGGTAGGTAGGCAAGTATTATAGATAACACAGATCTTTCCAGATGATCTCACCCCTTTATTTTTTTTTAGTCAGACCAAAAACTAATTACTTTTCGTTTAATGTTAGTTTACATACTCTGAACAAATATGTTTTCTATTGAAAAAAAGCATGAGTAACATAAATGATGTGAACTCAGCATCATTATTTTTTTTATAATTCAGCCTTTTCTCAATATAAATTGTCACCAGTCTGAACAATTCAACATAAATTGACACTGATATTAATATTTCTGCAAATTCTCTGCACAAACTGCCACTGAACCATGTAATTTAGCAAATTCTCCGTAAAAATTGTCACTGATTTTGATGGTTAAACATATTTTCAACTTAAATTATCAGAGATCTAGATAATTAATTATATTCTCAAAGTCACATTTTCACTGATTTAGATAACTCAGTGAATTAGCATGAAAATATTTTCATAAATTTCTGACTGACAAGACTGAGAGATTTGCAAATTAAGTTCCCTCACTGAATGCAAATAAATAAAAATGTTAACAGTCAAGAATTTTTTTTATTTTCAGCAAAATGAAGAGCATAATAAGCAGGGTGTTTTTTTTTTGCATATTAAATGAGTCGATAATTTTTTTTATTAAGATGCACGTATCAAGACACATTTCTCTTCATCCCTTTACCACTCTTTCCTCTGGTTCTTATCTTTGCATGGTTAAGAGGGTGAGTAAGTAGGACACTTTTTGGGGACAGTTTTTCTTTCATGTCTTATGCTAAAAAAAAAAAACTTCATCAAATTCACTCCAAATAATTCTAATACAAAGTGAAATGAACCAGGGAATATTCAAATCTAAGTGAGAGACATTTTTGTATAACCAAAAAGGTTAAGAAAAAATGTCTTTAATGTAGCTCTTTATCCCATGAGCCCTCTTGGTCAAATGACCAAGGGCAGGAGTGATGCGGTGCACAAGATAAATGTATAATGATGTTACATTCCAAGTCTGAGGGTGATGGAAATATATGCGATGAAATAGAACTTTGTGCGAAATGTCAAGGATGTACTTCTAGACACCACAATGTTCTGACATCCAGGGACAGAACCCACTGGGAAAGAGTGGTACTGGAAAATGAGGTGTTGCATTATATTCCAAAAATTAAGGGAACTGGATATTTCCTAAATTACAAGTGCTGGAAAAAAAAAACTTTAAACAAGGTTGTCAACAGACATTGACACTCACACTTACTCTTCCAGAAAAATATCAAAATGATAGATGCATTTGCCTTGGAGGCATACAAATATGCAATCATATTTCATAGTAGCTAGTAATGAAAATTTCATATCTCAAATTTCAAGTTTTTTTTCTTCTCAGAAACTGCCTTGGAATTTTGATGAATTTGATGTCTGAGGCCATACAGAAAATACAACATGGTGGCTGGAGCAATAATTCTTTACCTGGACAAGCATGAAGAGCATTTGTTAAGTTCTGGTTTAGATTCTGCATGTTGCTGGTTATCAAGTCCCTCAAGGCTGCAGGGTTACAGTGAACTCCGAACATTTTTAACATGTGACTCACCAAACACTCAGTCGTCATCTTGAAAAGTCTGAAACCAAAACATTTATGAATGCATAACTTCTTAATAATGATCAATTCATAACTTATTTGTCTGTGTGTAACTGAGAAATGTCCAATAGTCACATTGTAAAGGAATAATGTACAACAAAATCACAACAGAAAGAATACCATTGTAAAGGAATAATATACAGCAGAAAGAGTCACATTGTAAAGGAATAATGTACAGGAGTCACATTGTAAAGGAATAATGTACAGTGGAGTCACATTGTAAAGGAATAATGTACAGAGTCACATTGGAAATGAATAATGTACAATGGAGTCACATTGTAAGGGAATAATGTACAGAGTCACATTGGAAATGAATAATGTACAATGGAGTCACATTGTAAAGGAATAATGTACAACAGAGTCACATTGTACAGGAATAATGTACAACAGAGTCACACTGTAATGGAATAATGTACAACAGAGCCATATAGTACTGGAATAATGCACAACAGAGTCACATTGTAATGGAATAATGTACAACAGAGCCATATAGTACAGGAATAATGTACAACAGAGTCACATTTTACAGGAATAATGTACAACAGAGTCACATCATACAGGATTAATGTACAACATAGTCACATTGTACAGGAATAATGTACAACAGAATCACATTGTACAGAAATAATGTACAACAGAATCACATTGTAAAGTAATACTGTACAACAGAATCACATTGTACAGGAATAGCGTACAACAGAGTCACATCGTACAGGAATGATGTACAACTTAGTCACATTGTACAGGAATAATGTACAACAGAATCACATTGTACAGAAATAATGTACAACAGAATCACATTGTACAGGAATAGTGTACAACAGTCACATCATACAGGAATAATGTACAACTTAGTCACATTGTACAGGAATAACGTACAACAGAATCACATTGTGCAGAAATAATGTACAACAGAATCACATTGTAAAGTAATACTGTACAACAGAATCACATTGAAAAGTAATACTGTACAACAGAATCACATTGTACAGGAATAATGTACAACAGAGTCACATTGTACAGGAATAATGTGCAACAGAGTCACATTGTACAGGAATAATGTACAACAGAAAGAATCACATTCTAAAATCAAATACACATGCATAATGCAGTGGCAGATTTGGGTCTGTGCAGTTTGTTAGGAGTAATCAGTAGAACATAGAGCATAGGTGCAGGATCTTTGTTGCTTGCAGCCCGACTTGACTTATAAGAGATTATAAATGATGATGATCTTGTACTTGCAGATTAAATTCTGATCATAAAGATAGGAGTCCATCTTGTACCTGCAGATTAACTTGTGATCACAGAGAAAGGAGTCCATAAAGAATCACTGTAAGAATAACTGGGGTCAGTTCAGTACAATACAGTCTGTATGGATCCTTTACCTGCAAGTTATTGGGACTATGGAAATGAGTCCCTCTTGACTCTTTACCTGCAAATTAAGTCCTGAAAGATATTAGTATAGGAAGGATTGTTACAATAATATTTGGGGCCAGTACAGTACTTTGAGATTGGAACCATTATATTAAGTCAATGAGAATTCTTTACCTGCAGATCAAGTCCTGATGATAGAGGATGTAGTGGAACTGACAGGGTTTATGACGCTGAGTTCTTAGTGATGCTTTACATGCAGATTAAGTCCTAATAATATGGAGTGGAATTAGGGATGGATTATTGTGAAATTAGTTGGTACCAGTACCGTGCAAGAGATTTGGACAATCATAACCCCTGATGACCCTTTAACTACAGATTATGTCCTGATGACAGGAAAAGGATTCTTTAAGATAGGCTGGGTCAGTACAATAAACAATATTGAGACTGATACTGAGTCCCAAACAATCTTTTACCTGCAGATTAGGTCCTCATCATAATGGAAGTAGTCCAGGAAGGATGCCTATTGATTACCTGGGGTCATTGCAAGATTGGAACTGTGATACTGAGTCTGCAATGATCATGTGCCTGCAGATTTAGACCTGATCATGTAAGAAAAAGTCCAGAATGGACTGTTCTGAAATAAGATGAGGCCAATTAAGTACAAGATATTGGGACCATGGTAATGAGTCCCTGATGACTGTTTACCTGCAGATTATGTCCTGGTCATAAAGAATGGAGTCCAGGAAGGATTGCTGTGATGCTAGTTTGGACCAGAGCTGCAAAATTCCACAGGATGCAAAAGCTTCTGCAATCCTGGGCAGGTTTTCCATGGATAGGCACTCATCCACAACTGCAAAAATAAATAAATGCCTATTCTCACATAAACAAATCATATATATTAATTTTGTAGGAAACGAAAGAAAGAAATTTTCACACTGTTAAAAAAAAAATCACTCTTAAAATCTAGTAGTATCCTAAATATAAAATAAAAGAACAGAATGATCAGCTACCGGTATATGTATACATTTCCACCAAGTAAATTCTTTCTGAAATATGAAATAAATGATGCAATCAGCTGTTATTTACCAACCTGATTAGGCTAAGTTGCAAGTTGCACAGGTCTACAGATCTCTTGCTAAATTACCAAACAGCTGTTTAGCACAGTATCCTGCAGCAGGTAAAAGTGAGTATGATAAAATTAATTTCTTTGCATGGTATGACTATTACTAATGTAGCACTATTTATAAAATAACAAGGGAATTGAATAAGAAGCCCAAAAAGGTATGAATCCATTCACCTGGATCATGTAGGTCTTAATTAATGCACGCAGATGTTTTCTATGACGAAGCTAATCATGATGTAAGCAATACCAAGTTTGATCAAAATCACATCGGAAATAACCCCTACAGGGTGCTAATCAGCTCAGTCAATTGAATGACAATTTTCACATCAACTGCAGTTGTTCTTCATAACGACATTGCTCTGAAACTTTTGAAGATATAAATTTATATGTTAAACTGGAACAAAATCCGATGGAGAAATACAGTTGCAAGATTAGTAACCATTTCAGTCAGATGGAAGAATGCCTTAATTAAAGCATGAACGAATGATGCTCACACTTGAACTCATCCAAGTTCTTGACAACATTAGGTTATACTCTTGCATGGTCATTGTGGTCAAATTTTACACAGAAATAGTTTCTAGAATGGTAACAAACAATCTGAGGCCACAATGCCTTGTTTATATAAGTTTATATAAGTAGTTTCTTGCTGATAATCAAAACAGAGTTTTTGCTGATAGGAGGAATCTGATTAGAAATTTGGTCTCTAGAGGCATAACAAATTCAATGGACCAGACAATATCACCTCATTAATAATACTGCACTCCTAAAGCTCATCCTTGAATCTGTCTTAGATTGTATGACCTTAGTTTATGGACAAATATAATCTGATCAGACAAATGGCATCTAGTGGTAACAGGCCAATCAGTCAGATGCCAAATCACCTCATTATTATAAGCAGACAATGCTTATAATAAAAAGTCTGTCTGCTATATTGGCAATGCAAGCTTACATACCATATTTGAGATAAATCTGAAATATACGGCATCTGCAATGACAATCTCGTCCAAGCAATATAAGCTCACCTCATTGAAACACTATGTATCACTGTACACATTCATGGAAGAGCATATAATTTTAATTTCAAAAATCTTAATTCTGAGAGACAAATATAAAAATGTAATGAACTGTACCACACTGAGAAAAGCTGTCATTTGGGAATTGCTGCCTCACTAAAGCGGAATTGTTAGTAAATGCCTGATGCACAGTCTCAAGGTCGCATCCTGTAGAACCGAGAGCTGATGCTGTCTCCCTTCCACATGAAACTAGGTAATTGTACTTCCTACAAATAAAAAGAAACATTTGGGAATGCACTATATTGATGACATTTAATGATGAATGCAGCTATCTTATGTTAATATGCACTTACTGGACTCCATAACTGCTTATTACATTATGGATCAAACCATCATTTCGTATTGTGTGTGTGTGTGTGTGTGTGTGCAGAAAATGCCAATCAAAAAGAATATTAAAAGTATTTGTGTATATAAAATTTGTCCTTTTACTCTTAAGTAATCAAATTTTCAAATTTATCAGATTGCTAAATTGACAGAATCAAAAATATCTTTCCAAAAATTGTTTTGTTTCTTTGAATCTATATGTTTGCATTTGACAGGTCCATAGTTCATGACACATCATTAAAAAAAAAAGGGTACGTGTTTTCATAAATACTGTAAGTATAACTTCATTCTAAATCTAACAAAGGCCAGTCAGCTATTTCAGTCACTTACCTTCCTTCATAAATGATGATCACATCATGAAGTCAACAAGGCAGAATTATGCACATTGTTATACAAGATATGCCCAGACAAGGTAGAATCATTCACATTGTTATACAAGACATTCCCTGACAAGGTAGAATCATGCACATTGTTATACAAGACTTGCCCAGGATCCTAATATTCATGAAGCTCTTGCATATAGGTACCTAAGTTTTGCAGAAACAATTATCCGAATTGATCTTAAAGTCTTGGGTTTGTCATAAGTGTCGTACAAATTGTATGTTACAATTAACAGCGTACAGGTAGAGGCCAATAGCACTTTTAAAGGTTGTTTACTGGCAATCCACATGCTGGCTTTGAAAATGTCACAGCATTTTGCTGACATGGTGTCATGTGAAATGGCAGGATATATTTGAATGATACAATCATTTATCTAATTGTTTGTTATAAATGTGTTGTTTCAAATCAAAGACTGTATATGCTTGTCACATCATTGTAACACATGACAACTGTATCTACTTGTTACAACAAATGACAGCTGTATATACTTGTTACATCTTTATAACATAAGACAGCTGAATATACTTGCATATACTTGCTACATCTTTATAACATAAGACAGCTGTAAATGCTTGTTACATATCAATGGGCATTAGTGTATAAATAAGGAATTACTCATAAAAATTCCCTCACCAACAGGAGCATTTTTAAAGTCATCAATAATAAACTGACTGCTATGGAGGATTAATATTGTGAAAATGAGAGCTAGGTGCCATGCATATAAATAGGCTACAGCGTCCGACCTAGGATGATCTGGACAAAATCTGAACCCATTAACCCTCTGGTTATAGATCTATGCAAACAAATGGGTCAAGGAAATATTACTGCAACATACATCAACAACGTTTCCTAAGTGTTACGGTTGAAACAAAGATTGTTTCATCAAGATATAATAGGGTTAATGATATGAAGGATGTAACAAACAAATGGCCGAAAATACAAAAGTCACTCACTGGTAAAAAGCCTATTGTAGTGACATAATTTTGGTGTAGTGAACACTCTTCTCCAGATGCATCTACATTCCAATGTTCGTGAACATCAGTGAAAAGATACTGCAAATAATTAACAAATAGCTGAAAATACATGCCATCTTGAATAGCCATAGAATGAAATCAGACAGCTGTAGCATTAAGGCACTCAAATGGACAATGCTGTTGACTTTGCATCAGTTATTCAACGCATGGCACTTTCCTTGTAGGCTCTCAAAGCAGAGGGCTTTCTAAATTGCGAGATGCACTCCACACTCAAAGGATGAAATTCCTTTCTTCATATAGATCTGACAAGAGCCAGGCATGAAGGAGGAGCTGGTCTAGAAAGATATGAAATACCTGTGACCACAGTTGCTTGAGTAGGTTCAGCTTCCCTGGAATTATTCTGGCAACATCTATCACTAGATTAAGTAGATCATTAACCCAGGATATGCCTCACCTGATATGGACTATCAGAATCAGTCTGCAGTTCTAACCCACCAATTTCTGTATTGGTTTGGGTACTAGATCCCAAATCCCTTCCAGCTGATTGATAGTGAATCCAAGGCCCAGGCTTCTGGGTCCATGACCAGAGAAACAAAGGTGGATAGTCAGTGATTCAACTTTATTATAAAGAAGTCTAAGTTTGGATGACCCCAAAGAGATTAATGAATGAACTATTCTGCATGATGGATTTGGCCCTTTCTTTACAGAGATCCAGCCTGGACATAGCACCTGCTGGGAAAGTATCTGATTTATATGGTTGTATTATATTTAGCTAGGATTTTCAGTGTAGAAACTTCCAAATCTTTAAACCCACTCCCCAATTAAATAGGTAGGCCATCACTTCTGAATTTGTCAGACACAATAAGACAACTTTCACACAGTCATTTCTTCATGAGATGATAAGCCTTGATTATAGTCTTTATTGCTAGAAGGCTGACATGAAAAGGTAATTCCTCAAGACCCTGTTTACCAATGACCATGTCAAAGCATGGCAATAAATTGTCTCCCCACTCAAATGAACTGGTGTCTGTACAAACCATAATTTCTAACTAGGACTTTTCCAGAGGAAACCTGCCATGTGCCAATCTTTGCTGTGCCACTGATGCAGGCATAATGCAACTTCAGTCATGAATCTGTATTCATGATTGAGTCAGTTGAAAAAGGGGTGCTACTGGGCCATTAGGGCTATCTACAAGTAGCACATGATAAAACAACCAAGAAGAATTAGATGTACTCCCACACTGTGTAAGTCAAAGAGGTGATGGACTCTCTCGCCATTATAAATCCACTTCCTGTTGGATATCCATGAATTTAACAATCCATACCACTTCTATGTGAGGGAGACAATGTTCAGACTGGGGAAAGACTCCATGCCTAGATGGACCAAGTACTGGGATGGATTGAGATTCAGATTTTTCTCATTATGTCTAGGTAACCCAAAAGGGCCAGTAGATCATTCCTATCATTCACCAGAGTATACTTTTTTAAGAGTGTTTGTTGGAGGATGTTGTCCAGCTATGCCACAGTCACTGTCAACAATGTCCACCAGAACAGGATGATAATTTTTGCAAACACCCATGGACTTGTGTTGAAACCAAATAGGAGTGCATAAAACTGATATATTTTTGTCTTGGTAGGAAATCTGAAGAAAGCTACACAGGGCTGGGTGAACTGGGATATCAAAATATGTTGCTTAGTTTTATGCTAAATTTGGAACAGCAAATCACTGCAATTTATCATAAGTAATTTATCAATTTAAATGTCTTCAAACAAATCTGAAAGTACCTCACTACTGAAGCATGACTGGCAGAGTACCACTATTTCAACACTGCAAACTTTAACTATTATCCCCTAGCCTAGCATTACAGCAGTCACACTAATACAAACAAGGTTAAAGACCTCTGTGAAAGATCTCTGAGATTTGTTTTAATGAAATTTTGAAACCTTCCTGAGCTCATCCGTAAAATGTAAAGCAAGTAATGTCCAAAATACTTACACCATCTGGTGCTTTTAAAAATTTGTCTTTCTTTTAAGTCCATTGATGCTCACTGGGATTTTCACTAACATAAGCTCTGCCCAAGTCTTGAATTAGCACACTACTATGCTAGATTTGCTATTCCGTAATGCTGTATTAGGATTTTAAGTCCGTAATGCTGTATTAGGATTTTAAGTGCATAATGCTGTATTAGGATTTTAAGTCTGTAATGCTGTATTAGGATTTTAAGTCCGTAATGCTGTATTAGGATTTTAAGTCTGTAATGCTGTATTAGGATTTTAAGTCCGTAATGCTGTATTAGGATTTTAAGTAAATTAATGCTACAGTCTACTTGTCCAAACAGGTATTTTAATCGAATATATATCTTAACTTTTAATTTCATTTTTAGATTCTTATTTATTAGATTAATCATAACCTTTATATTAGTGCTATATAGTTTTGTAGCACATGATGCTGCTGGGCTAAATTGTCATGAGAAAAGAAACAAAAAGTGCACTATACTTTTAAATTGTTGGTAATTTAATTTGGCTTGTTTGTCTGCCTTTTCTACATTGAATCTTGAAATATTGCCGAAATGAGGGGTTGACCATCATACAGTCTGTATTGGTTCGTCTATCCAGCATGTACATTGGATTCAAATGTATGGTTCAAAATTACTCACTGGCATCCCCTTTAATATTTTCCCAGCTCACATAATCTAATATACTTCCTGACTTTGAAAAAAACTGCCTTCATTTCTATGATCAGCCAGCATTTGCCGAGCTAAATCATCATCTATAGATGAACAATGCTGAGAATCAGCCATTTTGGGCCTTTTTGATAGCCCGTATTATAAAAATGCATTTGTAAAACTTCCTTTATGTAAAGTTAAAACTTTGACACAATGCTTTTTATGCAGCCCAGCGTGCCAATCAAATTTAGAAAAACAACCATTCATGTTAAGCCAAAGAAACCAGATATACCAACAAAATACACATTGTGACAAGCACTTAAAAATATTTTTACCATATCTACAAGTCCCTTAAAGATGAATGGCTGAATAATATTGTATACTGCACAGAGTACTTTTTCATATGTGCAACATGAAATTAATTTGTGGGAGTTCTCACACATCACCACTTTCTAAGTGTGTGAATTCGTACAAAGTTTGTGTGAATCATGTTGCGTGCCCTGGGAGCATCTGTCCCTGTCTTAGATGTGTATTAGTTACTTTACATGTGTATTAGTTACTTTACATGTGTATGTGTATTAGTTAGTTTACATGTGTATTAGTTACTTTACATGTGTATTAGTTACTTTACATGTGTACTAGTTACTTTACATGTATATTAAATAGTTTACATGTGTATTAGTTTACATGTGTATTAGTTACTTTACATGTATATTAAATAGTTTACATGTGTATTAGTTAGTTTACATGTGTATTAGTTAGTTTACATGTGTATTAGTTACGTTAGCTGTGTTTTAGATATTTAGATGTGTATTAGTTACTTTGTCACTGCTACATGTGTAGTTTTTTCAGCTTTTAGTGCTCTCATGCTTTCAGCTTTTAGTTCTGTAGTTTCAGTTTCTATTAATTCTAGAGACTATGCTATTCCCTGTATATGCTGTTAGTTGTTTTTAACTGATCTGTTTTGTCTGTAGTTTCAGTTTCTAATAATTCTAGAGACTATACTATTCCCTGTTAGTTGTTTTTAACTGATCTTTTTTGTGATATATATGCTTTCAGTTTATAAACATGAACAGTACACACATGCAAAGTCTTCCCCATTGTATATTTACAATTTTTATGTACGTACAACTTTAAACCAATGTGTGCATTTGCAGGCCATTATGCATATATACTGTAACATGACATGTAGTGTTTGAGCAGAATCTATTTGTGTAAATTGGTTTCATTCAATGCACTGAATCTTTAAATACAGAGACTTGTTTTTGGATAGTGGTGGTTGTGGTGGAAAGGTATAGCACAAGACATTTAACAACTAGCCACATGACTCATTTTATACGTACGTTATATTTAAATGCAGTAGCATAGCAAGAAGTTCCGTCTCCCCCCACCAAAAACATAAAGTTAGTTATGGGGACTGCTGAGTTTAAAAAAGAAAATCTGGATGGAAATTTTAGCCCTCCTCCTTTTCTTTCGATGCAACTTGTGAGGGTTTCTTAGGTGATTGCTATGCCACTGGTTAATTGTTATTTTCATTTTTATAGTTGGTAAAATAGCTAACAAATTCTAATGTTTCTTATTATGAAATTGGAAATCTGCTCTAATTAAAAATTATAAATTGTCTATTTCTGTACCATCATTATGGGCCAATGACAAGGCAGCACAATTTTTTTTTCAAACCTACAACTAAGTCCTTATATTTGCACAGTAGTCATACAACCCAACCTCTCACTTCAATAACCAAACTTAAAATATATAAAGTGTGTCATTTGAAAATAACTCCCACTGTTTTAGAATGACTTTTCCTTCAGAAACATTGGAAACAACTTGTGCCAAACTTACATGCAGGTGGAGTATGGGTACATGTACATTTGGACAGTCAAGGAACAATTGGCGAGACTGACAGCTGTGAGTTTCTGTGGATCCTGGCAGATATTTCCAACTGTAGCATTAGCCACCCCTGTGAAGGAAAATTTATTACATTTTTCATTTGAATTTCATTACTTTAATAGAGAGATAAAAGGTTTAATTGAGAGGAAACCTGAAATGCCATCAAATATATAATAGTAACTCTATCCACAGAACACGGCTTATTGATGTAAGAATCAAGGTATGTTATAAAGATTTTCTTTAACTTTCAAACACTGTTTTAATGAATGAGGTGTAATGTCAGTGATACTATGACATAACTGACTTGCCAAATATGTATTGAAAAATTTTAACCAGATTTTTTTGTTAAGCTTAGTAACTGCTACTGCAGCTGCCAGCAGGCAAGGAATACCTATGTATTGTTGTTTGTTAAGTAGTTTAAAATACAGAGATTATTAGAAGGTTCAGTTTTAATGACAGGCTTAGCTAGTTATCCACACAGTGATTCCATCTCTGAACACTGACAGTGTATACACTGATGTCCCTTTACAAATTGCAAATATGTTTAATGACTTTTGGTTAATTTGTCCTCAAAACTAAAAATGTATCAGATCATTCCCATCTAAGTGGATTTTGTTCTGAAAGATTACCAGAAGGTGATGGATTTCAAATTCCTGAAATAAGTTTCACTTCTGTTGTAAAGTATTTGCAAAACATTGATATTACAACATGAATAGGACTTGGTATGAAGATTAAAAGAAGATGATGGATTTGAAATTCCTGAAATAAGTTTCACTTCATTTGTAAAGTATTTGCAAAACACTGATATTACAACATCAATAGGACTTGTATGATTACCCAAGGCTTTTGAAAGCAGTAGCACCTGCTATTGCCAAGACAAGTGCATTCATATGTAATCATAGTCTAAAAACTGCTAAATTTCCTCAGTTATGGTAAACTTCAAAGGCAACACCACTCCCAAAAATAGGACCAAAAGATGACTTGAACAATTTTTTGGCCAATATTTATAATTCAAACTCTTTCAAATTTAATTGAAAAGTAGCATGTGTATGAGTTGTTGTTGTTATTGTGGGGTTCAACGCCATTTTCAGCACATGATAGGCTATACATGGCAGCCAGTATTAATGGTGGAGGAAGAACCCGGGAAAATGCCCGGAAAGAACCACCGACCCACGAGAAGCTACTGGCAAGCTTTCTCACATACCCACATTGGCCGAATCCGAGACTTGAACCCACGCAGACTGAGGTGAGATGGCAGTGATCCGTAATGGAGAGCGCTTTAGACCACTCGGCCACTCGGGGCCCCGTATGTGTATGAATAATTTATGACTTATCTCAGTGACCACTAGTTTCTCAATGATAACCAATTTGTTTTTAGGCAAAATCATTCCTGTGAAACAGCACTAATATCAATGGCTGAAACATGGCTGCAATGCTTTATATGAAAGAAAGTTAGTTGGGAGTATAATGGTTGGTTTTTGAAAAGTGTTTGATCTTGTTGATCATTGAACGTTCCTAGAAAAATTAAAAATCTACCAGTTTAGTGACACAGCTTACAATTATTTCATACTGTACTTGAATTACAGATTTGAGAAAGTGACTTAACATGGCCATGCATCTGAAAATAAAATGATAAACTGCGGTGCGCCACAAGATTCTATACTTGGACCACTTTTATTTGTTATTTTATAAATATTTTCTTACCCAACAGATTGGAAATAAATTACAATAAACATGCTGATGATACTACTTTCTCTGCTGAACACAGCTGCAAATCTGAACTAGAAAACAATCTGAAAAAGGCATTAACGATATTCAAATGCCGTCTAAGGAGAACCACATGGTTGTAAATACAGATAAAATGAAGGTTTCAAAAACAACAAAATTAAAGACAGATCACCTGAGCCTTTTCTCTAATAATGAAAAACTGAAAGTGGAACAAAATTCTTAGTATTCTTGTTGTTAATAATTTACTTTGGCCTGATTATACAAGTTTCATTACATAGAAACAAACTCCTATCTTTGGCTATAAAAAAATATATACCTAGCACTTCATTCTAAACAGCACCATGTGAATTTTTGCAAAAACTACATTCATCCTCATCTTGACTATTTTAATATCATACAGGGAAATATGTCTGATGTTAATATTAGGAAAATATACCAACTGCAAAAACAAGTCTGTAAAGTAATACTATATGGGCAACCTGGAAACAATATAGCAACAACAGATATTTTGAACATACAACTTTTCCAAGAACGACTTCACCTAGGGATAGCCAAAATGATGCATAAAATATCTGTTAAGTCTGCCCCAGTTTACTCGAGAAATTATTCAAAAAGCAGGGAAGCCAGCAGTACCCCAAACCTAGATCAGTGAAAGACAAAATCTTTCTAATTCCAAAACCAAAGAAAGGATCATTTAAAAACAGTTTCCAATACTCAGGGAGTCGTTTATATGGAATAATATCCCAAAAGAAATCAAACATTCTTCTAGCATATCAGCTTTTCACAACAGGTGTACTAAATGGATTAAATTTAAATCTTAATTAATACCGCAAGGCCTATCCACCTCTTCCAGCTAATTCTCTGTATATAAATACATGTTCGTATGTGTCATGCATGAATTTAACTTTGACTAGAGAGCACTGATAGAGGCTCCATATATTAGTGTGTTTACAATTTATATGCATAGTTAACATGTCAAGGTCTGTAATTTCTGTGTATATCACTTTGTGTATGTATTTGTGACAGGTGACTGTTTGCACTTTGTATAGATCTGTACATATATGTATGTATTTGTGAGAGGGGACTGGTTGCACTCTGTACATATATTTTAGAGGGCCTCAAGGTATACTAGTTCTGTTTTGTAACAAACTGAGCTACCTCATTAAAAAAAAGTCTTTATTATTATTATTATTATTACTACTACTACTACCTTGGACAGTATGATCACTATTAGAAGCACAATTCATGCATCATTATTACCTTTATTAGGCCCTACAGATGCGGCATGTAAAAAATAAATGCAAACCACTCATCTCATTCCTATACTCATTGACATGTATAATACACAATTAACACATTGAGGGTAACCTATCACAATTTACAATGTAAAGTCATTTGTATGAGACATTTACCACTGAAGATTATGTGGTTATGAGCTAAATAGACTCTTAACAAATGTGAACATCCCAGACAGGAGGGTTTTCCTCTAGAGCTGATGGGTATCTTCCATTACTTCATCACTCACTTAAATCTCCTGTGTATGCAAAATTATTATTGAAGAATTTGATTTTTTTTCCATTTTTCCTTGCCTCCAGTACATTTATATTAATAATTCCTGTGATCACGTGACTGTGAACTAAGTTAGGCAGAGCAAGAGCATTTAGTTACTGATTTCATGCAGCAAAAACAATTACAATCCTTTTGATTATGTTGGCAGGGTCAGCTGTCTTAAGTGTTTTAAGTTTGTTGACATGGATTAGACTATGTGTGATCAGAAGAAATTCCAAAAGAATTAAAGAGATTAATTGATTATGGTTGGAATACTGAAGAGCTCAATTAGCATAACACAGGTCATATTGGGTTCATTATTTGAAGTTGGTCAAGATGTCTAAGTATGTGTTATCTCCCAGTGCCAAAACACCAAACTCCAAACAACCAAAATATCAAACAGAATTTAATAATGGATGGAAATGGGAATTTCATTGGTTGGAATCAAGTTCAAAGGACATGAATATGCATTATGCACTTCCTGTAAAACTGATTTTAATATGTGCTGCAGGGGCAAGACTAACATTATGCAGCATATTAAGCATGATAACAATGATGCCATCTCTGAAATCCATTTTCACATATCCTGCAAGTGGATAAAGCCATATACAGCAATACACTGATTGCCAACTTTATAGCCCAACATATTCTCTTGGTTATTGTAGCAGATAATTTTTCAGATCTAGTCAAAACAATGTCCCTAGACTGATATCCCATAAAATTTCTCATATAAATGGATGGAAACAGATGAAAAGTACTCACATAGTGACCCAAGCTTTGAATCCTCAGTGGAATAAGAAAGTTGACGACATGTGCCACAGTACCACATCATTCTCAATGACAATATTCCTTCAGTTGAAGTAAAACTCCCAAACAAATTATTCAAATCTCCAAATTTGTCCTAAGCTGACTTCTCTATTGTGTTGCATGTAACATAATATATCACAGTGTCAAGAAAGCTCTCTCTCTCTCTCTCTTCATCAACATTACTGTGTTGGGAGTGGCTTTGTCTTTCATGTGACTGATGTGCTTACCTGTGCAGTTGGAGAAATCAGGTAAATCAAAATATGTGTTAAGATCAGCATCGGTTCTATATACGAGTTTTATCACTTCCCTTGCAATTGGATCCAACATCTGCAGGTCAACACAGAATGATGCAACTGATCCTGCAGTATGTGCACAGTTTAGGAACTCATAATAAACCCTGCAAAGAAAAAATAAGCATGTACAATTCATCTTGGTTAATATATAGCTCTAGGGGCCAAATAGGGACATCCAAACAGAAGTAAATTTTAGCTGTATTATGTCATTATTAAAAGAATAAGGTTAGGACTTCAAAAATTTGACATTCTGTGCAAGATTATGTTATAAGCATACATGTTACTGGTGAGAGGATTTCTTACAGTATGTGGAAGGTGACCCACCCACACCCAGTTCCTAGCTACAAGGTCATATTTTTGGTTTGGAAAGTTTGATGCAGGTAATACATTGCTATAATATTCTCACTTATAATGTTTTCATGCAGAAACATTGTTACAAATATCTCTACCATTTTACTATAATATTCTTACTTACCATATATACTTGCGTATAAGCCCATTCGCGTAAAAGCCGCTCCCCCCCAAACTGAATTGGTAAAACTGTTATAAAGTGCATGACCTGCATATAAGCCAACCCATAATTTCTAGACTACCAGTACATCACAAGATGCACAAAGTGAGTTCTGAATACGTTTATTCAGGCAAATCACATTATTAAATAAAATGAAAGTAAGAAAGCTAATTTACATGTTGAAATAAAAACAATTCTAAAGTGTTAAGTCTTAATGGAAATTTAATTAATCCTCATTCTAAAATCATGAATTATAAAAGTTCTATCACTTTTAGAATCCTTCAAAATCGGCTCTGTATCACACTTGCCAAACAGTTCACGAAACTCGGCTTCTGTTACGGGCGTGCTTTCATCATATACGTCGTCATTGTGTGTCGTTTTCCTTCTCGCTCTCCTCGTCATTGTCGGATTGAAATATTGCATCATCCTCTGTTCCATCCAAGGCATTGCTGATACAGCACTTCCTGAATGATTTTGCAATCATTTCCGATGGAATTGAGTCCCATGCTTCTTTTACCCACTTGGCGACCAAATCGATGTCCAGCCTCATTAAATTCCCGCCTTTTGTCATTTTCACAGCCCCTGAACAAACCCATTCTGCCCACAGCTTTCAAGTATTGTGACAGTTTATAACTTTGAGCAGAAACCATGTCCACTACCATATCTGATTAAACAATACATCTCAGAGTCGGCATGTATTAGTAAAGTCATTGGCATTGTGCAACAAAACAAACCTATTATCCCCGAGGCATTTACCACAGATTAAGCATATGGTAGCTATTGTACAACACTCTACCGCTAACAAACCACTTTGCCTTACAAACAACTAAACAACAGTTGTATATAAACTGTGGCTGCCGATTACTTCTAAAACACCTATCAAAGAAATCCCACAAATTATATTGTTTTACAATTATTCATGCTGACTCGTATATTGCCCTGTTATTTACCATTCCTAAGCGTGCACGCAACAAACCCCTATGGAGCCTCTTGCTATTGTTCCTTTAAGACTATCGTACATGTATTTCTACTCTCGATCAAAATGTTTGTCATATATACCTTCAGTATCGTAATTCTTTTATTTTTTTTACGCAGATTCTTTTCATATTTACACTGAAATAAGCTAGCATGCATTTGTACGATACCATAGAGTTTAATGATTACTGATTAGCTGAGGGTTAAATACTTGACTGAAGATTACTAATATGGCGGTTCTTTTGGAAAATACACGTACCACCATGGCTCAAATAACATGTATGGCTGCATTTTCTGGTGGATGGACATCTGTCAAATAGACGTCAAGTACGTTAAAACATATTTTTCATTCATTATCCTACCACTTAAATTAGAAAAAAAATATTTGTTTCACTTCACGACAGCACAAATCTTATGAGCCATGTGGCATCATTAGGCATGTGATCTCATCTTCGGCGATCGAGAGAAACAACAAATACTGGAAATCGAGGGAAAAAGGCGTTAAAAATTTCAGACTTGGACCTTGGCCCGCAGATAAGCTGACCCCCCTTCTTCCAGGCCTTATTTTTTTCCTAAATTTTTCGGCTTATACGCGAGTATATAAGGTAGTGTTTTCTTGCAGAAACACTGCTACAAATATCTACCGTTTTACTATAATATTCTCACTTATAGTGTATTCATGCAGAAACACTGCTACAAATATCTACCATTTTACTATAATATTCTCACTTATAGTGTATTGATGCAGAAACACTGCTACAAATATCTACCGTTTTACTATAATGTTCTCACTTATAGTGTTTTCATGCAGAAACACTGCTACAAATATCTACCATTTTACTATAATATTCTCACTTATAGTGTTTTCATGGAGAAACATTGCCACAAATATCTCTACCATTTTACTATAATATTTACACTTATAGAGTTTTCTTGCTTGTAGCACTGATACCTTGGTTGTTTCATTAAAGCCTTAAAAAAGAGTGATGATGTTTCTTTGTTGCATTACATCACAATTTCATTTGTCAACAATTTAACTTTATACGTACATCATAAATCAACGTCAAATAACTAATATATTTGTTGGTTCACTCTTGGTTGCCCTCTAATATTGAAAAACAATGACTTACTTGCACATGAGGTCACTCTTCTTCATAATGATGCTCTTTGTAATGTAGAACATAATAATACCACAGTGGTTAGCCACCTGGTAATTCTCTATCATGTAGCGGTCACACTTGTTAGCCGCGTTATACACAGCTGAAAGTTAAACATGTATTCTGGTAAATGCAATTATTACTACATTATGAAATCTCCTCTGAACTATGATAAATATGTGTGATTAGTTTGGAATTAAATGTATTACCCCAAGTAGTGTGGAAGCCATATATTTATGGTTGATGTCACCTGGCTGTGTATGCGGGAACCGTACATTTATGGTCAAACGTCACCTAGCTCTGTGTGTGGATACCATATTTTCATGGCACAGGACAGTGACGTCGACGAATGTCCAATCTAGGCAATCATTAATAGTGTGCTAATAATAACAGGGAGATAGCATATGTAATTGTCTCCAAGATCATGGCTCTGCATCACTGTAACAGAACATCAGCGAAACAAATATTCAAACCAACTTATTTACCCAGGAAAGTCTGTTGTCAACAGTGGACGCTGATGTAAACAATATGGTGGCTGTTAAGTAGTTGCAGTCTCGCAGCTGTCCCATTCCCAGTTGGCACTAATTACTGTATATATGTATGGGATAGTACAAATTAGAATATGCAGAGTTTTCCAAATTTGAAAACTGTCTGCAGGAATATACCATTTGTTGATATGAAAGTGGTCTGACACTATTGCGTGTTGATATACAAGTGCTTTAACATGGCCATCCCATTCAGTAATAACTTAAAATTCCACTAAACTGAGCTTAAGCTAGATAGCAGCTAAGTTTATCAACGAGTCTGTCATGTGCAGAGCCTTTTCTTATATTGGGTGATACACTGTATCATCAAGAGTGAGAACTGTACTAGCATGAAAGGGACCAACCAGTCATTTTATGGGGGGGGGGTCGAGTGTCGACTCCAATATATTCCTTCTTTGCCTATCATTTAAAAAAAATAAAAATCACAATATTCTAACACATTATAAAGTTCATTTTGCTCTGCTTCTCTGTCTCTCTCTTTCTTTCTCTCTCAATGATCAAGTTGAAAAAGAAATGGACGAGAGAGAAAGAGATAGATTCACTTCTTAATTTAACCCACTCTTATAACAGCAATGTGAAATGTATGTGACTTTGAAATCTAATAATCAGGACCTTCATCCAACATCTGAACTTTTGACCCAGTAGAAATCTTTTTTTTCTCCTCGTCAGTTCATTTTGTTTCATTTTAACAGAGCTAGTTTCCTAGGTAGGCCAATGAACATAAAAAGCTTGATCTTTTTTCCTTCCCCTCGATAGTTTGACAACGTAGAAGTTAACATATGTTAAGGTTGTTACTGAGAAATTTAATTTCAAATAATTTTGGCAAGCTGCAATTATTAATTACCATTGAAAACCTCACAACTCTTGCTCCATAATTTATAATTAATGAGAAATATTTGTTAATTTTCAATAATAATGACTTTCAGGCCTCTCAAATGTACAGCTCCACTCTAAAGAATACCTGATAACCAATATTACTATCATACATGTGCACTGGACACAGTAGCTCCCACGTGTTTTTAAACTCCATCTCAGTGTGTTCCTATTTTTGTTTATTTCTGCCTCACTTGGCAATAAAAGATCAAAATGCTAACTTGGTAGAACACAGGCATTTTTTGGCTGTTTTGTTACCATATTTAACTAAAAATTGGTACACTACTGTTGTATCGCAAGAAGAGCCAAACTAATGGCTGTGATAATATTGCTTTATCTGATTCAGATGGAATTCAGATCATTCCAGTGTAGACACTAGAAAGAATTAAATACATCTACATGGCAGGCCACTGACAGTTGTGGAAGTGAATAATTTTTAACAGTACTTTTTTATTTTGAAAGAAAAATGTATTTCATTTACATGATATGATGAAATAATAATCCACTTCAGTCGATAACAAACCTGCATATGGATTTTGTGTCAGTTATTACATGTGTCACATGTATAGAGATAATTGTATTCATCAAATTTATTATTGTAACTAACAGTAATTGCTTATAGAGATGTTTACATAAAAATCTGTAAGACATCTGCCTTTCAACAATTTTCAAATGAGATAACTAGTTCTTTGTTCGTATGACTTTATTAAATATTATTCTCTTCACCCTAAAACATGACAAATATAATTGTTCATCATTATTATAATTATTATTTTACCTTCATAATTTAAACAGCTGGATAATATTGAGTTGTTGGAACAATGAATGCTGTATTTTGTTGGATAAAAGATTCTGCCAACAATATTAAAACCTTTCAAACACTAACATTACTTTTTGGTTGCTATGGCAAGCAAAGTAAATTTATAATTATTTATCATTTTCAGTAGGATTAGTATTTTGTTCCTTATCAATGAACTATATAAGCAAATGGAACTATGTTTTATGTGGAGAAAATTTGTGAATAATAACTACATAAATATTGCACCATCTAAATATTGTACCATACTGAAATGTACAGACATGTTTGAAAGTAAAGTTTTAATTATCTAGCAGAGGCCTAAAAGTAATGAACTGAGGATATGGTATATGTAGAAACAAATTAACTGTCCATGAACATATTCAGAATGACTATATTTGATGGAAAATTATACACTATATTCGATTATTTTTGATCAAAATTACTTCTCCACCCATTTTCTGTTATTGGTTGCTATGGTAACCATGAACACATATCAGTCTCATTAACATTTTTAGTGTTTGCAATCTGCATGCATCACTCTGCAATATTTCACAGCAGTCTGATTATAAATTTAGTTTTGTAGTTGTTATTTGGATTTGGCCCAAAAAGTCTCTATTGTTCTAAAACAATTCAGCATACACAGAAAGAGCAGTTAGAAACAAATCAGCACTGGCTTCAAGGTCATTCCAAAATAACACAGCACTACCAGGGTTAATCCTCAGCCTTACTGTCAATTTTTGCATGATGTTTCCCAGGTGGTAGTCACAAGCATGTAACTAATTTCTGTTCTAGAAAACCAGCATGTGTGTAGTTGTACATTAAAAGGAATGAAGTACATTTAAGTAACACTATGAGATTTCATCAGTTAAAATATTAATAATTCCTACTGGTGGCAACACTTTAATAAATAAATGCCAGTTAAATAAGTTTTGTAAAGTGAAATTCATGTTTTGGATTTATATTTTAATTTAGTTTCAGTGTAATCATCACGAATGCAACAAGCACATTATATTCACATTGTATTTTACTAATGTAACAGTAAAATACAAATACCAGGTTTGACACTTTTGTTTCTCTAAACAACTAAAATAATCCTTTGAAGTAAAGGAGTCTATTTTATTCTGGATCAATAGTAACACTAGACTATCTACATTAACATACACAAAAAGCAATGATATAATACACAATGTTTTCACTGGTACACATGTGATGTTCACTGAAACCACACACACCTACTTCACAATGTCTATGTCCATCCATTTCTGAATTTTTTTGAAGTCTCTCTATAACTTGTGCATTTTTAGACCCCACTGTGCAGAAATTATTATGGGACAGCTGCAATATATGTGTACCTTACTCATTATCGAACTTGTCCAAATTTTTTAATGGTATCAGCATGCATTCCAGGTTTGATCCGAATAGGATCAAAAATATTGTCTCAGTGTCAATCAGAAGCATGAATAGTTCATTTATTTGCAGGAATCTTGCTCCTTAATTACATTGTCAAGGAGTTTGATAAGCCCAAATTACAATTTAGATTGAAATCAGATCCTAAGTATGCACTCCAGAGAGGTAAAAATCAATTGTTGATAGATGGTGATGTGATGTGATGTGATTTGGATTTTTAACGTAGCTTTAACAATTTTTCAGTCATATCGCTACGATATCTGCAATATGGCAGTTTATACTGATGTCTAGCACTGGGGCATCATGCCACAGACATGTAGCATGATGTCCCACCCAGTCACATTGTCCTGACACCGGGCCGACCAGTCCTAACACTAACCTCTTAATGCTGAGCGCCAAGCGAGGCAGCTGTGAGTACCGTTTTTGTAAGTCTTTGGTATGACTCAGCCGGGTATCGAACCCACTACCTCCCGCATCCGAGGCGAACGCTGTTGATAGATGGACGACACAAGACAGATGATGTGCCATATCATAAGCTTGCTTGAACTTACCATTAGAAGAGTTACAATAAAAGATCCTACAGGATACTTCTTCCAACCTATTCCATTTCAACCAGTGTAAAGTGAACCAAATACAGGATTCTTGAGATGGTTCAAAATACTAAAGAAAGTAACTCACCTGTACAGTTGCCATTTCCTACAGGTAAACTGAGTACGGTGCTCCTGATTTTGTCTCTATCACAGAGGTAATCATTTTTGGCAAAGGTCTCATTGATACAGGGGATGGAGCTGATTCGGACCCTATGAAAGATGCATACACTAAATTATAGTGATTTTCAACTGGAAATGGAAATTTTCATTTATAAGGATTAGAATACAAAATGTCTGTGATGAAAACCAGAACAAATATATTGATAACTTATTCATAAAGGAGGCAGATGTGTCACTTCTAATGGCAAAATAATTTACACCAAACACCTGCTTGTGAACTGAATCTGCTTTTGTAAGGCACCAACTGAGAGATGGAGAGAGATTTGTACAATGAAGAAAATGATACAGGTGTCTTCTGATACAAAGATACATTTTGCAGCGACAGCTTCCATTAACATTATGTTATCAAAATGCACTTTCAAAAACACACACATAAAACACTTCACATGCTGGAGGAAATGCATGTATAGCAGAAATGCAACAAATACATGCATATACTTGGATATTAGTATAAAGTCCATAATTATGGGGAGAGAAGGACAAAATGGAGTTTGTCTATAATTATTTCATATTTCATTTTTCACATAGCATTCTTATATTTGTTAAATGAATTTCTTCAAAATTTGCAAACTTAATACATAAAGAACAACTACATCATTTCAATTTGATGATAGAAATAGTTAATAAGCAATACAACAATCAGTATCACTGTAATTCCCACATCAAGTCTTGGTTCTATACACAAATTAGACCAGTAGACCTGTTCCTCTGAAGCAATCATTGCCACTGGAAAAACCTGAACCAGGCATAATGTTGATCTGCCCAAACTGAATCACTTGTGCATCTTGTTCCAGTTTCATTTTAGTAGTATATAGCAACACTTTTACATCATAACAAGTCTAGTTTTCATTGAAATAATATTGGTAGGTAGATGCATATGGCTATCTCATACTGATGGCCATGTAAGTAACAACTGAATTCTTACAAGTCACATTAATAGATATTTTCATTGACACAAAATGGTAAAATTGCTAAACATGGTTGCCTAAAACATGGGCTTTAGTGAGCACATGGCAGAAGAAGGGTGCTGGCAATCCAAAGATATGACATAAGAGGTAAAAATAATGGCAATATAGCTTCTTTTCTCAAATTTGTGCTTGTTCTTTCTGAATCTAAATGCAATGCTTTTAGCTTGATGCTGATATTATAAATTTTCATGTGTAAGCACATGTGTAAATAATATCTGTGCTGTTGAATTATCATCAGTTTGACTAATGTTAGTCTGGGTGGGTCTAACTCATATGCTATCAATGCATTATTAAGTTTCATGTTAATAATTATACATCAGCTGATTCCACTGGTGTTTCCAATTACAGGTACAAGGTATTTTAAAGTCCTTGCTTTGGAGGAGGAGAAATTCCAAAGTAAACTGACAAACATGTTTTGTTCAGTGTCAAAAGAAGGAAAGAATTTGATATGGTGTAACAATAATTCAAGTGCATCAGCTGTTTCAAACATATTTGTATGCCATACGAAATGAGTTATTTCTCCTGACTCAGAACAAAACACAGATGAAGATTTGTACTTATTATATACTCCTTCTTCTATGATTACTGAAGATCTTCATGTGGTAGAGTGTGAATTTGATTTTTAATTACTTTAATTAATTTTTAATTAATTAATTTAACTACTCTTCTACCATATGCATTCAATAACATTCATGTACAATACAGGTAATCTATTGCATTTTCACAACCAAGGAAATGTATATTACAAGCAAGAGACAAAAGGACAGACAGATAGAGGCACAGATGCATTGCAGTCAAAGTTGAGGGGGGAAGGGGATGAAGAGCTAGAGAAAAGGCATGCCTGCATAAGCTGTCAGTATCCAGTGTGGTCATATTGACTTTCTTAGCGTTACACTGTGACATCACATTTTGTATCATATCTGTTGATGAACATACTGCACCCTCTGCTGGTAAATTATGTTCTTCTGTTGTTAGATTGAAATCTGAGCAAAAGACAAAAAAATTAAATAGACGCAAACTCAGCTGCTGTAATGAATTACATAAAGTACAACTGTATGAACTTGCTTATAAGAAAAGCCCAACTGCAAATGGCACAGACCCAGATCTGCCATTGCATAATAAAGCAGCATACCTGGGTCTGTGCAGTTTGTTAGGGGTAATCAGTAGAATAAAGAACATAGACACTCATCTGCAGGCACATTATGTTACTGTAGATAAGGATCTTAGTTGTTTGCATTTTGACTTGTCTTATCAGCAAGTGTATATAGTATAATCAGTTCAAGTTATCACTATTTCAAGTCAATTAAATTGAACTGGCATCTAAGCTTTATGCTTTGCATAGGTCACAAAAACAAATTTATGAGATGTCTTCAGCTTCTAAGATTGCTTTGCTTGTTTCCTAATTTTAGCTATAATTGTTTTTTTAAAAATCAAGCATAAGTTTATCGCTGAGAAAGGCCTAACAGTCTACATTCTTGCAATAAGTAAACCTCCATATAAAAAAAGAGATCTGAAGAAAGCTGTACAATTAACAATGATACCAAACCAAGTGGACCTGAGATCGCTCACCTAGCTGACATCTACCTAACAGTGAAATACAAGAGCAGCTGACCAAGTAATCTGGGTCAATACTAGCCTGCTTTCTGTAAAATTGCTTCCATGATGTTGATAGCATCATTGAATGTAATGAAATAATTATTTTTAAAGGTTTTCTGTATTTTGTATCTGTGTCTATTTAACTGCATTTCACCATCATTTGTCCAATACTCAAGGACCCTTATGTCAGTATGCTTTCTGTTAATGCTGGTAAAATTCTGTTCAGTGGTTTTTGGAAAGAATGTTTCCTATTTTTAGTAATAGTGGCCATATTTGATGATGGATTAGCACCATTAATAGAAATTTGAAACATTTTTTTTATCTGGATGCTTTCTGTCAAATTTGGTCAAGAAACTCTTTCAAACTGATTTTGAGGGAAAAAATCTTATAATTTGTTGTTTTTTTACAATTGTAATGGTAGCCATATTTAATCATGGAAGAGCATAACTGTGTAATTTAAAAGCCTATGCAAGAATGCTTTTTGTCAAATTCAGTCAAATTCTGTTCATTATTTTTTTAAAATCATTTAAAGATTGTTCTGTGCTTAGTAATGGTGGTCTTATTAGATGGTAGACCAGCAACATACAAAGTTGAAAACCCTACATGCCAGAATACTTTCTGTCAAATCTGGTAAAATTCTGTTGGGCAGATTTTTTGAAGTCATTGAAAGGTTTTTAAATGTTAAGTAAGTCCATATTAGATTGTAGATTGGCATAATTTGTAAAAATCCAAAAGCCCTTCATGCTAGAATGTTCAATGTCAATTTTTTTAGAAGAAATTAAAAGATATATTGATGATGGATGCACAATGGATGATGTCCAATGCATGACACACAAGGGACACCAGGCCATAACATAAATTCACTTGGCCAGATGAGCTAAAAAATGTAGTACGTTCCAATGATACTCTAGTAGTGAATTCTCACTGATATCAACTACTTAATATACCTAATACCCAACCTTTCATCCCTCAAAAGTAGTTAAATAATCAAAGCCAAAATATGACTGGACCCTTCCTAAATCCTGTCTTCAAGCTAAAAGCTACATTCACTCTCAAAACCAACTGTAACTAATATAATGAATGTGTTCTTTATAGCTCATAATAATGTAAAATTACTGTCTTACCACCATAAACTTCAGCACACTGTCCAATTCAGCTTGTTTAGTTATTTAGTTATTGGGATAACGTCTCTGTAAGATCAATTACATTCAGCAATGTGGAAGGTTTATCAATGAGACTTGCTTTACAAAATTTGTAACGCATAAGTGTGTTCAGCCGATTGTTTTGGCTTTAAATTGGGTCCAATATATTTGTTTAGTTCTGAATACTTGCATGAATTGCAATGGGCTCTAATAAATCCTTCCTTCATTCTAAACACATTTGTATCTGTAGCCATCACAATCCGGTCAATTCGACTGAAAGTGCAGTCATCCTCGTGATACAATAGCATTTGAAGTCGGAAACATTTGAGCAGATCTATATACATCCTGGAAATATAAATGGGCATGTTTTATCTACCTGCCTGAAAAATAACCCTCGAGTTCTTCATGAAAACAAATTCTTCTAGAAAGATTTCACTTTTTAATGGTTTTTGATGAAATATAACTTTATCTTGTACCAAAAACATGACAAGATGTGTGAAATCAGAGTTAATTGATCCCAATACAAATGTAACCTACAGGTATTTGGTTGAAAATAGCATATATTCTACAACTGTAACAAGAAATGTTTGAAGATAGCATATATTCTACACTAATACTAAAAGATGTCCACTTGAAGATAACGTATATTCAACTTTATTATATATATATCAATATATATATTTATTTCTGTAAAATCATCATGAATAGTCTTGTAACATATCATACCTGCACAACTCCCGCTCATTCGTAAGTAAGGAGATATTGACAAACTGGTGACATGCAGTGCCCTCTAGGTCCTTAAATGTCTCAGGTGTACAGATAGATGGCTCTGGAAGACATGTTAGAAATATATAAGTAATCTAAATTCAGGTTATCAATGAGCAGGAGCTTATAAGATAGCCCCACTTTTAAACAGATCCTGAGAAGTATATCACAATGACATAGTTTTGATACAAGATGAACTTTCATCCCTAGATTAAAATTCATTCCATTTTTGGCAGCAATGTGTGAAAATGCATTTGATTTGATTCCTAAAAAGAGTTTCAGACATGCTGAATAAACTAAGGACAGTAGCTCAAAGTAACTCATCTTTGGATTGCAACAAGCAATCCAAATTTCATCTGCACTGCATGTTTCTGGACTCAAATTTGATGCTGACAAGCTAGCATTTTGCTAGTTACAATTCCAGTTTTGAAACAAAATTTGCAAGAAGTTCCAGTAATATTTTGTATTCAGATTTCAGTGTTATTAATGTAAACCACCGTAGCCAACATCAATCATGCCCCAGTAACAACAAAAATCAATAAAATATAAGAACACTTTGGAAGCGCTGATGGGTACTGAACATGGCCTGATTTTTATTAAATTGAAAACTCTACAACTACCGTTTATACTCTTTAATAAGATCAGTCCAAATGCAAACTGCACAGACCCAGAACTACTTTTGCACAATGCACTGGCAGATCTGGTTCTGTACAGCTTGTTAGGAGTAATCAGTAGAACAAACAGCTTAGACCCTGATCTGCAGGTACATTATGCTACAGCAGATCAGGAGTTTTGTTGTTTGCAGTATGACAACTTATTAGCGGGTACATATTGTATCAAAATATTGCTATTGCTGAAAAAAAGTTAATATTGTGTTGACATAAAGCTTCAGACTGGATAGAGGATATGGATAAACTGATGCCAGATACACAAATTTAAATGAATCCTGTATACTTCTCCCTAATGAAAGCAAGGGAATACCATATATAGTCACTTATAAGTCAAATCAAACTGCTAACAACAAAGATCCTGATCTGCCATAGCATAATGCACATGCAGATCAGATTCTGTGTTCTTTGTTCTATTGATTACTCCTAACAAACTGCACAGACCCAGACATGACATCACATAATGTGATGGCAAATCTGGGTCTGTGCAGTTTGCAGTTGGAATTAACTTATAAGCAAGTACATATGGTAATTATTACCACTTGGTGCTTGCTTGTATGACCAATGCAGATGGGTTACATTATAGAATTTCCATTTTAAATTTAAGATAATTTGAAAAATTGAGTACCTATCCCATCCCATTTTTACCTAGGGGTAAAAACTTTTATATAAATATATAAGTATGTACGATAAATTCAGTTAGAACTAATGAAAAAAAGAAAATTCTATTAAAATGATATTTGATCTTTACAAACTGATTTCTAAATAAACTAATCCTTAACAGGAATAACTTTGTAACAAAATGCAATTACACACAAAAAAATGTACAACTCAGACAGAGAATAAATATCTTTTTGCAAACTGAGTAAAAATGGCATATTTGCCATGTACAAGTTTTGTAATTTAATGATCAACAAAATAAACACTACCTTACATCTTGGTCTTTAAATTGCAAATGTTCTGTAAGTTCAATTTTTCATTTTATCCTTGTGAAATTACAGAAAATTTCAAACTTCTAAATTGAAAAAAAAAAACTATAGACATACCTGAAGAAACAGGCTGGACATAGATAAAGTACAGATTGATCTTAGGTATTATCTCCTGTAATGGGTTCACTTGTGTAAACTCCCTGACTGCCTGAATCAGTCCACCACTGACTTCCTCTGGCTGCAACCTTGCAGTTGACTTCATCTTCACTGTCAAATTAACACCTGTCTGCATTGTGGTCATCCATCCTGACCAGCTACTGTACCAAATGGAAATGCATTTACTGAAGTGAGTTTCCATTTTTAAGAGTGTTAAAGGGAGAGAACTACAACTTTTGTACTTTGTATTATTAATGTGCTTTAATAAAATAGCAAATCCATAAAATGCAAAAGGCATTATTGAATTTAGAATAAATTAAAATACAACTGCAACTACAATAAATCTAAACATATAATCCTAGAGTATCCATCTGCAAAATAAATTTCTGTTTTTAATCCATTGTTCCACATTCTGTTTTGCATTTGCACTCAGTTTTTTCAATATGTACCAATGGTTTCATTTTAATTCATTCTGCATTTCCTTTGCATTCAAACTGCATTCGTTTTTCATTGCAGTGATAAATTACTTATTTTAGGGTCTCTAGCACTGATCCTGAAATCCAGTAGATCAAAGGTTTTGACCAGAACATTCAAGAAGTTCTCAGATATCATTATATCAACTTCATATGTTTATTCATTAAAATGCCAACAGTCTAGCAATCAAGACCAAATCATTTTGAAAAATTCATCCAAAAGCTTGAAAATGTCTGGTGGTGCTGTTCATTTCTATGACCTTTGTAGGAAAACCTTATGGTGGATGTGGATTTCGGAAGTGGTACAGTTGTTTTCAACAAAGCTGTTTGCCAAGAGTCTTATCAAACCTGACTGAATGTAGCAAAGGCTCATTAACACAATGCATGACATAATCAATATAATGTGCCAAGCAAGAAATTCCGTTGCATATATAAAAGAGATCTGATGACTCTCTGGCCCTCACTAAGCCAACTTTGTAAAGTGGGAAAGCAGTTGACCAAATGCTGCCTATTAAATAAAAGGAGTGTCTTACAAAGTGTGTGAGTGAAGAGGATGTGCAGAAAGCATATTCTCATGGCATAGCTTGACAAACACAATGGAAACAACAATACATGTTTATCCTCTTTCTCGGACCATGTCCAGAATTGTGGTCAGCACAAATCTTCATTTTCAAGATGTAGTAACACTGCAGAAAATGTAAAGGAAACCCTTAGGAAAATTCAGGATGAAGATGTTTCCCTTGATATCATATAGAAGAAATCATCCCCAATGCTGATTTTGTTCCATGCAGCATTCATCCTTCAGTCCACGATTAAATCATGTGAAGGAATCAAGCATCAAGTATTTCAACATTTGACTTTTCAATATTATCAAATGCCTGAGAAGGACTTTACGGATACATCCTTTCCCTTGGACAGGATCTAGCCTTAATCCGGTCCTGAGCCTAATGTAGAATGCCAAAGCCTGTTGAGCTTAGTGTCACTCTGTGTCAAAAAAGATTGTGACATCGGTCAACAAACTTGGCCATGGCATAAGTTATGTTGAATTGCAGTGCACTGACAATTGCTGGGCAAATATTCTGGTGTCGTCAGAAAGTCCAGGCATGCCACCAAACATCTTATGAGTATAACAGGACCATACATGGAGCAAGTGACAATTTGATGTTGTAAAAGATGGTGCTACGTATAAAACCAAACACAGACTTGATAGGAAGTAAAGGGCATTTAGTCAATGGGAACATGTCCCAAAAGCTTATTAGGGACAGGAAAACAAACAAGTTCAGATTCATCAAAAATGTGTGTGCTAAATATAGGTGGCAAAAACAGTGCTCCACAACATCCACTAGGGAGAGTGAAGATGGAATGGTTTCTTGAATGTACATCTCATAATAAAGATATGAGAGCCATTGATCAAGCTCTCAGTGTGCTCAGAATGATGCCCATCACACTTGACTTCATATGCAGCCACCTAAGCTATGGCCAGTGAGGCATGTTTAATATTATTGAGGGGAGACTCCGCGAATTACCATGGTAACTTGTCTGTTCATCACACAGCAAGACCTTTCAGTGGAATCTGACATGACTGAGGGAATGAGCAGTCAATCAGCAAAGAATGGTAAATATCACCACTTGTTTACTAAAGAAGAAGGATCTCAAAAATATTACCATACTGACCACTTCAAGGCAGAAAGCACACGAGTTTACAAATCCCTGTGCTGCATACAACGATCACTCACACGAATCCTTAAGGAAGCTAGTTCATGGGACAAGCAGAGATGAAGATGTGAAAAGAGTTGTCAAGTCTATGAGTGAGAGGATGGTCAATCCACTTGAGACTGAAGCTGGTTAATCTTCAGCAAACAAGCAACTTTTATTCAACATCTCTATATCCATAGTAGTTGACACCAACAGATGTTGCAAACAATCTTTGCAAAATTCATGAACAGGGACAGGGGAGGTTTCCAAATTTCATTACAGAGAATCTAAACAAGAAAGTTTCTTTAGAACATACACAATAAAACCCCAAACAGAAACAGTGAGTACTGAAAGACAAATATTCAGTGACAGTGATAGTACAAGCAAGAGGTGTTGATATATGTGATCCCCTTAAGCATAAGCTTTCAACTGTTCCTTTTTCACTGTTCAATTTGGATGGATCTTTCTACAAATCAATCAAACTTCAGCAATGTCTTGATTAGAACAAGACCATAGTTGGCATGAAATGCCAAGAATAACTGATCCAAGTCTCCTAGCAGTCGACTTCATAATGATCATCTGCATGGTTTATTCAAAGTAATCGTTGTACATTTGGAGATCTTTCTGAAAATCTACAAGGAATGATTTTTTCTCAAAATATTCAGCACTAACAGTGCTATCAGCACAAATCCACTTCACACATGTAATGAGAGTATCTTGTCAAAGTTTCATATGGTTCCATGCTAAATAGTAGTTTTTGAATCTCCCACCAGCTGACGGCAATGGATGGAAAGATGATTATTGCTGGAGAGCTTATCCCAGTGCTGATGAATAAATCCCCAGTTCCTGCAGCAGTCTGTGCTTTTGCACAGTGTCATTGCAAAGCAATGCATATGTAAAAAGGAGAATAGTGTGCTCTGATGTTTGCTCTTATAATGAAGAATACACCAACAGACTTGTTGAATGAAGAATACACCAACAGGCTTGTTGAATGAAGAATGCACCAACAGACTTATTGAATGAAGAATGCACCAACAGACTTGTTGAATGAAGAATGCACCAACAAATAATTTCTCAGTCTTTTGCTTGAAGTAAATCCAGACTGATCATGTTATGACACCATGATGTATGTATCAGAACTGCATCTAGTAGTAATGCCACACTGATCATGTTATGTCACCATGACATATGCATCAGACCTGGATGTACACCTCTCCCTTGATAACTCGCGCACAACGGGGTCTACAAATAAAGACCGGATTGTAAGTGAGGCGCAAGTTACCAAGGGACCTCCACAACACACACTAGGGAGAGTGAAGAAAAAAATTGAACAAAATCGCTTTGACATTGAGTAAACTGGGGACAGGGGTGGCGTTAGGGAACTGGGCTGTTTAATGACTGAATCCTCATTTTACAATCATGTAAATAATAATTTTTAATAATGCGCTTTTTCTAATGAAGTTATTTATTATCCTGTTTAAATAACATTTTCTTTTCTCAAAATATCCAACAAATGAAAGATCATTCTAACTGGTTTGAACAACCATCACGTGTATGAGAAAAAACTGTATTATGTCACTGCTTTTTGTTTTCTTGATGAGTCTGGTTCACATACTGGAATTTAATGGTATCTTGCCAAATTGGTAGTCCACAATTTGGGAACTAGACTAACTGTTGATACACCACCAAATAAGATTCCTTTTTTTCTTCAAAACCACGCGACATATATTTCGTGACATGTCTACATCAAAACTATTTTTTATTGTTCAGTTAGTACACTGTTAATGTCATGATTTCATTGGAAGTAATAATGAAATTTCTTATCATCCCTGAGGATATCTCTAAATGCCAGTTCAAGAATTCTCTGAAACTCGCTTGCCCACTATGGTCTATGTCTGTGAAATCAAGCTCTTTATTTTACGAAGTATTCATTTCACTTAGTTACCTTGTTATCTTTGATCACAGTTATGAAAGAGTCGGTTAACTTAAGGTAGTTTCTGTTACATACACAATAACGTTTATTACAGTGTTCAATTGATCAAATGAAGTGAGTTCACCTGTCATATGACCAAGGCCACTAAATTTTAAGTTAGTCCGATTTTTGTGCCTTTTAACTTTTCTTTTCTTTTATTTCACCTCCTTTTTTATTCAAAAGACATAATTAACATGATAATATAAAAGAGGCCAGCTTTTAATTCAGTGCAACAATACAACAAATACTTCCGCAAGTCAGTTATCAAAACAAGGTTGGCACTTAATTAGGTTCTCAGAGAAATGCTCGCGGACATAGCTGTTATGGTAGATTGACACATTTTATGTTTAATTACAAGAGGACACATTGCACTTATGATGATTACACTTAAAATGAACTAAAAGATGGAACTAGAACACAAATTTCAATTGATAAAACAAACTATTTAATTTGTATTTATTTATTAAAGTACTGCCTCCACTTGGCTTAAGTGACATTTTCATTGATCAAAATTTCCTTACATATCGTTAATTGTGGTGTACTAGGAATGTCGTTTGGAAAGAAAATGTAAAAAATTGCATGAGTTATTTTTAAATTTGATGTTTCATAGTGTTGATTAAAATTTACAGGTCCTATCTACCGTTTTCAAACATAAAATGAGTGATAGATCAAAGTTTCTGTTTTCCAGTTTTGATCTTGATTTTCTTCAAGTTCAACAAATAGGGATACATTTTTGGGGTATTTTCAGGTTTAAAAAATGGGATCCACGCCTGACACCGCATTACAAGCGGGTTCGCAAGTTATCAGGGCACGAGTTATCAAGGGAGTGGTGTAACTGTAATCCACACTGATCATGTTATGACACAATGATGTATGTATTAGAACTGCATGTAATAGTAAATCCAGACTATCATGTTATAACACAATGATGTATGCATTAGAACGGCATGTAATAGTAAATCCAGACTATCATGTTATCACACTATGACATATGCAATCAGAACTGCATGTAATGATAAAGCCACACTGATGATGTTATGACACAATGATATATGCATCAGAACTGCATGTAATGATAAAGCCACACTGATCATGTTATGACACAATGATGTATGCATTAGAACTGCATATAATGATAGAGACATTACAACTGAATGCCAAAAACTATATGTCCATCATTGTAAAACTTAGTAAAGTGCATTGGGTAAAATAATTATAATAACTAGATAATCAATGCTAATCAATGCAAGTGTCTCACTGCTAAAGTGGAAAAAACCTTGATTATAGTTGCTGATCTGTAAGTCACATGACTGATGGTGCTGATTTTCACATGCTTGCTCATTCATATGAGGAAGTTATAGGGTGGGGTGAGGTTGGGAGTATTTTAAAATTTGCATATATAAAACACTGTTCCATCCCAAAAAAATATGGAAACAAACTGGCAATGCTGTTTAGAAAGTTAGTGGTAAAATAAATGGGGCATTTGTACCAGGCATGCAGTCTATACATGACAATATTACTTCTCTATCATCGATCCAGTTAATAATCCATAATGAACCTTTGATTAATCAGGGGTGCTGCAATAGGAAACATATACTGAATATCGATACCATATCACTAAGTGGGAGAAAATACATACCCAATTTGTGTGACCTTTACTTCAGCGACATAGTTTGACAAGAAGCTTTCATTAACAAGCTGGTTGATCTGTTGAGAGAAAAAATTTGCTTCAGAGTAAAGTTTACCCAAAGATAAATAAATAGTTTCTTTCTTTTATTACATATATCATAAAACATTCAATATAATAGAAGAAACTCATTCATTATGAGAGAATATATTTATTTCAACTGGGGTTCTAATAGTAAGTTGCCATGAGGTATAGTCTCGTATTTACGCTGAGCTGTATTTTCTGTATCATCTCCATGTGCTTATCAATAGATGGGTCATTATGGAACACAACATCGTAAATCATTTCTAAAGTAACATTACCTCATTTGATATTATTTAAAAACAGAACTCACCAAATTAATTGCTCTTTGGCTGAAGGAAATGGATATAATGGACTGGGATTGTTTTCCTTGACTTCAAGAAAGCTTTTGATCTTGTTGATCATGAAATTCTGCTATAAAAGTTGAACTGTTATAGGTTCTACAATCCTTCTTTAAAAAGGTTTCAACAAGTAAGCATTGGCTATATTAGCTCTCAAACTTGCACTATTCAATCAGGGGTCCCTCAAGGCTCAGTCTTAGGCCCTCTCCTCTTCCTTATTTATATCAATGATCTACCATTAAAAAATGAATCCACAGATACAGATTTGTTTGCAGATGATGCAACCTTGTATACATCTAGTTCTGATACTGAAGTTATCCAAATGAGATTAAATTCAGACCGTATTAGAGTCCAAAACTGGGCACAACAGGAATTAATTAAGGTAAAACAAAATGTATGATTTTGGGGATATCAAAAAAGCTACACAAGTCAGCGAAGCCAGAACTATCTCTTGCAATAAATAATCATCCATTAGAAAATGTCAAACATGAAAAGCTTGTAGGTGTGTCCTTAGATAATAATTTATTATGGAATGACCATATTGATAAGCTCTGTAAAACACTGTTATCCAAAATTACCGTACTCATCAGAATCAAGAAATATTTAACAACAGAAACTCGCAATCTATACTACAAGTCATACATTCTTCCAACAATGGATTATTGTTTGAATGTATGGGGGAAACTGTGGTAAATCTGAGCTTGACAGGGTTTATAAACTTCAGAAACGAGCAACAGATTTAATTTTACTGATCATCCCTCAAAAGCATTGTATACAGAACTCAAATGGTTCACAATTTATGACAGGAGAGATTTTCACAAGGCAGTTCTTAAATATAAATGCCTAAATGGAATAGCACCAGAGCATTTTCAGGGCTTATTCAGGCATTTTTCAACACAATACCAGTTGAGATTAATGTACACATAGAAACCTTCTAGCACCAAAACCAAGAACAGAGCAATTTAAAAAGAGCTTCCAATACTCTGGTACAGTTCTGTGGAACAAGCTTCCACTACATGTAAAATTTGCTGAAAATATTAGAATATTTAAGAAGAGATATCATGAGCATGCATGTGTTTCTAATAGATAATGGAATTTAATATTTTAATACTAAACATTTGAAATTATTGCTATCTTCACATAATGTGTATTGTTATACTCTCCCTAATAGGGTCTTAAGGGAGAACAGTCCTTGACTAATGAGTCACCCTCTATAAATAAAACATTATTATTATTATTATTATTATTATTATTATTGATTTTGTTACCTACACTCCACTGTAATGTAGATCTTCTAAGTGTAAAAAAAATATTTTTGTTAAGTTTCTTTTTCAAAAAATTAACGATATACACAAGATACAAATAGAAAGCAATTAAGGACTGACCATGTATTTTTCACATTCACTGAACTATGAACTGCAAAATAATGTTGAACATTGTATTCACAAAAAGAATCATATGTAAGTATGCTCAGTGTTTTTTGTTTCATATTTCAGTGAACATAAAAAAGAAACTGGTTAAATCTTATCAATAAATTTTACATACTAACAAAGACAAAATAATTTAAATTCATTCAAAAAGAGTGACAGATGGTTCTAACCATATATGACTTTAATGATCTGTTCTTTGAGAAAATCTTTGAATTGCTCTTAGAATAGTACTGGATGTGTATTATTAAGGGAGACAACTTTTGCAATCTCCACTAAAGGAGTAATCCTCCCTCTCTTGATGTTAGGGTTAGAGCAAGTGCATTGCTTACACTTTGTTGTATTTTCTGTATCATCCCCATGTACTCAGGACTGGATACATTATTCAAGGAATCTGTCCACTCTTGATCCAGCTTCAGCTCGATAATGAACATGGAACCTATAAAACAATGCCACAAATAGAAAGCATTTTTTGGAATGTCTGAAGTCTTCTTAGTGGTATGCAAAGGTTAACATACGACAAAAATGATACTGTCCTTGTTTCTCTGTAGGACTCAAGTTTGAAATCATACAAGATATATTGACAGCTAGCACAAATCCATTCAAAACAAAAGAAATTGCTCCTAAATCAAGCATACACTTGTAAAATTAGAAGCATCTGAATACTGCAAGGGGAGGTAACTCAGCATGTGTGAGTGATGTGTGTGTATGTGTGATTTCGATTTTTAATGTAGCTTTAACAATTTTTCAGTCATATCACTATGATGTCTGCAGTGTGACAGTTTATAGTGATGTCTAGCATTGGGGCATCATTCCACAGACATGTAACATCATTTCCCACCCAGTCACATTATCCTGACACCAGGCTGACCAGTCCTAGCACTAACCTCTTAATGCCAAGCGCCAAGCAAGGCAGTTGTTAGTACCATTGTTATCAGTCTTTGGTATGACTCACCCGGGGTTCAAACCTGTGACCTCCCACATCTGAGGCAGATGCTCAAACTACAAGGCCATCGAAACGGTCAAGATAAATCAGCCAAGAATTACTGTCTCTTAATTTTGCTTTGAACATGCTACATATGAAGAAAAAAATCTGAGATAATTCATGGTCCATACTAGAGGATTTTTCTGGCAAAATAGTAGTCCCAGTGCCTGTCATTTTGCTCAGATATGCAGAGAAATCAAAAGCAGATTTTACCTTTTATTGAGTTGACACCCACCCCCATGTGTACTGTTGGATGCTTTCATAACCTGATGACAATATCAATGCTTGCCCCTTTTCTTCTGCTCAATAAACAATGTAAAACTGTTTCATGATAATATTTGCAATGATTTATGTCTGCATTAAATTTAATTTAAATTTATGAGCTTCCCACTGAAAACTAAAACCTGATGCTTTGTGAAAAATTCCATCTGCAGCCTAATCAAGAACATGTTTTTACTCTGTGGAAGTTTACAGGCTGAGTTCTAGTAAATACAAACAAGTTAACATCATGTTTCAAACAGTAAACACAATATGAGAGAACTTGTTCCTGAATGCCCACCATCTATTTTTGACAGTAATCCCTTTTCTTTTTTTTTTGGGTTAACATTGCTTGCAAAAAATAAAAGTTGAATTACGGTTCTGATGAATGAAAATGTTAATATTTTCAGGTTCTTATAAATGGAGAACTTAAGGATTAAATTTGGTTCTAAAGACAAAAACAAATAAGTTTCTATGAGAAATAAATCTGGTTACGTTCCTCTTTTGAGTAACTTTAGTTTAAGCCCAACATTTAATTAATTATGTACAGTTAAATATGAAAATGATTTGTCTGAAAGGTAAAACTCAAAGAATTTTAAATTTTATTTAATCCAAATTCTTATAATTGATGTTGCTAAAACTAATTAAATTATTATGCAAATGTATATTACCCATTTTGCATGGAAATTATTTGAATGTTCTTTTTAACTTGTGATTTAAATCCTTTACAAAGTATTTCCATCAGAACTCATAAATAATGAAATGAGGAAAGTTACCTCCTTTGAAATTTATTAAATATCTAGAAAGGTCCTCAATATATTTGAGGAAATTTTCACTCTATTTAACCCTTTACCTCATAGAGCATAGTGACAAAGTGCAGCTCGCTATACATAGAACACAGGTTACCTAGTCGACCGCATACGCATAGCTTGCCTGTGAACTATTAAGCAATGTAGTGTATGTTACCTTTAACAGCAATTTTAACCATTTTACATTTTTGGTACACATCTATTACATGTGGAACAATTTAAGAGTAAAGTCCGATTGTTATAGCTGTGTAATTATTTATCATGGAAGAATTTGTTATGTGCTTTAAAATCTGGAGAGAATTCGTTCACCGTCATGTCAGTGAGGCCGTGTGACCAACCGTAGAGCTGCCATTTCTCATACTCGAAATTTACAAGTTTTTCATCTGTGTCTACATCACTAAGTCACCTAAATTTGATAATTTATAAAAACTAATTGCAGCCTATATCAATATCAGAGCCTTTACCTAGGTTATTGAATCTTTCATAGTTGTGATTCTAATCATGAAAACTTCGTAAGTACTGAATGAAATCCGCGACTGCCATTTTGGAGAGTGGAGATTACGACCCAGTTACTTTAAATAGCAGATATCGACCAGTACATAAACAGTGACCACGTGATCTGACGTAATTGTCATTCACAGAAATGAATGTAGTATCTAATAAGGGGTTTTCCCCGAAGGTGGCGCTACGAAAACCGGCTTAAAATGGCCGTTGTTTACAGCAGGCGTAAAAAGGCGCTTCTATGGGACTTTTGTAGAAGCGTCAAAAGTCGCTTCGATGCGACTTTTGTAGAGGCGTCCAAAGACGGTTGTATGAGGTAAAGGGTTAAAGTATAGTTATTATTCTCTTTCTTTTCATGATTTTAAACTTCAGTGTCAGTTTGAGTGTCACTCAACAGTAGTTGTTAGGTAAAACAATCCTTGGATGATATTTGAAAAAACCAAGAGGTATATTATAGGTCTCATAATAAAAGACAGCATATGGCAATGCTGAAAAAGGGCTTGGTTCTGATGTCCAGCTCTATTCAGGCCAATTCACATTTTCTATTTCCCTCTTCATTTTCTAGAACAGACCCCATTTCCATTGAACATCTATATAATGTAAAAACCCATCACTATTGTCATATTCACAACATGGTTTTGCAGCCAGGTCATAGCACAAATAAAAATAATTATTTGAAACTGTTCAACAATGGGGAATGATGGACTCAACAGAGAACAGGATTTAATTACTTATGAAAATTTACATAATTGTTTTGAAATTTAAGATATTGGAAATAAAATGTTAATTACTTTTCTTAAATGACTCTCTCTGGCAAACCGTAGAAATAATGTACAACCTAATTTGGTATAAACTGTTGATTCATATTACATCATGTTTTACAATGTAAAATATTACTTCATGCTGATTAACTTTATTTACATTTCTTGTGTTTAAAAAATCAGCATTTTTTTGGTAAAAATCTAATTGTACTCTTTCAATTGCATGATAGCTCACAATGGCTCCCTTCTCTGTTCTGACTTTATGATGCTGTAAGCTTTGATTCAACAACAGGCCTTGAAGAATTTGAGAATGAGGATGAAGATCAGACAAATCTAATTAAAGATGATTTTTTGGTACCAGAGTTATTGCAATGCATACAAATATGATGATCTCATTGACTTTAAAAAGAGAAGTTGACAAATGTGGACAGGGGATACCATAAATGTTTTAGTGGGATGTTTCAAATTTGATAACGACACCAAAATGGATATAATTTATAATACATGTAAAGCAATAAAATAAAAGAAACAAGAAAACCCCAAAAGAATTCTAGAAAGGCAGCTGCCTTAGTAGGTTTAATAAATAAGTAATTAATCAAAAAGTTAATGCTATTTTTTCAACTAGTGTTTAACTAAAATTATTCATTAAGATGATAATTTACAATTAAATCGAAAATACTGTGAAATAATATTAATAACTTTTAGTGAAGATGGGAAAAAACATTAACTAAAAATGTGTACATATTAATAAGTTTTAGTGAAGATGTGTGTGTGATTTGGATATTTAATGTAGCTTTAACAGTTTTTCTGTCATATCACTACGATGTCTGCAGTATGGCAGTTTACAGTTATGTCGAGCACTGGGGCATCATGCTGCAGACATGTAGCATGATTGATGTCCCACCCTGTCACATTATCCTGACAGCAAGCCGACCAGTCCTAACACTAACCTCTTAATGCTGAGCACCAAGCGAGGCAGCTGTTAGTACCATTTTTGTAAGTCTTTGGTATGACTTGGCCAGGGATCGAACCCATGACCTCCCACATCCGAGGCGGGTGCTCTAATCACTAGGCTACCGAAGAAGATGAAGATGGGAGATAACTTTAACTAAACATGTGTACATATTAATAAGTTTTCATGAAAATGGGAGATAACTGAACAAAAAATGAATACATATTAATAAAGTTTAGTGAAAATGGGAGATATGTTAATTAAAAATGTGTACATATGAATACATTTTAGTGAAGATGGGAGATAACTAACTAAAAATGTGTTCATGCAATGCAGATGTCCCCAATATAATACAATTAAAGAGAAAAGTACTAAGTTACATAGGGGACAAAGCTCATTAATATTTTATTACAAAATGGGGAAAATGAAAATATTTTACTAAATCTTTCTTGTTTAAACTAAAAGACAAATCTTGGATTAAATTGATGCAGTATTTAAAAGATAATTAAGCAGAAATTAAATTTGTTTTGGACATAACGTAATGTGACAGACCCAAATCAATAACACTTTTTATGTCTGCTGTTTAAGTGTTGCAAGATTATACAAAAATCTTACTATAATTAGAACAATGAATGGGGTTAAGCCCTCCAGGTAAGCTGTTCAGAAGGAGACCATAGTTATCCCTCTCAACCCTCTCAAACAGGATCTCCATATCTCCATGACTACAGCTGTATCCCGATCCAAAGGCCGTCGAGTTTGCTATCTGAAGACCACATTGTACAAGGCTCTGGTATGTACTGTGGGATAAAATAGTAACATATATTTATTTATTAGTGAATAATTAACGTTCTTTTAAATCTAACACAACTAAGATATTTGTATGCAGTCCTATACTTTTTAGATTGAGAAAAAGTTTTTTTTCGCATATAATAAACCCTTGATCAGCTGATAACCTCATTTTAATATACAAGTGCAAAAAAATTAACCTGGAAGCAACTTGAGTTTCAACACCATACTATTGAAGCAAATGATTAAATCAAGACTTGCTATGGTTTTAGCCATTTTTAAGACCCCATAAAAGCAACCATTTGCAAACAAGTGAATACATTAACTGTTCTGAATTTAGAAAATATATGTTCATTAACTTCTTAGTTTAGACATAATCTGATACTAATAACAAAATGTTTATGTACTCACTAACAAAACTCCCCCCATGATGTTGAAACAGCCATGCCTGAAGACTCTTGTGTACTTCCTGCAGTCCTTGGATCTGCAGTTGTGGGGTTAAAGAGGTTGGGTATGGATCCAGACCGGGTCCTTACTGGACAGAACATCACTGACAGTGCCACCAGGTTGTCTTGGTTACACAGGCTTCCCAATTGATCTACAGTTTCCAAAGCTGAAAACAGACAAAATTTGAGACTCCATGTCTAACTCAGAATAATTGTCACTGTCTATAATATTTACCATGTCTGTTTTTTCATGTATAAGATAAGATAAGGCAAGAATTCTTTTTTTGTCAGACTACATAGTCCATGCATCCAAATTAAAATATAAAGTAAAAACATTGTAAACATAAGAGAATATATATATCATATGTACAAGTATACAGATACATCGACACAATTAACTGCACCCTGCATTGTTAAGAATGAAATTAAGTGGCAAATTTAAAAATTTGCTTCATCTGCTAATAATTTGAGAATTTAAATGAATGCCATAGTTCCATAGAGATTTAAATATACAGTTCTTACTACTAGATATTCTTGTGATCATTGAGAATAAATACTTTCTCATTACTTCATCAAAACTGAATACATTATAATTTACAAGCATGTTGGAGGCACAGTGTTCCATCTAGGAAGACCTAACAGAAAACAACAACCAGCAGACTAAGATCTTCCATTGTATAATGTGTTCTAGATTAGAGTCTTTTCATCATTTGTTCAAGTTATCAATTTAACAGTGTAAACCAGGACCTTCTATTGTATAAAGTACTGTAAATTGGTGTCTGATTACCAATGTTCTACTAAGATATTCTATTGTATAAAGTGCTGTAAATTGGTGTCTAATTACCATGTTCTACTAAGATATTCTATTGTATAAAGTACTGTAAATTGGTGTCTGATTACCAATGTTCTACTAAGATATTATATTGTATAAAGAACCACATACAGTATTGTGATATAAATTCACTATTTGTTCTAGTTACGAATTTAACAGTGTAGACCAGGATCTTACATTTTTTAAAGCGATGTAGATTGGGGTCTAATACTACAGTTGTTCTACCAAGATCTCTGATGTATAAAGTGCTGTAGATTGGTGTCTAATTACCAATGTTCTACAAAGATATTCTATTGTATAAAGAGCTTCATATTGGGATATAAATTCACTATTTGTTCTAGTTATGAACTTAACAGTGTAGATCAGGATCTTACACTTTTTAAAGCGATGTAGATTGGGGTCTAAGACTACAGTTGTTTAACCAAGATCTCTGATGTATAAAGTGATGTAGATTGGGGTCTAATACTACAGTTGTTCTACCAAGATCTCTGATGTATAAAGTGCTGTAGATTGAGGAATTATTGACCATTTGTCCTAGTTATGAATTTAACAGTGCAGTGTAGAACAGGCTCTTCCATTGTATAATTTAGTGCTTTAGACTGGGGTCTATCCACCATGGGTTTTAGCACAATCTGCCATTATACAAAATGCTTTAGACTGGGGTCTATCCACCATGTATTTTAACACAATCTGGCTTATACAAAATGCTTTAGACTGGGGTCTATCCATCATAGGTTTTAGTACAATCTGCCTTATATAAAATGCTTTAGACTGGGGTCTATCCATCATGGGTCTTAGCACTGAATCTTCCATTGCACAAAGTGCTTTAGATTGGGGCCTAATTTACCATCTGTTCTAGCACAATCTTAAATTATACAAAGTGCTTTAGATTGGGGTCTATCCACCATCTGTTCTAGCACACAATCTTCCATTTTACAATGTTCTTTGGATTGGGGTGTATCCATTATTTGCTTGACTAAGATCTTCCATTGTATAAATTGCTGTAGATTGTCATCTGACTTACCATTTGTTTCAACAGGAGCTTGCATTGTAAACAGTTTGGCATGTATGGCTTAGTTCACCATATTTTAATGACTATTTTGTAAATGTGACCATTAAGCTTAAAGAAACAAACTTTTAATGAGTCATTATACCTTTTGTGGATTATGGTGCTAAAAGTTTATCAAATGCTGAAAGATTTTAAATTCCTGAAATAAGTTCAACTTTTAAAAAAATATTTGCAAAACACTGATGTCACTGATTCAACAGGACTTGTTATTATAAGCCCAAACTATTTGAAAACAAAAGCACCTGCTATTGCAGAGACGATCACATTCATATGTAATCACAGTCTAAAGACAGGTAAATTTCCTCAATTATAGTAAAGTGCAAAGGTAGCTCATTCCACAAAGTAGGAGCAAAAGACAACTTGAACCATTTTTACACAATTTCTAGCAATGATTACAGGACTATCTTTACTGCCCACTACAGACTCCGAAACTCAAAAAGGGTGAGAAGAATCATCACTTTACACAAAAATTAACCAAACCAAATTGAAAATTGCCAAGAAATGGAAAACAACATGGAAAATCGAGGTATTGAAAACAAAATTCGTGCAACACGAGGCAATATGGCGACGAGGAAAGAAGTCAATTACCTTGAGAAATTCTTCGAGCTGGAACGAGTAATGATACATGACAAAAGCTACCTGAAATGTAAATACAGGGAAGGAACGCAAGAAATAGACATGAGGCATATACAAAGGGAAAACATACCTTGTCTAACCACAGTAATGATAGCCATGAAAATAGCTCACCCGGAATGTATGGATAGAGTATACTCCATAAACCCTAATGGATACAAAGGCTATATAATAAGACCGAAAGGGAAGAAACCAATATTACCATATGGAGAAATGCAGATTGGGAAAGGAAAAGTGACAATAAAGGAACCAGAACCTTTGCTAAGGGAGATTAAAAAACGAACAGGAGAATTACATGTTACAGACATCCCGCTGGAAATACCAATAGAAGCAATAGTCAAGCGTTTTGAGGAAAAATACAATATCCCGGTTAGCTCAGCAAGGAACAGAACGATCGAAACAACATCAATTTTAGACGGAACACGGATATTAGAGATAGAACTCAGTAACATGAAGAAAGTAAAGAGAGCCTTTTACATATTCGGATTCCTAGCAAAGACATGGTACAAAGGATGCATTTTTGACAGAACATGCAATAGATGTGGGAATACAGGTCACACACCATTTAAATGTACCCAGAACTCGGGAAATATAAGACCAATAATGACATCTACGAAAACAAGCAGCGGACAAATAGGAAATATGCAGCCACAACAACAACAACAACAAAGAACACAAGATGTGCAGCAGCAACAACAACAGCAGCAGGAAATACCGAAACAAGCAGGAAAAAAGATAGAACAAATACAACAACAAAGAGATGAGCAGAAGCAGCAACAACAACAAGAGCGTTTACAAGAACAGGAAATACAGAAACAAGCAGGAGAAAAGCAAAGGATAGAACAAATACAACAACAACAACAACAAGAGAGAGAAACGATACTACAGAAAGAAATCCAACCGCAGCAACCCAAACAGACAAGAAATGAACAACAAGGGCAACAACAACAGCAACAACAACAAACAAAGCAACAACAGGAAGAACAACAAAAGAAAATAAAATCACAACAGCAACCAGGGTCAACAACAACGACAACAACACCAACAGATCAGCCTTCAGAAAAAGAATCACGGGGATGTAAACAACAACAACATCAAATACAAATGCAAATACAAGAAAGTCAACTACAGCAACCCAAACAGACAGGAGGGCAACAACAACAGCAACAACAACAAACAAAGCAACAACAGGTGAGGGAAAATAGACAAGAAGAACAACAAAAGAAAATAAAATCACAACAGCAACCAGAAAACTTAGAATTACAAGGGTCAACAACAACGACAACAATACCAACAGATCAGCCTCCAGAAAACGGATCACAGGGATGTAAACAACAACAACAACAACAACATCAAATACAAATGCAAATACAAGAAAGTCAACAAGAAAATACCAAGCTAATCCAACAAGATATTGAACATGAGCAACAACTAGAAAGCAAACTACATCCAAAACAAACAAAACGAAGTCTACAAGGAAAAGAAGGGATACCAATACAGCCATCAGTACAAGAAAATGACTCAGAAGTTACAGCTTTCAAATTACAACAGATCCAGAAAACACAAACACCTAGATTATTAGAAACACCCCAAACAAACAGGATACCGCAGCAAAATTCAAATGAAGATCCAGAATTGCTACAACCAATGGAAACAAGCCTAGATTTAAGGAAAGCACTTCGAAATAAGACAAAAACGAAAAGAAAAGAAAGGAGAAAAAGTCAAAAAGAGACAGAAGAAAAACCTATGTTCAGCTACGATGAATACATTGAAAGAAAGTATGGAATTTAAATAATTTAAAAAAAAAAAAAAAAAAAAAAAAAAAAAAAAAAAAAAAAAAAAAAAAAAAAAAAAAAAAAAAAAAAAATTTTTAAATTAAAAATTACACTTTACAAAAAGCAATAACACAATAGCTAAACATACAGAATAGCAATCATAACATGTAGGGCAGGAGGGCCTCCCTAACTGGTCTGTGAAGATCAAAAAGGAGAGAGAACCCTCCAAAAAAAAAAAAAAAAAAAAAAAAAAAAAAAAAAAAAAAAAAAAAAAAAAAAAAAAAAAAAAAAAAAAAAAAAATTTTACACAATTTCTATCCTTACAACTCTTTCATTATTAATTGTAAAGCATTTGCATGAGTGGTTTAGGACTAATCTTGCTATCAACATCTTCTCCATGATTAACAATATGTGTTTTGGCAAAATCAAATAAAAATCTATCATTGTAGTGACACAGCTCACACATGGTTTACTGCATACTTCAAGGATTGATTTCAAAAGGCAAAAAATGGACATGTTCCTGAAAATAAAAGAACTGTGGTGTGCCACAATGATCTACACTTTGACCACTTTTGATCATTATTTTCATAAATGGTCTTCCCAATCAGATTGGAAATGCTGTATCATTGATTGACCTATATGCTGATGATACTAATTTCTCTTTTGAACACAACTGCAAAACTGAATTAGAGAAAAAGTCTTCAAATGGCATTAAACTAGCATCAAATATGGTGTAAGGAGAATGGCATGGTTGGGAATACAGATAAAATAAAGCTTTAAATTTTAACAAAACAGCTAAAAAAGAGCAAAATTAAAAACAGATTACATGATCCTATTTTATAGTAATGAAATAATAAAAGTGGTTTCCAAGGACAAATATCATAGTATTCTTGTTGACAATAATTTATTTTGTTTGGATCATTCATGTTTCATTACAAAGAAAACAAAGTCCTATTTTTAGCTATTAAGAAAAATAAAGTAGTTCATTCCAAAACAGCAGCATGTGACATTTTATAAGAGATACATTTAGCTTCATTTTGACTACTATAATATGGAGAAAATGTCTACTATTAATATTAAGAAAATATGTCAGTTGTATGAATGAGCCATAAAACAATAACTGGGCAAGCTGAAAACATTAGAGAGACACCAAATACTTTACAAATCCTACCAAAATGATGTGTACAGTTTCTATTGAGATTTTGCTCATTTGATTTGAGAAATACTTACCAATATATATAAACCAATAAAAACAAAAATAAACACTTAATCACAAAACTGAAATCAGATACCCGATAATATTACCAAAGAGTCTAAAATCAAACTCTACTCACAAACAATCTTATTTTAATAAATCTACCAAGGGGTATCAGTAGATCTCAATTAAATATATTACATTATGGTTTATATCAGGAACCATAACATCTATCCCACAGTGTTAGAAGATAAAATCAACAATAATAAAGCCAAAAATATCATCTTTATTAGATTTAGTCAAGCTGATACTCTGATACAGTCAATACCGTAACAAGAAATGTGCCCAGAATGGCATAATTGCAGAAGCAAACTAACCTGTACATTCTGCAAAGTCTAGTGCCTGCACCATGTTTTGACCAGACTCCACTGAGTAACCTTCTATGAATCCATTCACCATTGTTTTCAACATCTCATTGTTACAGGGGAGATAATCCACTGTCTTGTTCAGCAATGTCTTCACACGCTTGATGAACTCATAATACACGCTAGAAGAAAAACAAAACTTTGCCATTTAGATGCTGGAATATACAATACACATACTAACATTAACTGTGCTAAGTTTTTCAAGGATTAGGATATGTGGACGGATAAGCTTGCTAAAATGTGAAGAAAGGTAACAGTCAATATCTATCAAATAGGCTATGCTTAACGTTTTTTACATTCTACTATAAAATTATGAAACTATCTACCTCAAAATATAACGCACTTTAATTCTACTTCTTTCATCCAAAAATAATCAAATAAAAAGAAGCAAATGATATCTCTTTACTCCACTAATGAAAGAAAAATGTCTCTTCTAAATGATACACTAAGAAATAACTGTACAGTTTTTATGGTAGATTTCTGTTTGAATCAAACAGTTATCAATCCACTGTGCAGTTGTTCTTCAGAAATGTAACAGCACATCACTATTTCTTGAATCTCTTGATGAATAACAGCTTTTGCTTGGTGATGATACTTTTAATGACATAATAAATGTTTAATGACAAAATAAATGCTCAAGTTTTACAGCAGGTTCTCTTAGTCATAGTAGCCATTTTTTGAGCCCATTGAGTTAAAAATAAAGTTTATAAATTTAATTGATCCCATTAATTTAGGAATACAATTTATAAAATTTAATTGAGCCCATTAATTTAAGAATGCAGTTCATGAAACATGAAACCAAAGGTTTGTCTTTACTTAATATCTTTGTCACAGTTTTAAGTGAGAACTATTATTATTCCACAATGAATTCCTTGGTCTTTTCTCCCCTGAGCATCAGTTGACTAACCACTACACACATATACATATATGCATGCATGTGCTCCCTGCATTATTCTCTGCTATGAGTATAGGGGTGAGCAACATAGGGAGAATAAAAAGCAGGGAACCAGACTAATTATTACTGCACTTAGCCTGCTTCCCTGCCTAATCGTAGGACCCGGCATCCCTATGAATGACCGTATCGTGAGAACAGACACCACTGACCTATAGGTAATCAATTGTTACAATGACCACTTGATTAGTAACAATTATTCTGATAAAATACAAACATAAAAGGATTGTTGCTACCGGTGATAGAACAGACAGACACCATATGCTACACATGGATGCTACAGTCCATAAACCAGGCTAATGTACATGTCATGAAATTGTTGTTGTAGTGCCAAAGTTGATGTAGTGGTCGCGTATAGTTTGTCTTTAGAGTTAATCCGTATTGCTGGGGCTGAATAAGAACATTGTCTATTAAACCAGCAAGAGAGAATCATTTGCTGGATTTGATTGATAGTGTTCAAGACTTGTGATGTTTGTTGTTTATCCCCCGATGTTAAGTGATTACACCCCAATCACAAAGCTGTCGCCTATTCAAGTTGATGCGACCGGGTTACACACTTTGCTTTTAGAGTTAATCCCTGTATATAATCTTTGTATGAAGCTGTTGACTTTTGTCTTTGTGTAAATGGTTCTGTTCTGGATGAGATAATTGTTTCAGTTTTATTCATTAATTGTTAGATATGCAATGCACGTGTAAAGATTTTTCATATTTTCCCGCAGCCAAGTCAAAACCATCTTTACGTTTGATATTACTAAGAACTAATATCTTTATCCAGCTGAAAAGAGACAAATTTTAAGTCTCGAGAAAATCATTATTGTAACTGAAAAAAGTGAATAAGAGCAGACCACTTGCAAAAATGCGGTTTAAACATTGGTAAAACAAATTTAGTTTGTTATGAAGGAAGACAAGTAAATCAGAAATGATTTTGTATGCTAATATATGTGATCTTCAAATGTAAATGTGATTTCATTTTTAATGATAGAAGTATATATATAATTTTGTTTTTAGATGAATGCATAGAATATTTTAGCAAGAACTATTAAAAAAGAATGGAATATATGTACAGCGATTGAGGTTATTTTTTAAAAAATTGTTCTGACACTGGACCTTGGAAGCTGGTCTTTTTGTACAAACCTGCTATGAGAGACCACCTGTCTTGAGAGACCACTTTTTGTTGGCAGAAGGGACTGTCTCTCATAACAGGTTTTACTGTATAAGATTCTTGATCTATCAGGTATGACAGCACAACTCACAATGGTGCCAATTACAAAGTAAAGTTTTAGAAAATAAATATAAAGAATTGCACAAGAAACTTTTTGGAAGATGAACCTTTCCAAATAAACATCAACATGCTTCAAGATTAAACGTAATGGTAAAGATGCTGAAATTCTTTAAATTTTAATGAAAAATGCAGGTAGAAATATAAAATCTGCATCGACCCAAAAGTCCAAGAATTTCTCTAGTGTTACATAATTATCAAGTTTCATTATTGAGTTCACATCCAAACAACTTGTAGGTCAAAGGATGGAAGACACTAAACTTGTCAGGACTGCATAACACTGTCACTGAACACTGGCAAGGTATGCACTCTAGCCATATTGGGAAGAATGTTTGAGTCACTGAACACTGGCAGGATATGCACTCTGATCAAGTTGGTATGTATATCTGAGTCACTGAACACTAGCAAGGTATGCATTCTGGTTATGTTAGGAAGTATGTTTGAGTCAATGAACACTGGTATGCTACAAAACACATTTCTCTTTGAGATACAATAACCTTAACCTTTGCCTGGATTTGACCCCAAAAATCAATAAGATACCTTAAGTGCAAGCCCTCTGCAAACTTAGGGTACATAGTCTCAAGCTAAAGATACCATGCAAAGAATGTTTCTATTCTTTCAATCACAGTAACATTGACCCTTGACCTCAAAATGAATTTGTTTCTTTCTTACCCAACCTGGTAGTCATCCAAAGCCTTTGGTGAATGTTAAATGCGAATAAATTACATTTCAGTGCAGAAACCATTTTTCTTCTTTCCAACAATATTCATTTGATCTTTGAACTTTTGACCCCAAATGAATAAGTTTTTCCCTTTTCTCAAGTACAAGACATGGATGGTTCAGGTCTGTGAGGCAGAAGTGATGTGTGGAAACCATTTTTCTTCTTTCAAACTGACCTTGACCTTTGATATTTTAACCAAAAAATCAAGAGTCTTCATCTATAATCAAAGTGTAAGCTATCGTAAAGTGTGGTCCAGGTATGTGATGTTTGGTTTTGTGTGGTGTAGAAATAGTGTTTGGTTTTGTATGGTGTAGAAATAATGTTTGGTTTTGTGTGGTAATTTATGGTACAGCAACACAAGAAGGTTATTTAGTGCCATGGCAATTGGAACAAAGTGCCTTGCCCAAAGGCACATTACAGTGGTCAACCCAGGCCAATCTGACAATCAGATTCAATCTGTACCCTTTTGGTCATAATTCTGGCATGCTTACCACTGAGTCAACATGGCTCCTGCCTCCATTCATTGTATCTTACAATATGTAGAATATCTACAAGGGGTCACTGGTGGCCGAGTGGTCTATGGCACTTACATAATATGGCTCACATGTAAAAACTGACCTGTCTCCACTCTATGGGACAGCTTTGTTCTCACCTGCATTTGAGATCACTGTTGTAAACAGTTGAATTTCTCATTGTTATAAGGGGGCTGAGGCTTTCAACTATTGGACAGCTGTTGTTGGCCATAATCCGTGCACACTGTAGTCTTTGATTGGAGCTTAATGAACCATTGAAGTAAACATCTGTAAAAACAGTAAGTTTGTAAAAGATCGGATTAACTGCAAAAAAAGATTATTTTATTTAGAAATGGTACCTTTGTTACAAGGAAATGAACAAAATACACAATTATTTTGGTTTCACAACAATTTTATTAAAGACTGCTAAGGTGGGCCCAACAAAAAATATTAACAACATTAGCTAAGTATTCAACACTGAAAAATAGTACCTCCATTGTATTTTAAAAGATTACTTTATTTTCTTGCTGTTTTCATGGTCACGGTGAAGCTTATGGCAGAAAGAATTTTCACATTGTCACACACACACACACACATATATATATATACAATATCACACTACAGTTATAGAATCACACTTGTTACTTATGTATAATTGGGATCACACTTGCTATATATATATATATATATATATATATATATATATATATATATATATATATATATATACACACACACACACAATCACACTACATGTATATGAATAAATATAATCATACCAGATATATACAAATAAATACAGTCACTCTAGATATATACATACAAGTACAATCACACAAGATATGTTTATATAAATCCAGTCACAGTGGATATTTACAAATATCAATAAAATTGCACCATATATAAATACAACTATGCCACACAGAAAACTGTAGTTGTCTAATTCAAGTGTTTTTCTGCCTAATGATGTTTGCAATATTTTTGTTTAAATAAAAGTAAAATTCCAAAACGAAAAAAAATATGAAGACAAGAGGCCCAAAAGACTGAGCCAGTAGGATGCGTATAATTTCTTCCAATATTGTTGATTGCATATGTTAAGAATATATTACAAATATATTTTCCCCACTAATACTACACCAACAGCTGATGATATATCAGTATTATTTTTCTAATACTGATATGCCTTTTATCAGGGCTTTCTCTCAATATTGAAATGCCTTAGGCCTGGTGTTTTCTCTCAATATTGAAATGCCTTAGGCCTGGTGTTTTCTCTCAATATTGAAATGCCTTAGGCCTAGCATTTTCTCTCAGTATTGAAATGCCTTAGGTCTGGTGTTTTCTTTCAATATTGAAATGCCTTAGGCCTGGTGTTTTCTCTCAATATTGAAATGCCTTAGGTCTGGTGTTTTCTCTCAATATTGAAATGCCTTAGGCCTGGTGTTTTCTCTCAGTATTGAAATGCCTCATGCCAGGGGTTTGTTGTTGTTGTTGTTGTTGTTGTTGTTGTTAGGGTTTAACACTTTTTTTCAGCACAAGATAGGCTATACATGGCGCTCAGTATAAAGGTAGAGGAAGAACCCGGGAAAACTCCGGAAAGAACCACTGACCCATGAAAAGTTACTACCAAGCTTTTTCACATACCCTAATTGGCTGAGCCTAAGACTCAAAACCCACACAGACAGAGGTGAGATGGCAGTGATCCATAATGGTGATCGCTTTAGACCACTTTTCACTCTGGGCCCCCATGCCAGGGGTTTTCTATGAATATTGAAATGCCTCATGCCAGGATTTGTCTCTCAATATTAAAATGCCTTATTCCAGGTTATTTTCTCTCAAGGTTGAAATATCTTATACCAGGTTTTTTCTCTCTCAAAATTGAAATGCCGTATGCCTGGGTTTTTTCTCTCAGTACTGAAATGCCTTATGCCAGGGTTTATCTCTCAAAGTTGGTCATGTTCTGTTGATCAGTTTTTGAAATGTGGTTGTAAAAATGTTTTTTCCTTCTGTTTTGAGTACCATGGTCATAATTAATGGCAGACTGAAACTATTTCAAAAGTTTTTAAGTCCTTCATGCCATAGTGCTCTCCGTCAAATTTTGTCACATTCTCCTGCGCTTTCCAACAAGAGGTCAGTGATATATTAGGTAATGGTATTCATACCTGATGGCAGACTGGTACTAGCTGCATAAATCTTAATGTACTTCATACCTGATGGCAGACTTGTACTAGCTGCATAAATCTTAATGTACTTCATATCTAAAGCAGGATTTAAAGGTTTTTCTTTTTTTTAGTATCAGCAGTAAAATTTTATTGTGGATCAGTGTCATTTGTGTAAACTTGAAAGCACTTCATACCTTGAATCCTTCTGTTAAATTTGGTCAATATCACTGAGAAGATTTTTAACAGTTTATTTATTGTTAGTCATGATGGCCATACTTGATAACAGCTCTTCATCCCAGGATGCTTTTCTGAAAATTTGATTCAATCTTGTTTAACAGTTACTGAGAAGTCACTGATACACTCAAGGCATCTAGCAAATTTGGTCTGGTTTGGCTCACTAAATTTTGAGCTATCTTGCTTACAAGAAAGTGTAATGTGTGACAGATGACAGAAGGATTTTCAGATTAAATTACAGCACACCAATATGTCTCCAACCATTTGCGGTGGGGGGAAGGGGGCTAAATATAACTTGAGGTGTCAATATATATATATATATATATATATATATATATATATATATATATATATATATATATATATATATATATATGTGTGTGTGTGTGTGTGTGTGTGTGTGTGTGTGTGTGTGAAACTGGACCTCATTCTTCCTAATGTAAAGCTTCATGCCAAATTTAGTTTCAATCCATGATTTGCTTCAGAACCAAAATTCAGAGCAGACAGAATGTGATGGACAGAAATCACCAATACTATATACCATCTCCACTGGTATAGTAGGGAATCAATTAGAGATCAATAAACCCAGTTGGTTCTGGCAATGCTACTTCTAAAAAGATTAAAATTTTACACTGAAGAATTAATATGGCAGAATGAAAAGGGAATAAATCTCTTCTTTCAGCTTTTGTAATACAATAACCAGACCAGTGAATTCTTGGCTGTATTCAGTAATAGCAGTGTTGGATAGTACTAAACTAACAGTTCTGCCTATTGTACAGGTTGCCAAGCAGTAATAGCAGTGTTGGATAGTACTAAACTAACAGTCCTGCCTATTGTACAGGTTGCCAAGCAGTAATAGCAATGTTGGATAGTACTAAACTAACAGTCGGCAGTATTGTACAGGTTGCCACTGAAAGAGCTAACATCCCAGCTCCATATGGTTAGGATGTTGAAACATTTAAAATATCTATGACAATAATGGTGAGGATTATGGTTTAAATGTTAAAGCATTTCAATTAAGATACATATGACATGGCAGATTAGGGTTCAGATAAGAATGTTAAAGTATTTAATGTTAAAACATCTAGGACAGGACAGATTAGAGTTCAGGTTAGAATGTTACAGCATTTAATGTTAAAACATCTAGGACAAGACAGATTAGGGTTCAGGCTAGAATGTAAAAGCATTTAATGTGAAAATATCTAGGACACGACAGATTAGAGTTCAGAACAGAATGTTAAAGCATTTCATGTTAAAAGATCTAGGACAGGACAGATTAGAGTTCAGGTTAGAATGTTAAAGCATTTGATGTTAAAACATCTAGGACAGGACAGATTAAGGTTCAGGTTAGAAATTTCTAAAGCATTCAGTATTAAAACACCTTTGATAGAGTATGTTAGGGTTAGAAGTACATTTGATGTTAATATGCCTATGATAGGATAGGTTGATCAGTAGAGTCAAACCGTTTCCTCCTTTAACAGTGAGCATATGTTGTTGTTGTTGTTGTTGTGGGGTTTAACGCCATTTTTCAGCACGATAGGCTATACATGGCGGCCAGTATTAATGGCGGAGGAAGAACCCGGAAAACCCCGGAAAGAACCACCGACCCACGAGAAGCTACTGGCAAGCTTTCTCACATGCCCACATTGGCTGAATCTTAGACTCGCACCGCCGCAGACAGAGGTAAGATGGCAGTGATCCGTAACGAAGAGCGCTTTAGATCACTCGGCCACTCGGGGCCCAACAGTGAGCATATAACTACTTAAAGAGTTCTGCACTGACTTAAAACATTTGTATACCTGCATTGTGCATGCATGCATGTCTACACTAACAATGTATGCACTGAACATTATTAGCCCTGATTGTTATTCTAGTGAAAAAATCAATTGGATCAAAATATTCAAGTTTATTTACTGACCTTGGCAAGTTTGAAGGTTATCCGGCAGATATGGGGGAAGCAACTCGTTCTCAAGTGTACTATTCTGTTCATGGTGACTAACAGTAGACATTAGCTGTGTGAACTCGCAATTGAAACCAAACCCACGGAAGAAACTTTGAATGCCATTTAGTATGCCAAAAGCAATGCTGCAAAAGAAGTTACCTGAATGATTATTACATACATGTATATTACCACTCATTCATGGGCTATTCACAATGCCAAAAGCAATGCTGCAAAAGAAGTTACCTGAATGATTATTACATACATGTATATTACCACTCATTCATGTGCTATTCACAATGCCAAAAGCAATGCTGCAAAAGAAATTACCTGAATGATTATTACATACATGTATATTACCACTCATTCATGGGCTATTCACAATGCCAAAAGCAATGCTGCAAAAGAAATTACCTGAATGATTATTACATACATGTATATTACCACTCATTCATGGGCTATTCACAATGCCAAAAGCAATGCTGCAAATGAATATTAGCTGGATGTCTATTGATGATTCATTCACAGGTAAGTCTTCTAGATCATTCTGAAAATCAAACATTTTCTTATAAAGTGGAGTATAGACCTATTTTAATTTCATAGGTATTGAGTCTTTATAAAAAAGTGCCTTCCAACCCAATCTCCCCCTCCCCCAACTCCACACATTTATTTCTGAAATGGTCCCAAATCCTAATGAGCATAGTAGAGCACCTCAAGAGAGATAAGTTGTTACTCAATTAGCATTCTTTTAAAATAAATTTGATGACTACTGTTAATACTTAAAGTTTAAAATTCTAAAATTAACTGTTGGATAACTCTGCAATGAATTGTAATGACACTGCCTATCAAATTTTTCAAATTGTAACAAAATAACTTGTAAGAGCAAAATAGCAAGTGCTCTGTTGTAGACTGTACATTCAAACCAATCTCCTGAAGATCTGATTCAAGGAATATGGTATAATAATATACAAGTCTAAAATACCCAGGAATGTAACAGTGTTTGGTCAAACATCCCATTTTACAGTAATAAAATCCTCCATGTACTGTCAGAAACACTGATGTCCATGTTACATCATAACTCTCCCTGCAACACAGTGCCATAGAAAATGTAGATTTTTAGCTATTTTTGAACAAAACTATCTGCAGTACACAAGAATGGTGATTACAATCTTGTGTTTCAAACTTTCATGGTCAGAAGGAGTACTGGACAGATGGAGACTGCATGTCATAATATCATCAATCTCAAAGTGTGTGGACAACAGCTATACTTATGCCATTACATACCCACAGCGAACCTCGTCCGTCAAGTTGACAGAAAATTTGAAGCTCCTGTGACAGGCCACATATTTCATGTAGTACTGCATTGTAGGAATGCTTATGCACACCTCCTCATTACTTTGGCCAGGAATTTCAGCCTGTAACAAAGCCCAATCTGTGTTTGTGCCTACAAAAAAGAAATTTTTTAAACAAATCTTTACATGAAATTGTCCAGGAGAAAGACACATATCCTATAACTTGTCATTTTGTTTCGTGTTCAAATAAATACTGTGGTTCACAATTAGTAAAAATGCTAATTTAAATCAATACCCCATGTCTTGCCATTTATTTTTGCCTGCCTCGTTTTATTCCACAGTCATTTTGTAGCAATATTTTTTTTCTATTTTAATGATTCTTGAAATCACTGCATGTAATGGAAGCTGGCATGGTGTATAGTTTTTCAAATAAAGATTGATTTTATACACTGCAAAATTAGAATATAAAACTGCATAATTTTTACTGATTTTAAAAAAAACAAACAAATGTACACATGTCCTATATACTTGTGTTGTACTATTTTTCCATCCCTGAATGCATGTGACTTGTATTGAGTCATTTATAATTATTTTCTACAGTATGCTTTCATTGATTGGATGCCACATCTAGCAAAAATGCCATATAAGCAAAAGCTTGATAATGTTTGCAATTTTCATAAAAATTATGGGGTATTAAAAGCATCTGAGAAAATCCTGTGAAATTAGACTGGTTTCCTGATGAGATCCACTGAAACCAATATGAAATCTAGATCTGGATAACACATGGACAAGCTTGTATGTGGATTAGATTGCAACAACCATATTTGTGTAATTTTAGCTATTTATTTCATAATGTAAGGTTCATTCCAGCAGGACTTATGGCCAAATCATAAGGGTTGGTAGGTTCACTACAGTAGATGTATCATATATGTGACAGAGCCTTGACCTCAAGTCACAAGATTTACCAATTTTTTTTAATCAGAAGACTGACTTTTAAACCAGTAGATTTTTTATCAACAAATTTTACTTGTTTGAAAAGGATTGATAAAGCAAGTTGATGTATATGCTACATACTATATGTTATCTTCTCTATTTCTTTGCCAGTGGATTATTGGCATTACGAAAACATGCATGTTTTAGCAATGTTACATCAACTGAACATAAAAATATATATGCTGCCCTTGAATAGTCCTCTAAAAGCATCTCGAACATTGCAATAACCTTTAAAGAATACAACTAAAATACTAACTTATATGTTTTTGCTGAATTCATTTTTTGGTTGGTCTCTCATTTTAATCTTATCTTCATCAAAGACTGACCAATTTGTATCCAAAGACTCAAAAACTATAATGGATTAACTTGGATTCCCTTATTACTTATACCATATTATAAAGTATTCTGCATCTGGTCATAAGCTCTCCAAATTTAATGGCTTGTTCTATACACATTAGCTTCCTTAAGCTGGTTATTGAGCCTCGTGTCATTGTTTTGTCTCAATTTTCCATAGAGTTATGGCCCTTGATAATTTCATAGCTTCATGAGGCCTTGTAATCAGAATAGAAGAGTTATCATTTAATAGTTTCAGTTCCCAGTAGACTGGTTCCTGCTGGTCCATATAAGCTGGGGATAGAATGCATGAATATTCCATTTTTATTTATTTTACTTATTTTAAATTTTAAGATCTTTAATTTTTCAAAAAGCTGTAGATTTAAATTATAAAATGGTGTATGTGGAAGACAGCCTTTGAAATGGTATTTTTGTCCTACTACTGGTAGTCACATGCCTATTTGTCATGAGACTGCATTCTCCTGCATCACAAGTCAACCCAACAACAAGAGCAGCACAAGGATAATCCATGATCTCAGAATGTGCCTAAACATGACCCCTAATGAATCAGCTGACTCAACTTCTGACCTTGACCTTGAGAGAGAATAAATGAATCATTGTATTCTAATATTGATGACTGGGAATATTCCAGAATATTAGAGACAATAAATCATGAGAACTCTGATGACTGGGAATATTCCAGAATATTAGAGACAATAAATCATGAGAACTCTGATGACTGGGAATATTCCAGAATATTAGAGACAATAAGTCATGAGAACTCTGAATCCATATTTAAAGGTTGTGGACATTATGAGCATGAAACCACTTTTTCTAGTTTAAACTGGAAATACATTTGTGTCAATGTCTACACACAAAACATAATGCAAGAAGTATCACATACTCTGACAGCATCCACATTACCAGACATGTTGCATTTTGTGTTTCCTAGTAATTTTCATTTAAATTGGATCTTATTAAAACCAGAAATGCTTAGGTTTCATGTGAAGTTGATATGATCCTCAATTATTTTTTATTTCTTCCTGGAAAATGACCCAAAAAAGTTCCCAGTCATTATAATAAAAGAACCATCATCCCATGCTTTTCTCACCTATTCACCCATAAGTCCATTTCTCAATCCTCACTCTCTACTTTCCCAAATAATGTGAGATATGAACTTACAGTTTGCTAGGGAAGCACCATTACTTCTGAGAAGGATATAGGAGTACTGCTGCATGAGAATGTGATGGATCAGCTCAACAGTACACATATTATCTCCTGATATCATCATATGGAATGCAATACACTGCAGTAAGTCCTCATAGGAGCTGAAAACCAAAGAAAATATTGTTTATTTGTGCTTAGAGCATAAAAGTGAGACAACCAGGTGTGAAACTATACTAAAAAACGTCTGCATAGTTAATGGCTGAACTAGACTTCCAGACTACCATATATACTTGCATAAAAGCTGAATAATTGAACGGGTCTATATGCGAGTATATACGGTAGTTACTGGATGTGGTACAATGTATACTGGAAGTGGTATGATAGGTAAAGTGGTTCCCCTTTTGAATGGTCCACCTGACCATTTGTCATCTACTTTACATGACCAGATTTCCTTTGAACCAACCAGTTGTTTTTTAAAAATGATCTCTCTAGAATGACATCTTATCTATCCTTTGTGAGTGCCCACATAATGGAATTTATATATAGAAATCTCATTAATATTTTTGTCTGAAGGAGAAGAAATATAATTCGAACTCTGTCTTCACCTAAATTTGCATTTCAGCAACTGATTTTTGCACTGATACTTGTATACAAAAACAATCATTTATGACATCAGAAGAACAATAGCATCAGGTAATTATCTGAAATAACTGAGTTGCAAGATATGGAAAATATACATGCTGCCGAGAAACTGTAATAAACATTACAGAAACAGCTTAATCATTTTGAACATAGACACAAATTAATCACAGAATCAGAAATAAAGAAAAGAACAAACTTCTAGCACTTGAAAGATAACTATATTATTTTATTTTATTGTTAGGTATGCATGTACCTGTCAAACTTTCCAGATTAATGGCAGGCAACCATCATATACACAGTAAGATAACACAATCTTTTCTACATGTCCTCAGTCATTTTGTTTATCAACAAGAAATAATTTTTTTTTGCCTTGCTGTCAAAAAAATTGTTCCATGCTTTATACGGTTTAAGACATCATTCTAAAAGAAAGATATTCATGTACTTTTGTTTTTGGACATAGCTGTAAGTATACACTGAGAAGATGAGAAAGAAAACATACCTCTTTTCTTAAGTGGAGGCATGACTTGCTTATGATCAGGAAGAGCATCAGCAAATTGCTTGATTTAAATTGTCAAATTTGGGAGAACTACATTTCATTATTCAAGGGTCACTGACAATGATATAACAAATAATACTTGTTTGAATCTGTATTGCTTAGATGAACAGAAAAAATCATCTTAATTGTAAAAACATTAGAAAAAGATTCCACCATTTATTAAAGGAAAAAAATCATCCAAGTCAAAACCTTCATCTTGAACATTTCCAATGGAAATCAGACTAAAACCAGCACCCAGTTATCTACGGCCATGTATATAGCCAATTAGTTTCACTGGCTAATAACATAATTTTAAGAAATAAAAAGTATCCCAAAAAGATCCTTAATTTTATGTTCATTACATACTGTTATGAGTTTATAAGTACTGAAAAGAAAATAAATTTATATCAGACTTAGAGAAGTTTCAGTAATGAACCACATAATTGGGACCAATTCATTGGTCCAGCTACTAATATTTTGTACCAAACTTCTGCTTTTCCACCTGTTACCAAATTACACTACCGTATTTCATGTTATTTTTCATACCCTTTAATTTTTCATACACCATCAAGCCATAAAAATAATAATCAATTAATTCTATCATATTTTTTTGTACACAAAATTTAATATTTTTTCAGTCATCCTATTATTTTTCATACATAAAACGATCTTCTGTTAAGATTTACTTTTGCCAATGTGATAAAAGAAAGTACGACCCTTTAAATTTTACAGCCTAGAATAAGAGATAAAATCAATGTTTTAGTTGCATTTTTTTTTTAATCCATTATTTTTTATTTTATTTTGTTAAAACGAAGACAGGTTCCCATTTCAAACGGATTCAAAAATACACCAAAGTTCGATTTAGGTACATCAAATGACCAGGGTATTGTTTTGCTAAGCAAGTTATGAGTAATGACTAACTTTGGGAATGTTCTTAACTGAGGCACAAGTCATCAATTCATTTTCAACTGGTTGAGATCTTTTGATGAAGGAGTGTATCACCAAACATGAATCCAGGCAGGGTAAGTAATACATGTACCAGTATGTTAATTTTGCTCATTGATCTTTTACTTTTGCCATCAGTACCATGTTACGACTCCAGTGTCTTAATCTACGCAACAAGAAACAGCAAAACAAACAAGTTCTGCATAATTGAAAATAATTTATTTCTCAAAATACAGAAGTGAAAGAATTAAATTAACTTACAGCATGGTGAATGAATTCCTAAAAGTCCTTCCAATTCCAATAATTCCAAGAAATCCTTAAAATGCCCCTTCTGTGTTGAAGTTTCAAATGTACAGAAAGATTTCCAAAGAATTCACCAACTATAAGTGTGTAGAAAGCCCGTTGCTCAGCTTACTCAGAAAGGGCAACTGTTCTGTTAACTGAGAATCTATACACATTCATTTTATTGACCTTCTTTGTCTTTTGTATTGGCAAGAAAATATAATGATTGATTTATTTTTTCTGTTGTTGTCATTACAATATATACTGCTATTCATCAACAGCTGGACAGCATCATTAATGAGCACTCTTGATTATGTCAGTCGGTGTAACAAAGCAAAGCGCACATTTGAAAACGAGTTCAGAAGCCATTTGAGTTTATTTATCCAGTAAAAATAATAATATCTCAATACAGGAAGACACAAAGACCATAGACCATTTGGCAATTAATCTTATTGGCTCAATATAGTAATGCAGTAAAAAACTATAAAAACCCAGTAACTTTTAATCATAAATGCAAAAGTCATTGACTCCATGAGTTTGAGTTATATATACCGGTAGTAATATCTTCAAAGATCTTGGTCTGTTCATGCTTAGGCATGTCTTCATTATTAAGTTTCTTCAAATAACATGCTATGTTTATAATACAAAAATATTTTTAGATACATGTTGCTTTGTTGTTCTCTCTCTCTCTCTCTCTCTTAAAATCATTTGTCCTTTTTTCAACTGGCTTCAGAACAAGTATCAGAAAATTAATATTTTTCTTGAGCTAATAGACTAGTCGTACACATTTTCAATACCCCATGGGTAGCCTCATTTCCCTATGTAAAGCCTCCTTAATTTGATCTGTAGAGGTGAATCTGGTCTTCAATCTAGTATTTACTGGAAAAGACCAAGCTAAAGGTCAAGCGTATTTAATTAGCATGTATATTACCTCTGCATAGCCATGTGGCACAGTGACAATGGATCTCATAATTACAACCAAAACGATTTATTTATTCAGGTTTTAATTGCCAATGGAATATAATAGTGACAACTGACAGGTAACTAAACAATAAAGATTATTTTCTTATTTCTCTCTCTCTATCTCTCTCTCTCTCTCTCATAATAACAACAGATTTTTCTTGAGTTGAGCAAAATGAGACCGATTTTGTACATTAGTTTTGTATGTTAGGTTGTCGAGTGTTGTGTGTTCCACAGGCTTTGTCAGGTATGATCCCTTTATTTTTCATACACGGTAATTACCACAAAATGATAATTATTTATTTTACATATAATTTTTCGTACATTGAAATTAATAATTAATTTTTCGTGTACGAAAAATAACATGAAATACGGTACTACAATTACTACACTACTGTATTTACTATGTCATAACTACGGTATGTTGCCATTTCCTTCATTAAAGGTTAACTGTTGTCCTTACCTGCATCCATCTGAAACACCGATGGAGGGATTCTGAAGACGATTATAAGGCCCTGAACAGTTATTAAAAATCAGTGTCTTAAACATCTCAGTTGGACACTGTGGTCTGCTTACTGAAATGGAAAGCAGATAAACATTTCTTATAATGTACCACTCTAAATCTGAGATTTTTCATTAAGTCATTTATTGGTACAGTACAACCTGTCCTGAGAGACCACTACTATGAGAGACCACCTGTTTTGTAAGACCACAGTCCATGTGCACAGATTTATTGATTACATAGCGTTATGACCTGTTGTGAGAGGCCACTTGTCTTGAGAGACCGTTAATTTCTGATAGAAGGGGTGGTCTTTCAAGAAAGGTTTTACTGTATTACACCAATATTGGAAGGAGGCTCAAGAAAGCTTAACACTTAGTTTCTAGCTGGTAGTCATCTTAGTGTAATACATTAATGAGGTGGAGTGTGTTTAAGGGTCACCAGTTTTGTTGTTGTTGTTGTTGTGTGGTTTAATGCCATTGTTCAGCACATGATAGGCTATACATGGCAGCCAGTATTAATGGTGGTGAAAGAACCACCGACCCATGAGAAGCTACTGGCAAGCTTTCTCACATACCCATATTGGCTCACCAGTTTTGTCACTAAGATCATTGATGGGCAAGATACAATCATCCATGAAATGTGTGAATTCAGCTTTTTTTTGTAAAACATCTCTGTGTGGTTGATATTTTGTTGCAGATTTAAAAGCAGGGCTTTATGACAATAGAATGTGGCTTTTCTAACATTTATTCCCAGGTCTATAGTGGACAGAAATTGCTTCTGTACTAAATAAGGTAACTAAAGTGTTCACATCTAAAAAAAACAATATTACTGCTCATTAAAGGTAAATTTTAACCAATCATTGATCATCTTATCTAATGTTTATGTAACAGTGAAATGTTTATGCAATTAATTAAGATTAGGTGTCTTGCATTTCCGCCTCCTTTGAGTCACATTATTTGCAAATAATTAAATATTATAAAATGACTTACTTTTCAACTTAATTTTATGAATTATTAGTTTTTTCCCAGAGAAATTTTCATATATGAAATAACAAAATTTGAAAAAATAACAAAATTCATCAACAGTCACGTTGCTTTCACACAGGTCATAAATATGACACTTTTATCAATACCACAAAAACCATCCAGTGGCCAAGAGGACTAAACTATTTTCCTAAACTGAAGAGTAGCCATCTTCAAAATTAGCTAACTGGGTCTGGCATGTTCAAAGTAATAATAATAATAATAATAATAATAATGACTTTATTTAAAGAGGGGACACAAATGGTTGCGTGGAACTAATTCACCTCATTCTTCCTTCGCCAGATATAATGGCTGCCATGCACTGCCTATCATGTACTGAAAAATGGCATTAAAACCACAACAATTAGAACATATGGGTAGGTGTATATGCTGTAAGTGAACAGAAAGTTTACCTGGATTCTGACAAGTATATCCACAATTGTTGGAGCAACATTTCTGACTTCCATTGCAGGCATAGTCTGAGGTACACTCATTGACACAAGTTCCTGCTAATACAGAAACTGGACAGTACCCAGGTTTGGAACCTGTGTCAAAATAATAACTGTCATCACTATTTATCAAGGTCATCTAAAAAAATGTATTTGAACACTTGTCAAGTGGAAACATTTTGTTTTGTTTCTTGTGGCTTTGCCTCTCACAATAATACAATGTTCTGACTTCATTTGTGATTTATTTCCTTATATACACTAAGCAAAAACCTAGATTTTCTTTTTAGTACATACTTATCCAGCAAAAAAAACAATCGAGCTGCATAGATTCTTTTCTCCATTCTGTGCCAGTGCAATTAATTGCTGTGTTATCATTTTAGCAAAAAGTTATAAAGTTTTACAATAATTTTACGACAGCAACTTTCCACAAATTTAGCTTGTACTTACAATACTTCAAATTATGTATTTTGACAATAATAATAATAATAATAATAATATTAATAATAATAATGTTTTTGTCCATGCAAGGCTCCATACTAGTTCAGTAATAAACACTGTAGACTGTTCCAACCCAAAATTTGACTGTTTCTTAATTTCAGTTTAGAATCAACACTCATTAATGCCTGATTTCTCCAACACTTCAAACATGAGCGTGATTGCAGTTAAAGTTAAAATTGATAATGAAGCAACTGGATAACTTTATTTAATCAAGACTTATTCCTAAAAGCATTTACTGTTTGTCACAGAGAGTACTATATGGATGACATATGATACTGAATACTGGTAGTAAGAGATCATGTAATTTCAATCACTGACAATTTGCATGATTCATGTGAAAATTAACTATAAAAAAAATGTAATACCTGAAGCCTAGTTTTTGTTATTTGGGTTCATTATTAGGCATTTACTGATGATGCCTCTTCATTGATTACATCAATATATTCTAGAGGGTCTACATACTTGACTCATTATACAACCTGAGAGAAGGAGGGAGGCAGAAAGGAGAAGATAATTAAAATAGGCTTAAAGACGGAAATACAGTTTTGAATAACATACATAAGGACATATACATATTTCCTGAATAGGAAGGGAAATAAGTTTCAAAAGTGATATCATCAGAGTGGCAATATGATTTTTCTCACACAGATATATTTTAGTACCTCATTATGTTATAATATATATAAATTGTGTCTATCTTAGCCTTTTTAAATCATGCATAAATCTTGCATAGTTTGCAAAACTTTATCACCTAAACATATAGTTACTTTTTCTCATGTACAGCTAAGCCTGTCATTAGGGTCATCTGAGTTCAGTCAAGCCTGTCCTAATATTCACCTGAGTTCAGCAGACACATGGTCACAATGGCCATTCTAATTCCCACCCACCCACTTCCAGCAAATTTCCTATATAAATGTCACGTAATCAGTGGTCACCTATCTTCCGTAGTCAGGGGTCATGTGGCTTCACCCTGACCTCTGCAGTTAACTGCCACATCTTTCTAAACCAAGCAGTGGTTCCACCCTGTCTTCTGCAGTTGGTGGTCGTGTGCTTCTTAGTCAAGCATTGGTTTCACCTTGCCTTTTGCTGTCACTGGAGTGTGTCAGCAGTGACCACATCAAGTATGCAAATTAAACTTCTTTTCTTTAATGAGCATGCCATGGTACATATCAAGGTACAGTGTGCATTGCTTGAATTGATGTTTAAACATTTCCTATTTTGATTGTACTTACTGTAATCCAGTGAAACTCAAAGGTGTCAACATGTCAGCTTCAAAAGCAATGCAGCCTTTATCCTTATGGAAAGGATTGAAGTAGTTCTATTTATAATTTACTTTATTTGTTTTTCTCTGTTAACAGAATGAATCTGTTAATTGCAATTATAAGATTCTGAATCAAAACTATCTCTGATGACAAGAGAATACATCTCCAAGCAGAGGTACACTGTACTAGTGAAATCCCTCATGGTTAAGGTGATACTAACATTAGCCCCAAGAAGCTTCTTTTCATTCCCTAGGTCAAAGGTCACAAACAATAGTGGGCTGTCTTTGATTTTGGTGAGTTTAAGTAAAAATTTAATCCATGAATTATTTAAAATGTGAACACTTATTTTCATACCTAATTATACCAACTGCCCTAACAAAAAGTCAATCATTTGCACTTTTCATGAAGGGTTTGCAATTCATCATGGAAAACCAAAGATTCTGAAATCAGTGATGAAACCTTCAGACATCGCAAATGAACTTGAGATTGAGATATGTACAAAACAAAGGTCAATGACTTTTTTAAGGCCTACTTATGATTTAATTTACATAATGGATTAATGCAAAGATATGGCATCCTTGTGTGGAATTTATTTTATTAAATTTTGTTAGTTCTCTTTCTGTTGAACAGCTAAACAAAATAAACATCTTTTTAGCATACTACTACTGCTAATAATGATACACACAAAATAATAGTAATGATAATAACACTACTAATAATAATCCTAATGATATTTGGTTCACAGTACATTCATTTGTCATGAACCAAATTTAAGAGCCGAAATTGTCTTGAGAGGTCACCTGTTAACTAAGGCCATTTTACCTTTTCCCATGTGTAGATACTGTAGACATGTGTGACTGTATTTTGTCTATTTCACATTTTCTCTTATATTTTTTGTCCATTTATCCTTTTCCCATTACCTCTTTTTCTTTCTTTCAATTTGCAAGGGAGTTTTCTTTTCATAATAAAGTAAATACTCCCCTCCCCTACTTCCTAATGTTTTGTTCATAGCCCAAAATGTTGGGCCACAATTTGTACCCACACCATTATAAACCCACACCTTTATAAACACACACCTTTATAAACCCACACCTTTATAAATGCATGAATACTTGGAAGTGACAAAATTTCACATATCCTCCCAACTTCATACTTTACTGTCATTCCAGTCAAAAGTAAAGTAATATTGTCTTAAAAAAATAACTTGAAAACTGTCTTCTTTCAAAATAATTATTCATGTACAGTCAACATAACTGGTAGATAAATAATAATATTAATCTTACTTGTACAGTTATATGGACTGAATGTTACTCTGATTAAATTAGGATCCACATTCAGGTTTTGCAGGATATAATCCATGTTGGATATAAATGTGCTGAGGATACTGTCATCAGAACAAGACCCAGGGTTCCCTATAATCATCTGTATACAGTTTATTGTAGAGTGGTACTGGCTGTAAAAAAAAGAGAGAGAAAAACAACATCTTTGAGAAAAAATGTGGAAATGTATCTTATCTTCAAAACTTCAAATCTATATATGATCCTAATTTTGGGTCTTAGGGCTAAAAGATTAAAGAGAACCTCTTACCATATATACTTGCTTATAAGTCAAGTCAAAATGCAAACAACAAAGATCCTGACCTGCCATTTCATAATGCTCCTGCAGATTAGGGTCTATGTTATTTCTTTTACTGGGTCTGTGTAGTTTGCAGCTGGTCTTGTCTTGTAAGTATAGATGGTATATCTCAAAAGTTAAAGTGCAATTCCTAATGAAAATCTCCTGATGTCAATCCATCTTTGGGAACACATCATACCAAAACATTTTGAGAGAGACAAAGACACACATGCATACAATGTCAAGCTTTTTGGTATTATGCTAGTTTGTTCCACACAACATGGTCAATTTTATCCTGTATGCAGACCTAGCTCAGTACAATTTCAGGTCAGCATCATTAAACATAGCTAAAGCTACCTAACTAGTTTTAAATACTTCGTGTGAAACAAATTATATAGTGTTAGCTATATTTAATGATGCTGACCTGAAAATAGACTGTGCTACAGATAGGATAAAATTCTCAATGTTGTGTGAAATGAAATATGACAGAAAAAACTGATCCATTCACATATAATATAGACCTATACACTTCATAGCCTCCCATCTCTCTTAACAAATACTAAAAACTTAGGAGTAGCCAGAAATGTGTTATGTCAAACATGCTTTATTCTAATTTTGTTTATCATCTCCATTGTGCCAAAGATGAATCAAAAATATACCCAAGATATTTAATGACAAATAATGCACTTACCAGCCAGAAGGAATCATTTATCTGTCAACACATTAATCCATAAGAAAATTTCACTGCAGCACTTGCCGTATTTCCAAAACAGAAATATAAATTTTTTTAAAAAGAATCTGTGAACTTGAAAGTTTAGCACATGGTTATCCACTAGGGTCCATATTTGGAGGGTTATTTTACATGGGGTAATTTTACATTCAATATTAAGGACAACACAAGTATGTCACAAACAGTTTCACCTACTCCAAAGAAAAGGAAAGCTATATACAATCGTGACACAGATCACTAATTACCCATTAATAATCTAATGCAACATGTTACTCTTCATTACATCTTGTATAACTACAGTAGAGCTGAGTACCCAGTATCCTTTCATTATTTACAAAATAACTTTTCTGATCAAATGAAGTTTCTTGTAATAAATATCAATTATTTATTGTCAATTTCATATACTATCCACATATTAAATGTGATAAATGTCAATTTCATATAACATCCATACATTAAATGTGATAAATGTCAATTTCATATAACATCCATATATTAAATGTGATAAATGTCAATTTCATATAACATCCATGCATTAAATGTGATAAATGTCAATTTCATATAACATCCATATATTAAATGTGATAAATGTCAATTTCATACAACATCCATATATTAAATGTGATAAATGTCAATTTCATATAACATCCATACATTAAATGTGATAATACTTCATTACTATGCAACAGTTTATGTTATTTTTCTTTTCTCATGCATATAAACTGTGTAATTTCGATGCAAAGGTCACACCACAGCCCTCATTAACATATTTGTATTAATGAGCCGCAATGTAAACATTTGCACATGAACTATTTTACACTAGTGAAGAGTTCTTTTTACTTTAAAGGAAAATATTGGATGAGAAAACTAATCTATGTTGGGGTTTGGACTGAGACTGAAGGAAATCCCAGTTGTGGGGTTGCATTATATATATCCCCACGAGTCAAGACTCATTGGGAGACAAATAATGTAACCCCATGACTGGGATTTCATTGTCTTGGTCCAAATGCCAACATAGAATCTATATATACTACTTTGCTTAACAGTTAACTACCAGTATATATTATATCATGGCTGTAACTGAGATATAAATACCTGCATTTTGTACTCTGGTCTATATTGAAACTAGAGATGACAGCCCAATCTACCTGGCATCTTGTTTGCAGTGCAGCCAATAAAAATTCATCACTGGTACATTCTGTGCAAAAAGGTCATACAGCAATGAAAAACTAATATGAAGTTCAACATACTGTGTTCATAAAATTTAATATTTCCTCTTTTATTAAATTATTTTTTTGATAACACATAACAGGATCTTCATAACACAAGAAATTATCATGCAGTGTCTTGAATTATGTATTACCACATGTACTCACTTATAAGATGAGTTGAACTGTAAACTGCACAGACCCAGATCTGTCATTGCATAAAGCAACAGCAGGGGCCCATGGGCGGCATGCAGCCTGCCAAGCTGTATTATGTGGCCTGCATTATGATTGGTGTCAAAAGGTGTCATGAGAGGTAACAAAGGTGGTGCAGCCCTTGGACCAGCAAAAATGTCTTCATGCAGCCTTCTGGATGGTTTTGAGTTTGAGACCCCTTGTGCTAAAGGATCTTTGTTGCTTGCAGTTTGACCCAACTTATAAGCGAGTATATATGATATGATGACTATAGATATCTAACAAATTTGCATACAAAATATTTCACAATGAAGTCCAATGGCAAATCTGAGGAATAGAAAGACAAATGACACTCTATCACACCAATAACACAAAATTATTATCTCTGATTATCTAACGCCATATGAATTTCAAATTTGTCACTGTGGCAGACATAGTGGTGGTAAGATTGGCACGATTTTCATTTAGGACAAACTGGATGCCATTAGAAGTCCTCTGGTAAAAACTTCATGTTGATATGACCGTCCATTCAGGACAAATCGTGACATGTTTTTGATATGGAGATTGTGACATTTGAGTTCAGATGAGCACCATTTTCAATCAGGACCAGCTAGATATCGCAAATGGCTTTCTGCTGAAAAGCCCATGTTGTAGCTAAAATGATAATTTCAAGATGGATGCAATGGTGGCCATACTAGATGTCAAATTCTCATACTAATTTCATTCGTGCTTTTTCTTAACATTGAGATAATAGCTCTTCACTGCTGTTCCAAAGATAATCTTAGGATCACACACAAATACAGAAATTTCAAAAAATGATGTGTAAAAGAATAATGGAGCATGTATATCTAACCTTAATAATCTTAAAATATTAATAAATTTCATATTTTGTACAATTTTCATTAATACACTATAGTGGAAATAATTTTTGAAGGTTAAAACAAACTTTTGAGGGTAATTTTTATTTCTTGGAGTTGAAAAAGTATTTTAAATTTTAAATGAATAAATAAATAAAATATCTGGGTGTGATCATCAATAGGATTTTATCATGCAATCTATTGGGTATATATCAACTTTTGCTGTTTGAGTTACAGAATAGACTATTTGATAACCACTTGTGCAAAGATCTTAATGAGAAATACATGTACCACATTCAATAAGTGTATAGTGCATTTTTAAAATTCATTTTTGGTTGCAAATACTTAGGTAAATGCTCATGATTAAAAGTGATGTTAATCTGATAAATCAATCACCAAATTTTTGTTGATACCCATGGATGATTTGTGGGTCTGATGTCACCAGATCATCATAATGTGCAATTTTACTACATACAAGTCTGTTTAGAATACACCAGTCCACAGTTTAGGCACTTTCTGGTACTTGGTAACAGCCAAATCTAACTATGAAATTCCAAATGGCCACAGGACACCTGGCTGTTTCATTCCATATTGATTTACAATTCATCAAACATACAATTTTATCTCAAAATAGTCTGTACATTTTGCCAAAATGAAATGTTCTCAAGAAATGCAAGAGACAGCTGCTGAAGAGATGCAAGAAATACTGGCAAGTGTTTAAAAATGCACACCAATGTGTTGTGGACAGAAATTTAGGTAAACAGTTTAGAAAAGAATGGATTCTACCTTGATTTTTAATTGCTTTAGTTTATCAACGTATTTGCTTTGTTTGTATGATGTACAAAATGTCATAGATGATCAATAAGTTTATATCAAGCCAAAAAAAGATAACGGATCAATATACAGTAATAGTCACTGACAATCAAATATTACAGTAATTATAAAGAAGTAAAGTGTTGGATATGAACAGTTCTTACATGCCTGTGTTCAGACATAAGAAAGTTAAGTATAGCATATGCTTTATAATTATCATTAGTCAAGTAGGTGATAGCCAAGTGCAGCCATGATGGCTCAGTGATAATACTGGACTAATTAAAGTGACCAGGAAGGTACAAGTCTAGTTCCCACAATTAAATCAGGCTTGATCGGCTACCATGGTGTTTCCTTAAGCAAAGCACTTTACTGGACTTACCATAGCATGATAAATCTAGGAGTTAATAAATCTGGGTACTGTCCCCACTTAAAATCTCAAAACAGAGGGGCCAATCTGAGCAAAACACAGTCCAATATGGTCACTCAATAGGGCATACAAAAAACTACTAAAGATCAAAGCAGAACAAATGTGAGTGCAATAATGTATTCCTTTTTATTAATTGATATTTCTCATATTTTAAAGCTTTTCGGTTCTTTTTTTTTAAACCCTTGCAATATATAAAAAACTTAACAGGCTGCATTTCCATCATACAGTGGTATGATGACTTGAAAATCATATGCCCATCTTTAAGTTTTGAAACAGCAACAATGTTTCAACTTTGCAGTCACATGAAAGAACAACTGAAATGAAGAATCTACAACAACATACCCTGTACAGACTTAATCTCTTAAAATACTCAGTTGTGAGCCAATATACAGCTGAGCTTAATTATCCCCTAATTAGTCTTAATATTGATCAGTCAGACCAAAAAACAGAACAAAACATGGAGGATTATGAAATGTTGGTGCAGTGTATGATGGTAGTACAACAATATAAGATATTAACATTGATATGTGTGTGTGTGTCAGGGGCTGGGTGGGTGGGTGTGATTTTATGTGTCATTGTTATAACAATCAGTTGTGTGAAGCTCTGTTCTAACAGCATCACCAGGAAAGCTGGAGGACAAGTTACCAAGAATGTTCTTTATTCATATTATATTTACTTTGATGCTGCTTCTCTCACTTATTAAAGCCAGGCACAATTTAGTGGTTGCATTTTTCAAACTCCATTGACTGTTATTATATTTGTTTGAAAAGCGACGGTACATGATAAATTGCAAAGTCAGTTGAACAAGGTAGTGCAATTTCATGAATAAGATGAATATGTTGAATCACAGTCAGGAAAAAATTATTAGAAATATTTGTTTCATCAAAGAACTTTGTTTGTAGCTGAACTAAATTCATCATTCCTTGCCCGTCAATACTGAGAAAATCAACAGAAATAGTGGTACACAACAGCAACAATTTACAGGAATGAAACAGGTAATTCCTACATTTCTTGGAAATAAAGTACACATGATTCATTAACATCTGTGCCCATTTCTTACTTTTTAAATGATTATGCCCACACATATTAAAAACTGTTCAGTTTTAGTGGGATTTTCACAACTGAACATAGTACATGCAGCTCTATTCCAAGTGTTTCTGTACCATAAAGTACAAGTTTTAAAAAAAATATCCTTAGAAGGTGCATCAAGAAAATACCCAATGGTCAGTCTGGAGTGTACTGAATAGTATCTAGGCCAATAATTGATATATTACCAAACTTTATTTATCTATCATATATACTTGCTTTTAAGTCACGTCAAACTGCAAGCAACAAAGATCCTGATCTGCCATAGCCTAATACAAATGCAGATCAGGGTCTATTTTATTCATTCCACAGATTACTTCTAAAAACAACTGTACAAACCGAGATCTGCTAGTGAATTATGCAATGGTACTGATCTCGGTCTGTGCAGTTTGCAGATGGATTCGACTTTTTAAGCAAGTATAGATGGTACCAAGAGCTGTATAATTCAAACATTCAATTAGCCACTAGATAATCATACCCTGCATAATGTATTTCAACCAATTACATAATGAATAATGGCAAATATTGTACAAGTTTGCTAAAACCCCTGGATAGACTGCTCTGTATAATATGCATAAATTCAATGTACTGGTATGATACTGTAATTATTTTTCATCTAACTACAAGGATTTTTAACTATCAGCCAAAAATATATATCTTATAAAGTGACGAATTCAAAATAAAACAACTTTTAAAGGATTTTACCAAAAATATGGTACAATGCTAGTGAATAGGCACAGTTGTCTTCGTTATGGCAATTCATCAATTAGCCTACCTAAAAGAGCTTACAACAATATTCAGGTAGTTGCCAATGCCTTAAAGTCAATCAGACCATAATAATGAGTACGTTTTCTAAACCGCAGTCACATTCCAACAGGAGAACAGATCTGACACAATCCCAATGAGTGTGGGGCCATAGCCTTCCAATAAATTTGGAGAAACAATAACATTTTTTTTCCTATCATTTCGGGATTAGAAAAAAAGCAATACATTTGCATTGTTGATGTAAGTGGCTGCTGTTATTGTTAACAATTGTTTAGGTGAAGCCCATTACACCACATACAGCGAGGGACAGTGTTTCCATTAAACCACATACAGCGAGGGACAGTGTTCCCATTACACCACATACAGTGTGGCACAGTGTTCCCATTACACCACATACAGCTTGGCACAGTGTTTCCATTACACCAAATACAGCATGGCACAGTGTTTCTGTTACACCACATACAGCATGGCACAGTGTTTCCATTACACCACATACAGCATGGCACAGTGTTTCCATTACACCATATACAGCGTGGCACAGTGTTCGGCAGGACCATTGTTTGTTGACAGTAAATGCGGCATAATTATCTAATTTGGGAGCAACAAGAATTTAAAAAATATTTTTCCTGCCTATATTACTAAAATAAATCTTTGGAACAAATTGAATACTTCCATCAAAAATATTATTCCTGACGTTACAACTCGAAGCTGTCAGCATCTGATGCTAAAAGTATGAAAATGAATGGGAGAATCTTCGTCATAATAAAGAAACTGTTTTATATAGAAATAATTGTTGTTATTGTTGTTGTTGTAGGGTTTAACGCCATTTTTCAGCACATGATAGGCTATACATGGACAGTATTAATGGTGGAGGAAGAACCCAGGAAAATCCTCGGAAAGAACCACTGACCCATGAGAAGCTACTGGCAAGCTTTCTCACACAACGATACTGGCTGAATCTGAGACTTGAACCCACACAGAAAGAGGTGAGATGGCAGTGATCCATAACGGACAGCACTTTAGACCACTCGGGGCCCCTATATAGTATTAATAAGCACATAGATCACTTCCATAAAAATAAAGAGAATATGTATTGAAATTAGTAAATAATGGATGTATTTAATGGAGTGGGTGAAAAACGCAGTATTTTGAAGAGTGGTGTAGCCATCATGGAAAATACTTAAGTTTTTCACTTATGAGATGAACCATATCTGTTATTCATATGCAGCATGTTATTTTCCTGCAATAACAGACTGAAGTAACAGATCTCTTACTGGATCCTGTGTTATGTCTGCAGTTTGCTGTTAATGTTGTGTCAATAATCACACACAAAAATAGCAACATAACTGTCCTTCACAATTCAAAGTAAAATACCACATTAAGAAAACAAAATATTTTGCACCTTGTCTGATCTAAACTTGTTTGTCCTCGATTGGAAGTGGACACACTTACTGTTCGACTACACAAGCACAAAAGAACAACTTCAAATGTTCGGGTCAAAATGGTATCATTTTGGTCATCTTTACTATCAGTGTCTAGTGAGAAAATATGATATTATTTCACTCCAGTGAATTTTACCAAGAAATTATTTCCATCCTAAAATCCAGTAATTTATAACCTAAACTAAAGGTCAATACTTTAAAAAAGAGGAAATATAAACTCCTTCCTTTTACACATCTATATATAAACTGTAATATGCACTGCAATATACACACAATATACACTGCTAGTAATTGGAATGATGATGTAAATTGTTTCACATTTCTACTATAAATGAAAATTATTACAATTCTGATTAAAACATACAGAAAAGTCTGAAAGACAGATACCTGCATTGAAACAGAACTATTATATATAATACTTATACGTCAGATATGTTCTGAAAAATATCATTAAGCTTAAAGTTGAGCCAATTTCAGTCTAATGGAAATTGAACCTAGTCATCTGGTTATATATAGAGTGAATTTCTCTAAAACTCCCTCTGCCCTCCACACCGGCACTCCTCATATTCATTACACTACTTTAACACTGTTGCAACCAATCTGTGCGACAGGTTTTGACATAAAGGAATCCAAACAAAAAAAACATTTTAATTCCATAACAGATATCTGATTTTCCATGATTAAACTGTTTTATGTTTATGATGAAAAGGACAGAAAGTTTGATATTTACACTGTAAATAAAGATAATATTGACCTATATGAGAGGAAAGCTAATTAGTTTTTTGTAGATCAACAAGCAAATAATGGCAGATTTTCAATTTGTGTCCATTTTCCATAAATTTTCCATTACTTTCTAAGACAACATTTTTTCCTTTTCTGTTAGTATGACAAATTTTTTGTCTAGGATTATCCATGTCCAAGGGAACCCAATTGTTGTTGTTGTTGTAGGGTTTAGCGCCATTTTTCAGCACACGATAGGCTATACATGGCGGCCAGTATTAATGGTGGAGGAAAAACCCTGGAAAACCACGGAAAGAACCACCGACCCTCTAGAAGCTACTGGCAAGCTTTGTCACATACCCACATTGGCCGAATCCAAGACTCGAACCTATGCAGACAGAGGTGAGATGGCAGTGATCTGTAATGGAGAGCGCTTTAGACCACTCGGCCACTCGGGGCCCCTGGAACCCAGTTTATATAAACACACACACACTGGTACTGATATACAAGAATATTAGGTAGTATTGATTAATGCATTTCAATTAGAGTACAAAGTAAATATACATATGAATTCCCACATAAACAGTGCCTGTTACATGTGTAAAACTGTATTCAATTTAATAATCAGGGATATGAAATGAAGCTTATTCTTAATGCAATAAATGTTTGTAAATATTATCTGATCCTGGTGAGGAAGTTCAAACATGTGTGTGTGTGTGTGTGTGTGTGTGTGTCTGTGTCTGTGTGGGCACACATAAGAGAAAGAGACAGATCTTCATACACAAATTACCTGCACTGTAACAAGTGTGTTGGTTGAACATGTACAAAACCATTGTGACTGTTGTCTGATCCAAACCCAACTCTTTAAGTAAGGATTCAAAGTTTTCTATCAGGGTGTCCCTCACCTCTTTGTAAGTACATGTTTTCATCTGGCGATCATGGATGTAGCGCATCATACATGTGACAAATTGGGTAAACTCTCTGAAATGCCAACCATAGCAATCTTTTGACAAGATAAATGAATGACATGGTTTATAAAAGCTTGGGTGTGGGTAAAATAGAAAATTGTCAGCATGAAACAAATACTGAAAGTGTATTGGAACGTGACTCAAGATATGTAGAGAATTACAAAATAAATATTACTCTAAAAAAAGAGCAAGGACAGTGAAAAGTATTGACACAACAAGAGATGTAAAACAGAACTCAGCATTATCATTTTATATTACAAGAATGCCATTACAAGCATGTCAGAATGGTCACTGTGACCCATTAAGTTAAACTGTAATTTGACAAATGTTGTAAACCAGAAGCCCAAACATTTAATGGAATGATATTAAAATACTATGACCCAACATGACATTGCTGCATAATAAGTACATTTTAAAGAAAATCCCCAAGAATGTCAAATAAAAGATCATTTTTCTTCTTTATTTGTAAATAAATCTTTTCTACTCACAGTGAAAAGGCACTGGTCAGGCCTTACAACATTATAGATTAAGATTTAGATGAAAATGTTTAACTATCTATAGTAGTTGCTGCCAGATTATAAAGGTAAAGGAAGCACAATTAAAAATGTATCATCTACTGGTTGTTGTGTAATGTATCATCTACTGGTAGTTGTGTAACATATCATATACTGGTAGTTGTGTAATGTGTCATATACTGGTAGTTGTGTAATGTATCATCTACTGGTAGTTGTGTAATGTATCATATACTGGTAGTTGTGTAATGTATCATATACTGGTAGTTGTGTAATGTGTCATATAGTGGTAGTTGTGTGATGTATCATATAGTGGTAGTTGTGTAATGTATCATATACTGGTAGTTGTGTAATGTGTCATATAGTGGTAGTTGTGTAATGTATCATATACTGGTAGTTGTGTAATGTATCATATAGTGGTAGTTGTGTAATGTATCATATATTGGTAGTTGTGTAATGTATCATATAGTGGTAGTTGTGTAAATTATCATATACTGATTGTTGTGTAATGTATCATCCTACTGCTAGTTGTGTACCTGCACATGCTAATGCGATCCCCAGAAATGAAAGTTCCCAGATCAGCCTTGCAAACTTGCTCGCTCCATGCTGACCTGATGAGGTTGGGATCCTGGCATTTATCCATTGTGGTGCCTGACAAAAATAAAGGATTTTTTAATTTTAATTTGCATTGCAATTTAGGTGCATATTTTCATTGTCATGATTCTACAAACAAAGTCTTAAGTATTTTAATTGTAAAAAGTTTCTCAAAATGATTACAATACAAAATTTCAACTTGGTTTCAGACCTATGTTTCTGGAGATGATAATTATGACTCCCTTCAGGCACTCATTTCAGAATTTCCTCAGGTGAAATGATCTCTCATTCTAAAGAGTTACCTGATATATATTATTTGCACTACATTAGCCGTAACCGAATACAAAGATAGACTGGGTGGCTCTAACTTGTAAACTCACTTATAATGCAGAAGTAGGTGAAGATCCCATTTTTTTCATACAGAAAAGGCACACAATTATATCCATGGAGTAGGGCATCCTGTTTGCTTAGCATGAAGTTTTTAAAAATCCACAAGCTAAATTGGTCAATAAAAGCTCAACATATCATTTGTTTCATTTTTTTTTAAAACCAGTTGTAGTTGTTGTAGGGTTTAACGACATTTTTCAGCACACAATAGGCTATACATGGCGGCCAGAATTAATGGTGGAGGAAGAACCCAGAAAAACCCAGGAAAGAACCACTAACCCTTGAGAAGCTACTGGCAAGCTTTCTCATATACCCACATTGGCCACATCCGAGACTCGAACCTACGAAGACAGAGGTGAGATGGCAGTGATCTGTAATGGAGAGCACTTTAGACCACTCGGCCACTCGGGCCCATTTTTTAAACCAGCACTTAGTGTGTGGACATTTGGAATTGTCATCAGATTAGTGATTTTTTTAATAGAAATCATATATAAGACTTTCAAAAGAACAACTATTCTCAATAAATAACATAATATATGAAACAATATTGATCATAGAACATGTAGGTAAATGCTTACTGGTGACAATTCTGCAACAAATAAATATCAATTAAAGAAGGCTTGTAAAATATAATTTGGGTTTTCATTTGATCATATCATTCAGTTTCAATATTATCAAAATAAAAGTGATATGCCCTCCTCCTCTGAAATGTAAAAAGGGTCATTTGACTATGATGGTGATGACCACTACCATTTCAGTGAGAACTTAAAACAGTCAATGGCAAACCTTCCTTGATTCTGACGAATATTAAGAACTTAAAGGTATCTGACATGATGTCAAAAGCTAATTAACAGGTTGTTTCCCGCCAACTACAATATGTAAAAGATGCTGAAATCACACAAAAGTTCCTAGAATTGTCCCCCACAATTAGTTTTAAATAAGCCTCCCTTGCCATCTCATGCCATTCTGTGGCATGAGATGGCAAGGGAGGCTTATTTGCAGTCAATTTTATGGATCCCATGGCTTGAAAAATATCAAGGAAAGTGCACAGAGAACATATTTAAGAATATCCAAAACATTTAACATGTGAGTGGCCATGAATAAGGACATTTATTGACCACTTATACTCAGGCCATTCTTTTTAGTCCAGCTGAAAGTGTACCAGATATAATTACTTATGAGTCCAACTGCAAACTGCACAGACCGAGATTGGCTGTCAATCATGTAATGGCAGATCTGAGTCTGTTCAATTAGTTAGGAGTAATTAGTAGAACAAAAAACATAGACCCTGATCAGCATATGCATTATGCAAGAGCAGATCAGGATCTTTATTGTCAGCAGTGAACTTATAAGTGAATATATTTGGCACCAGATTATGTAGCAAAAGTTCATAAGTTTAATCCTCGAAAGCAGTCATATAACCTCTTATTTTGCTCCTTCATAATGATCTCTAAAACATTTTATTTCCTTTGTCCAATTATCATCAAAGCTTACCTTGTGAGAAGTTGACGGATAAGGATTGTAAATCTACATTTGCAATGATCTCAGCATCTGGATTCCTTGTTATCATCTCTTTCACAGCCTCAGACAGGCCTATCCTTACTTCCTCTTCTGTAAACTTAGCATCTGATCTCATCTTCAATTCTAGCAACACAATTATTTGAACTGGTGGAAGTGGTATACCAATAACACTCAGTGGTGGTGATGATGGTGGCACTGGTGAACCTGTACTTATTCTGCCATCAGAAAGTGTGTCACGTCTTCTACGTCCTCCTAGCTTATCTTGGAGTGGTGGAGGTGGTGAAGTCCCATTAAGCGGTAGTGGTGATGATGATGGTGGTGGAGTACTGTTCCCTGATCCATTGATAGGTGGTGATGGTGGTAAAGTACTGCCGCCTGATCCATTGATAGGTGGTGATGATGATGGTGGTGGAGTACTGTTCCCTGATCCATTGATAGGTGGTAGTGATGATGGTGGAGTACTGCTCCCTGGTCCATTGATAGGTGGTGATGGTGATGGAGTACTGTTCCCTGATCCATTGATTGATGGTGATGGTGGTGGAGTACTGCTCCCTGATCCATTGATATGTGGTGATGGTGGTGGAGTACTGCTCCCTGATCCATTAATAGGTGGTAATGGTGATGGAGTACCGCTCCCTGATCCATTGATTGATGGTGATGGTGGTGGAGTACTGCTCCCTGATCCATTGATATGTGGTGATGGTGGTGGAGTACTGCTCCCTGATCCATTGATAGGTGGTGATGGTGGTGGAGTACTGCTCCCTGATCCATTGATATGTGGTGATGGTGGTGGAGTACTACTCCCTGATCCATTGATAGGTGGTGATGGTGATAGTGGTCTAACACTCCCTGAATCATTATGTGGTGGTAATAGTGTTGGTGGTTGTAGACTACTGTCTGTTCTGCTATTTGGTGAAGGTGATGGTGTACCACTGCCAAATCCATCACTAGGTGATGGTGATGGTGGTGGTGTACTATTCCTTGTGGTTATGTCATCTACAGCAACAAATTTTCCACGTGTTGACCTGAAGAAGGGCATATAGTTGACAATGAGTTTCTTGTATTTGGCTGTTGTTCTCATTCTTAAAGATTTCTAAGATAAATGTTTTGCCTTCTTTAACTATCTCTGTATAAAAATGAATTAAACAGCATGCTTTGTTTCCCTGCTCAGCCACTGAATGACAGACATCTAAGAGCAAGGTAAGTAGAACACTATGTCCTACATTTTAAGTGCCAAATTCATACCAAAATTAAAGTTTTAATCGAGTTTTGTACTTACATGCAACAGTATTAAATGGATCTAATGCAGATAAGCTTTATATAATCTAGATGTAGGTCACAGAGATCCCCTGGTCTGTACTGAATAACAGCCAAACATTCATATACTGTTTTGTCAGGATATCAACCAAAATAAAAAATAAAAAAAAGTATTAAGAAATTAATCATGGAAAAAATTATATCCATTTACTAGCTAAAGGGTGCATCTCAAAACATTGAATACTCTATTCATTATTCCTCCACTATTGGACCTGTTCTCCAGCTGTGCAATTAGTTGTCCAATACCTTTAATGTTTCCATATTTTGGTTTTCATTTTTTAATCACAATATACAAATTAAATTAAATTATTTTAAAGTAATTAATTAATTAAATAATTAAATTAAGTATGCCAGATAATGTCTTTTCTAACAAACTTCTGATATCCACAAATTTCAAGTGATTAGGTAAATAAAACAAATCAATAATGCACATTTCTTCGTCATATGTATGCACATTCATAAAAAGGATATATTACATATGATGTGTGTCATATGACTGTAACAATTACTCATGACACATATTGGTCAATACAATCATTTTGCACATTACATACGATTGAGGAATTAATGTGTTTAAAAATATTGTGTCTTGTTTAGTAAAACTAAATACAAACCTGCTACTACTGGACAGGGGACTGGAGCATAAGAAAAAGAAAGCAATGAAATAGTAGCAGGTATTTATCCTGTAAAACTGGGTGGGGTTTATAAAAATTAGAGAAAGGGGAAGATACTGACCCTATGGAAATCACTCTGACTGACTCCATGTCCGTACCAAACTTACTATCACTGAGAAGATAGGTCATCTGTGGATGGAAAAAACAATCTCAGTTTTATACATTAACCATATCCAGGTATCAGAATATTGAGCTGGAAATTTGTCCATTTTAAGAATAAGATTAGGAAATGCCTATGATACCAAACCAAACCTATCCAATAGCTTTAAATCATGCAAGAAAACACAGCACAAGAGTATGTGCAATTTAGCTCCATCATTCCAGTATCTGACAATTTTACATGAAGCAAAAATAAACCAGTAATGATGAGTTTCATTCTAAATGATCATCGATGAAATGAACAACATCAATCTGATAAATATAATTACACCAAGTATTTCCATATTGTGTAATATCAAACTGTATTATTTACACTCTGTCCAATCTGTTCCTAACATTTTATTGATAAAATGTATCACTACTGTAAAGAGAGAGAGAAAGAGTGAATAGATAGAACATCATCCATCAATCCGACTATGATGTGGTACACGTTATTTTAAATACTAAATGCACCAATACTATATTTAGGCCTAACACCCTGTTTTTCATGTGACCTGTGTCCTTAATATACACAATTTGTTTTGTGAGGCAAAAATTTTGAGAAGAGTGTCTGCCATACTTTGTATAGAGAAGAAACTGTAAATAGTACTAAATGACCAGTAATATGTTCTTATAAAGCAAAAATGTAGGGAAAGTTAACGATGAAATGAAACAAGAATAACTTGTAAATAAAACTTAGTTGGATCTTCAAGGCACATTTTAAAGGAACTGCATGTAAAGCATGATAGCAAAATGCAAGTACTTGAATACTGTTGTGCAGTCTATTCTAATGTCATGGTAGGAAGGAAAAAATGTAGTTTGCTGATGTTTCTTGTTTTTAATATCATTTCTGTACTTGCTTCATGAATCTGTTCATAAATGAGTGTTCAACACATAAATAATAGTGATGTCATTTCAGTTTAAGGACAGTATGAATAATAAGCTATTCTGCATATGCAAATTAGATGTAAGCCCTGAATCAGGTCTTGGTTCTGCCCACATATGCAAATTAGATGTAACCCCTGAATCAGGCCTTGGTTCTGCTCACATATGCAGATTAGATGTAAGTCCTGAATCAGGGTCTTGGTTTTGCCCACATATGCAAATTTGATGCAACAGCCTCTGAATCAGGTCTTGGTTCTGCCCACATATGGAAATCAGATGTAACCCCTAAATCAGGTCTTGGTTCTGCTCACAAATGCAGATTAGATGTAAGTCCTGAATCAGGGTCTTGGTTCTGCCCACATATGCAAATCAGATGTAATAGCCTCTGAATCAGGTCTTAGTTGTGCCCACATATGCAATTTAGATGTAAGCCCTGAATCAGGTCTTGGTTCTGATCACATATACAAATTAGATGCAAGTCCTGAATCAGGGTCTTGGTTCTGCCCACATATGTTAATTAGATGCAACAACCCCTGAATCAGATCTTGGTTCTGTCCACATATATCATTTCAGTTTAAGGATAGTATGATTAATAAGCTATTCCACATATGCAAATTAAACGCAAGCCCTGAATCAGGTCTTGGTTCTGCCCATATATGCAAATTAGATGCAACCCCTGAACCAGGTCTTGGTTCTGTCCACATATGCAATTTAGCTGATTTTTCCTGTTCCACTGGCATCATAATGCTGCTGAGACAAAACTGGACCTGAACCATACAAGCTTACAAGTCGATCAATGTACACACAGTCTGATGTGAGTCAAATCTTGTCTTGAACCATACAAGCTTACAAGTCAATCAATGTACACACAGTCTGATGTGAGTCAAATCTTGTCTTGAACCATACAAGCTTACAAGTCAATCAATGTACACACAGTCTGATGTGAGTCAAATCTTGTCTTGAACCATACAAGCTTACAAGTCGATCAATGTACACACACGCCTGATGTGAGTCAAATCTTGTCTTGAACCATACAAGCTTACAAGTCAATCAATGTACACACAGTCTGATGTGAGACAAATCTTGTCTTGAACCATACAAGCTTACAAGTCAATCAATGTACACACAGTCTGATGTGCGACAAATCTTGACCTGAACCATACTAGCTTACAAGTCAATCGATGTACACACAGTCTGATGTAAGACAAATCTTGACCTGAACCATACAAGTCAATCAATGTCCACACAGTCTGATGTGAGACAAATCTTGACCTGAACCATGCAAGTAAGCTTGTATGGTTCAGGTCAAGAATTGTCTTACATCATACTGTGTGTACATTCAAGCTTACAAGTTGATCAATGTACACAGTCTGATGTCAGACAAATCTTGACTTGAACCATACAAGCTTACAAGTCAATCAGTGTACACACTGTCCAATCTGAGACAAATTTGACCTGAACCATACAAGCTTACAAGTTGATCAGTTTACACACAGTTCTGTGTAAATGAAAATTGTGTGACAATGATCTGTTCAGAATGAAGCACGTTCACATTCTTTCTTCAGTTTAGTAGTTTACAGCATAACTAGTGTATCATCGTAAGTCCAGTTTTCACTGAGATTGTAACAATAGATGCCTGCCTCTTACACCTTGGCAGGTATGAATTAAAATGCTGATGTTAATGGATGTAATCACCGAAACAAAATGGAAAAATCCCAGATGAGCATGATTACATTAAAAATGGACTTGAGAAGAGGTGCTGGCAAACCAATGGACTGCATTACAGGGGATGCTTGATTCATGCCACAGATTCATTCCTGAGGTTATGACATAAATTAAAAGTAATTTTCCCATAGGATGCTTGTAAATTAAGCAAGTTCTTGGGCAAATTATGCCTCTAAGTTTTCAGGTAATGATTATTTATGCATAATTTTCAAACAAATTAATACATATGTGAGTAACATGCAAGTCACAACAAATGGTGCCAGTAATGGTGTAAAAACGAGTACAGTGGCACAAATTGAATGTTATTTTATTTTAAATGGCCTTAAAATGAAAGCCATATAATCAAATTAGCATGTAATGAGGATTACATGTACAATTTGAGGCAAAAAATTACAAAATCTCTATCTCTTACCTAATATCAAAGTCTAAATACAACATTTTTAAGCAAAATCTGAAGTTCCAAATTTTACTGACAAAAACATATATCTAAATAAGAACTGCACTGATGTTATACATACAATTTTTGTGAACTAGCAGCAGTTGAGTGGTGTTAGTCTGGGCAGGACTTATGATCTCAACTGCCATGCATAAAAATGCATTGGTTCATTCCAATCTGGTTATTTCAAAATCGCTGCATAAGGAAATGATATAGTCCAAAGTTGATGGATAAATAAAGGAACTACACAAAAGGTATACTGATAGTAATAATTCAGTCAAGCTGGCATTTTTTCCACAGAAACTTAACTGTCTGCTTTGGAAAATAAATGATACGTGGTTGATATGATTTCCCAGATTAAATGAGCTGTCCTCTTTGTAGCATGTATATTCATTTGGTATAAAATATTTCTATACAAAGTGAAGAGAAAGACATATCCTAAACAATCCCCAAAACATAAGATGACTCTGAAATTTAAAAATTAGGCAAATTTATACAATACAAATGATTTATTACGAAAATTTGTATATTTGTTTCAACATTGAATGCTAGTTAATACTAGGTTACCAATCTCTCTCAATCACAATAAAATGCCATGATAATCAAAAGTTTGAAAGGTAGGAATTCTTTATTTATCTCATGCACGTTAAAGAGGACCCTCTCATGGCTTTCTCACCACAGCATTTTGCAGTGCATGTGAGATCATGGTTTTGTGATGGCTTTCTCACCACAGCATTCTGCAGTGCATGTGAGATCATGGTTTTGTGATGGCTTTCTCACCACAGCATTTTGCAGTGCATGTGAGATCATGGTCTTGTGATGGCTTTCTCGCCACAGCATTTTGCAGTGCATGTGAGATCATGGTCTTGTGATGGCTTTCTCACCACAGCATTTTGCAGTGCATGTGAGATCATGGTCTTGTGCTCCATGATAGCAAATAAAACTGATACGTATGTCTTAAATCTGGAACATGTACATACATTTTGACCATATTCAGTTCCATCCAGCACTGGAATAGGGTTAGTTGTAGCTGATCGAGAAAAATTGATCATGCAGAATCTATGCAATCAATGGCTAGTTCCTGATATTATTGAAATGTGGGTGTCAACTTACTTGGTGAATTTTTCCAACTAGTTCTTTATGTTCAGCACTGGACGGGTCTGCAAAAACATCTTTCCACTCCATGTTCAACTGTATCTTGACACTGAATAGTGATCCTAGAAATACAAAGTCATGCAAGGCATGTTATATGTGAATAATAACAGCTAGATGTTTGTACCCAGATTTTACTAACATTAAGGTGGTTTTGCATCAAGATTGACAATTATTCGTAATATTTTTAAGATATTGATATTAGTTTTATCACTCTGAATCTATAACCTTATAAAATTCCTGTGATTTTTAAATGAAAATATTATATATATATATATATATATATATATATATATATATATATATATATATATATATATATATATATATATATATATATATATATATATACTTTAAGGCTACCCCTCACATAGGTCATTTTTCTGCAGCAGAAGAGGAGGCCTTATAGGAGGGGGAGCATTGTACTATTATACTCTCATGACATCTTAATTAAGTTAATTAACCAATGACCATTCTGTTATTAACCAAAACTTTAAATGCAACATTATGTGCTCCAAATAAGGCAACTTGAAGTTATAGAGGTTCTACCATGATTTTTCTAAAAGAGGGGGGATTAAAAGGGGAAGCGAATCAAACCTTCTATTAACAAAATTATTTCCTTTCTCGTAGTTGCCACAAAAACTCAAACCCTATCAGCTTATGCCACTCTGTTAGGGTCCTATTGAAATCAAAATCGTCAAAAGACATCTCCTTTAGTTGTATAAGCATGAATCTTTTCATTGTTCTGAGCTTAATCTTTTCCATACCAATGTATGAAAACTGTTATGGGCTGAGACTCCCATCGCAGTCTGCCATCTGAATAGGACATATGCATAGCTAGCTTATCAAACTTCAAACTTCAGCAAGTTAGAAAACTATTCTTTATGATTGTTTTCCACAATTTTCCATGATTAGAACCTACTGGATACATTCAAGTTACAGAAAAAGACATAAAACCTTAGATAGCCAAATTTTGATCAAAAAATTGGCTTCAACCTAAACCAGTACATTTTTATCAACATAAAGTTTGCATTTTTAATGAGGATTGAAAAGAACACAAGTGGATTTTGTGAAATAAGTTCTATTCTCTTCATACTTTAACACAACAGAAAGTTTTCAGCTGGAATCAGATTCTAATGGAAAATGTTACAATAATAATGAATGAATATCAGTCAGAGTTTTGTCAATTAAATGAAAATAGAAGAGTTGTGAAAAATGTTACAATAAGAATGAATGAATACCAGTCAGAGTTTTGTCAATTAAATGAAAATAGAAGGGTTGTGGAAAATGTTACAATAATAACTTAAATAAATAAATTCCTTTGTATGAGGGCCTCAAGGTAGATTAGTTTTTAGCTAATTGTGTTACCCTCTTTAAATAAGGTCATTATTATTATTATTATTATTAATGAATGAATACCAGAGTTTTGTCAAAAGGAACTGGCCATTGTTTTGGTCTATTCTAGTAACTGTTCCACCCTGTTTATTGAATAAACAAACAAGTAAGATATGGGGTTTTTTTTCTCTTCACATTGTGTTAGCTATGTGATGCTGCCTTCCACGCATGCATCAGAAATTTAACAAAGGGTCAATGGACGATAGACACGTAGGTTTTCTGGTCTGATGACAGGCATTATTAGAGAAAATGTTAGTGTTCTGAAGGATTTAATTCTGAGTGAAAAGAAGAGGAATTTTACTTACCATCCATAAACAAATGTCTTTGTAAATATATTAATTACCAGCGAGCAGCCAAAAATCAGACGAAAGATAGATTACGAGATAATGCCTCATCTGGTTGATCTCCATTAACAGAAATGTCAACAACAAAAAAGCAGATATCTCACAACATAAGTACTCATGCTAGATGTCAAGATAGCAGATTATAATATCATAATGCAATGTTTAGATGGTTTGTCAATATGGACAAAGAATTTGTTTATGTAACAAAAGATAAATTTCAGTACATTTTATATCAAGTTTGCAGCTTCCTTTCATGAGGCCTCTGAACTTCTCCACTCCAAACCAATGGTTGTATATACAGGTTTAAACAGCCAACAATAAAAACAATTGCCAGATAGTATATTTTTGCCGCCAATAAGGAAAAGAATTCCAAGTCTGCAACATTGGTGAAGCCCTATGCGATCCCAGAATAAACTTTTTACACATTATTCTGTTTACTTTTAAGAAGAAAAAACTACTTTTTCATGTACGAGCAAAATACATTACAAATTCAGGAGCTGTGCCATGATAATCTTGTATTATTCATATGCGACCTCTTTTTTATGTATGAGAAAAATACATGTATATGAAATTTCAGGATCCACACCACAATTGTGTTATATCCGAAGTCATGTTATAACAGAGTGTGCTAATGTGGGGTCACACTGTACTGAGTAATTTACACTGTTTCAGGCATTCTCATGGCTTATGAAGTGTTAGACTCATCCAGTTCTATTTCACATAAGATACCCCATAAAACCACAGCAGAAGTGCCCTGACCACAAAATGTATATGATTATATGTGGCCAATTCAATATAAATTTTATACATCTACCTGAACAACTCTTCACTGCCAATTGAAGAATTTCCTTAAGGTCTGATTTCATTAAAGTAAAAAGGTAAGGATAGGTAATAACGTTTGTACCCACCTGTCAAAGAGCACTTTAAGGGGACATCACTCTGAGGCAATATGTTGGCCATAAGTAACAAGCTACTGTTCTGAAAGTTCATTTCTATCTTGTTGACTCGACACTGGTATCCTAGACCGGTAGCTGCCTCTTCTCCACAGCGAACCAGATTCTGATACAAACTACAAAATAAAAAAGCAGTTGGACCTATAATTTAATCATTAAGTGTTAAGATTTGATTAGCATTCATCTCTCAAGATATAATCTTGCTAGAAAAAGCCAATCTTCTATAATATTTGTTAAATTTTTGCAAATCCACACATATGAAAACTTTCATGATGATCAGCTAATCTCCATACTGTTTCTTCAAAGTCTACAGGGCAGGAGATCTGGATTTATCAAAGAAATAATGTACTGCCACCAAAGATTTAAACTGCCTGACAGAGGAAATTAAGTCTAAGTCAAAACATCTTTAGCTGCCCGTTTTATCTACAACACATTGTTCACATTATCATGAGAAAACTCCAAACACTGTTGTAACATCTTGGATTTTCTTAGACATGTTTCACTGGATGCTGTTGATTTACCAATACAATATCATACCATATCTACCAGTGTATAATCTAGATCCAAGTGCAAACTGCATAGATCCATACATAATGTGCAATGCAGTGTTTTAGGATTATTAAGCAGAACAACACAGACCCCAACCTGCCTGTGTATTATGCAATGGCATATTGAGGTCTATGTTGTTTGCAGTTGTACTTGACTTATATGGTAGGTATATGATATGATATTAGTCTACATCAAAGGCAAACTCTTTTACAATATACAACATATATTAAACAAATGTTGCTAATACTCATGTATGATGTTATTATTTAATACAGGCCGACTAAATGACACATTTCAGTGGAAGATTAATAACGGCCTGGTAAAATGCATGCTGCTGGTGTGATTTAATTTAATTCTCCCATTCATTTCTAACATCATCTCACTTTTTCTCAGGTAGATAATACTCTATTACCAATGCTCATGAAAGGTTAAACGTACACATTATTGCATTAACTTGCAAGTACTAAATTACATAACAGCTGACTACACCTAGGATTTAAATGCAAACAAACAGCACAAAGGATGTAGTAGTAGCAACAGTGTGTGTGTGTGTGTGTGTGTGATTTGGAATTTTAACTTAGCTTTAACAATTTTTCAGTCATATTGCTACGATGTCTGCAGTGTGGTAGTTTATAGTGATGTCTAGCAGTGGGGCATCATGCCACAGACATGTAGCATGATGTCCCACCCAGTTATATTATCCTGACACCAGGCCGACCAGTCCTCACACTAACCTCTTCATGCTGAGCACCAAGCGCAGCAGTTGTTAGTACCATTTGTATAAGTCTTTGGTATGACTTGGCCATAGATCAAACCCATGGCCTCCCACATTTGAGGCGGATGCTCTAACCACTAGACCACCGGAGTGGTGTAGTAGCAATAGTAGCAATAGTAGCAGTAGTAGTAGTAGTACCTGCATGACTGTTGACTTGTTGTGTTCTGGAACTGTCCATTAGGTATTGGAGTGACACGGGTTGCATTCATTGACGTGTTAGACCGGATCATGGGAAGGTATTCTGGGCAGGTCAACGAGGCTAGTACCACTAGTGTATCACTCTCACAAATGTCTCCCAGCTGATCCAACCTATCTAAAGCTATACAAGTAAAATAAAAATCCAAATATTATAAAGTGGTCCATTCTTTGTAAGGAAGTGAAAACACATTGATCAGAGGCCACCTTGTCCATCCATCACAAAGAAGTATATTTTACCAATTTGCCCCCTCAAGAGTAGCCACCCCTTACATTTGGCTAGCTTCTCAATGCTGAAGAAGTGGTTACAGAAGAGGTGGTGACAACATAATATTAAATCAACATAATTATCTTTTTTGAATTTACTTCAGTGGTGCAAAATACTACTTTGTAACCCCTGATAATAAAAAGTGGGGAATTTTATTCTTCCTTTTGGATTTTACCGTCTTTACATACATTTACAACATAACTGGCATTACATCTATCCCTGGCATCTGTAACATATTACCATACCTGAGAATACTGCAATCAAAAAGGAGATTTATAATACTACTTTCAAAAGTAACTCCTATAGTCAAAGATTTGTATTCAAAGAGTTTGTTTTAAAGTCTGGATAATTTAACTTCATAATAATCTTTCATCCTATCATAAAACTATATCAATATATTACATTCTCCCTCAAAAGACCAATTTTGGGAATACAAATGTTTCATCAATAATACTTACATGATTGTAACATGTTAGGCAAATTCTACCACCTTGCAAAACTTACAAGTTGACATTAAATATGTCTTTTGGCTCACAGTTAGCAAAACAAAGTGATAACACTACAGTCTGGCATTGAAAAAAAGGAATACAGATGAAAGTGGAGGGATTGGTACCAAATACTGTCACTTATCATTTGCTATCACTACAGAAGTCCATGCTGTTCCAGGGGTGTAACTGCAGGGAGAATTGGGAGTACGTGTCCATATTATAATTGGGTAAGTAACATATTTAAGTATGACTGAGATGGAACTGCTACTGTTTGGTTGACACTTATGTGGGAACAACAATGCTATTTGCAACTTGATATTTCAAATTCTAGTTAAAATGTAGAGTTTTTGTTAACAGTTTACACAGAGAATGAGCAGAGGAAAGAACAAGGATATTATATAATGTGAATGTCTATGGAATGTGGTATAAATTACTATATGAAGCATAATTCAAATTTCTGTATGCTAAGGGAGTGGGAGACAATGCAAGATGAATCTGGATATATTTACAAAATGTTAACAAAATAACTCAACAAGAATAACTTTTATTAAATACTTAACAGGCTATTAAGTCAGTGAATAGAAAACTACAGTGAAAATGTTGAGTTACCTAAATTAATCATATAATTTGGGAAAGACAGGTAAATAGACAGTCAAGAAATAATACAAGTAATACAAAATTCTTTCAAGAATAAATCCATATTACATTATTATGATTAAAACCTATCAAAAAGAGGATTTATTAAAATTAAAGGAAAGAAACTAAATGTAGTGGTCTGTGTCATGGCAATGTGCCATTACTGAATCACAATAATATAATCCACGAATTCCTTATTTGAATTTCACTATAAATCCAAGTCTCTATTTCTAAGAATGTTATTTTTGAGCACTCTGTATTTCCAGAGAAGAATACATTGAATTCAGTAATATGAATAAATAATCAAATGAAATACTAAACACAACAAAAATACAACTGATTCTGCTAAGATCTTACAGCATCAATAAATGATTTTTCCAATAAACAATATTTTATACTCCTCTACCTGACCAAGTAGGATCCAAATGTTTAGGTATAATTAGAAGGTCTGTTACTAAGATTATAATAAAGAACATAGTAAACACTATGTCCTTGACTCAGACCAAGATAAACATATTTACTTCTATTAACAATGATCCTAATATTTAACCCACACTGATAGAGAAAATATTAGCTATGTATTAGTTTACAAAATAAAAAAATTAATGATTTTGGTAAGGTACACAATGAACTTAATTTTGGGAAGCATCAGCAACATGCTAAAACTTACAAATAAAACAAAACTAATAAACAAACAATGCAACCTAAATTTACATAACATAAATCGCATAAGACCAACACCTTAATCACTGAACCACTGCAACTTCAGCTATTCTACTAGCACCACCTAACTGTCTTAATTCAAATATGAATGTATTTCATTATTTGAGAGAGGAAATACATAAGGAAAATGATTGCTGCTTGAACACTATAGAAGCCACTCACTTCACTGAAAATGGAAATTCAACAATAATTGTTACAGAGACATCAACTACCATGTCAGTGCAATAGTTATTGGCATAAACATGAAAATCAAGCACTAAACTACTTTTTAATTCAAAAGTTGAAAAGGTCTCTAAGAATTAACTGTTTTTCATGAATGGCAGCAAGTTCAGGTACTGTGATGCTGCCACGATGAAGGTAAGACCCATATTTTCCATTAATCTTTTACTTGTTTCCGTACGTCCTTGGAATGATTTATACAAAAGCAAATAGAAAAAGAAACCACAAAAAAGAAACAATATCACAGAATTATTTTTATATTGGGTACAGATCAGGCAAAGAAATAAATCATTTTGATACAAAATACATGTATTTGGAAAAAATTTCACAATGAATGTTTTAGTTCCTTAATTTTGGGGCAAAGAAAAAAATGATTTATTCTGTCACATAACAATGTTAGTTATACTATATAATGATGGTGAAGAATGATTGACATTAAAAATAACTGGCTGCTAGTGATTTTCTTAGTTCACTATTAATGACTATTTTTACCTGTACACTGTGTGAAGTTGGTGATTGAGGTTGTATTTTGACCAGACAAAGTCGAGTAGTCATCTATGTATTTATTCATCAGCTGTCCTACCACAGTGTAATTACAGGTCAGGCCAGGTTCATATTTGGACATCAGCATATTCAGACATTTCACAGACAGGTAATAAACACTGCAAATATTCAGAAAACAGGTTACATAATACATCAAGACTTACCTCCACACCTGTCTAATATATACTCTTCAAGCTGTGTACATGTATAATGCTCGCTTTTTTAATACTGTTCAGGAGAGGTACAAAAAAGACTTGTCTTACAAAATGAAGAGCTTTATAATTTCCTAAAAGTGGAAACATTAGACACATTGTACTAAATCTTGCTGCTAACAATTCCATAAAACTGTCCCAGAGTCAGCAAAAGATTTCTTAGCTATTCTGTCTTAACTTTGGTACATATACATGACTGATTGCATTTGACCATGGACACCTTGTACTAATGTTCCTTATAAACTTAAAAACACTAAAGTACTCTGGTGTGATTTTTTTTTAAAATCTTGAAAGTAAGAACACCTTTTCTAAAAATAATATAATCCTTGGTAGGCATCCATCTACAAGTATTGTAAAATAGATGATGTCGACATTAAATATCTTATTAAAATAACCGTGATGGATGATTTCTGCAACCTGTACAGTCTATACATGGAAGTTCTTCCCAAACAATGCAGAAGAAACAACCATATTGTACACTTTTTAGATGAACGGATCCAGCATAAACCATTAAACCCTTTCCTTAGATACTTTTCAAATGAATATTTCAAAGTGGTGGACCAGCAAAAAATATAATCGATTAGGATACCAAAACATTTGGAACATTTAAGATTTTCAATATTTGCACCATTTATTTCCTAGTACAATTTGTATACAATTAGCTCTTAAAGATACACTGAGCAGATAAGTACTAACTGAGTTACCTGTAGATTTAAACAAAGTTATTGTAATACATCCATTTCATAGCATATTTTAAATCTTCATTTAGTTTTCTCTCAACAATGCTAATACCTTTATCACTAGCATATTGTAATGCATCATCTGAATACATAAATACAGAAGAATATTTCAAGCACTTTGCAAAGTCACTTATGTATCATATGAAAAAGAGAGGGCCTAGAATTGATCCCTGTGTTACTCCAATGGAAATATCCTTAAAATCCAAGACATTACCTCTCAAACTCACAACCTGTAATCCACAAATGAAATAGGATGAAAACCATTGCAATGAGCATTTTGCAACATTATATCTTGATAATTAGCTAAACTGTTAAATAAAATGTCAAACAATTTAATGGGATCAATGACTATACCTATGTAGAAAGCATTTTGGATTTTTAATGTAGCTTGAAACAAAATTCAGTCATATCACTACAATGTCTGCAGTTTGGCAGTTTACAGTGATGTCTAGCACTGGGGCATCATGCCCCGCAGATAGGTAGAATGGTGTCCCACCCAGTCATATTATCCTGACACCAGGCCGACCAATACTAACACTAACCTCCTAATGCTGAGCACAAAGCAAGGCAGATGTTAGTGCCATGTTTATAAGTCTGTTCTGTGACTCAGCCAGGGTTCAAACACATGACTTCATGCATCCGAGGTGGATGCTCTAACCACCTAGGCCACCGGAGCAGTATATGTTGAAAGAGAGGCAGCATTATGATCCAAGGCTTAATAGTGAGGACCACTATACATGAATTCCACTAATACTCTAACACAGTTACATGAATTCCACTAATACTCTAACACAGTTACATGAACTCCACTAATACTCTAACACAGTTACATGAACTCCACTAATACTCTAACACAGTTACATGAACTCCACTAATACTCTAACACAGTTACATGAATTCCACTAATACTCGAACACAGTTACATGAATTCCACTAATACTCTAACACAGTTACATGAACTCCACTAATACTCTAACACAGTTACATGAATTCCACTAATACTCTAACACAGTTACATGAATTCCACTAATACTCTGACACAGTTACATGAATTCCACTAATACTCTAACACAGTTACATGAATTCCACTAATACTCTAACACAGTTACATGAATTCCACTAATACTCTAACACAGTTACATGAAATCTTCACACTGACACTTCAGCTATGATCGCTCTATGAAAAATTCAACTAAGACACCAAGAGCTTGAAATATGCTAATGCAAAGGAAACAGTCAGTCATGGAAATGTTTGGACACCAAAGTATTAAAACACTCCAAGATGTCAGTTGAACTACACAAAAAAGTCTTACTCTTGCAGTATGTGGGAGACAGCAAACAGCAAATTATCCAAGTTCATATATTAAATGTTTTGCTTTGAAATTTTGAGTCTATTTTTACACCAGATTACTTAACTTGTTATGCAAGCTTATCTCTCAGTATGGTTGTCAATATGTGGAAATCTCTCCTTTGTGACAATTAATAATAATAATAATAATATTATTATTATTATTATTTTTATTATTATTATTATTAATTTCTCATATTCATAACTTGTAAAGGAGGCATTGCAAACAAGAATACCTTTTTTTTCTAATCTCTGACTCATCTTACAACCCATCCACCTGGTCACAATGACCTACTTATATTCTTACAACGTTACACCATCACCCTCTCTAAATCAGAGTAGATCGAGTTGCAATTACAAAAAAAGAGGTCAAATAGACAAATGGACAGATGCATGGATACAAAGATGGACATGAATGATATCAATGTACACACAAGAGCATGAATATAACCATGATAAAAATGTCTTTATTCAATGAGAGAAACAATTAGTTTCAAGGTCACCTGATCATACATGTTCCTCACCTGCATTTAAGGCTGCTGTCAAATAGTGTTTTATTTCTAATTGTTACAGAAGGCTGAGCACACTCAAAGACCTCACAGGAATAGTTTGCCATGAACATTTCACATCTAGCTTTGGGGGTAGAATTGGCCACAATCATGTCATACAGGTCTGAAAGGAACAAAAATGTTTATGTATAACTTAACCAGTCTCAAAAGATCATATAAATGTGTAAACACATTTACAATCATTCTTCTCTTAATATTGCAATAAAATTTAGGATGCACTGAAAACATATTTCTTCCATCATTCTCCAATTTTACTTGCATGGTAATTACAATAAAAGAAAAGGTACTCAAGAAGACTTTTGTTCTTGTTAGTGTGTGTGTCTGTGTGAAACACAAATGTAACCACTTTTCAGTGTATAAAATTAGGTGTATTCAGTATGCATTTCTTTGCACTGCTTTAACAGTATCTTATCCTGGCAAAAATATTAAGATGGTTCAATTCACGGGATCATATCATTATTTACGGGTAAACTTTCCAGTTGAAAGTCCAGTAATTTTGAAGTAACTGATGGTCTTCTCATTTTTCTTCTATAAATCTTCAGCTACTTCAAAATTCAATTCAATCATCTGCTTTTTGATGTGGCTTGTCATTTGTATCCTCATTCAAATGGTCATTGAATTCCTCCTTCTCCTGTAACTTCTTTGTAAAGCTGGTGGAACTATCTCTCTTTTTGGGATCTGGCAGTAGTAAGATATGGAGGTTTTGCTTCTCTGAGCAAGTCCACGTCTTTAGAGAAAGCTCTCAATCCAGCCTTGTGAACACTGAAAATTCTGAATTAAAGCTCTGGTGTAATTCTGTAACAATTGTTATAGGTACATGATGGTCCTTCTTGTGTGAATAAATCATGGGCCAGCCAACACCAGAGACAAAGCAAATACCTTTTTCAGCCAGCTGGACAATACATTACTCATCTATCAGATTAATTCCAAACAATTTTGCCTCCTCAATCATTCTTTATCCCTAATTTCCCATTTGTTGAATATTCCTCTGATTGGTGAATTGGTAGTGCCAGGAAGATGGTACATGTTTCCCAAATCCTTGCTGTCATGCAGCATGTCTACTACAGGCTCAGAAACAATCTCATTATCACTGGGTTCCATTTCACAAACAGGCATCTGTATGTTAGTGTTATTTACTCCATCTATGTATGATCTACCTAGTTCAACATTTTATTTTTGTATGGAAATCATAGCAACTGCAGGAACGGACAATTTAGGGAAATCATTTTTTAAATCTGTAGAATGTTCCAGTCCTCTCTATTGCATTTTTTGGTGGTTCTGCATATTCAGACACTGGAGGAACTAGAATGTGTCCCATTGGCAGAGATTTGAACAAACTTAATTATGAAGACATCTCAATGAGAAACAGTACAAGCACATAAAGGATATTATATAAAAAATATGATTATAACAATTTTTAGCTCTACTATTTCTTCACAAATTACTTGTATTCCAAGAATTGGAAGTCCTCAGGATCTAAGGAAAAACAATGATTGTAAGCAAGATGCAATAATATGTAAAGTACACCTTGTGATATATGGTAATCAATGAGTCAGATGGAATATACATATTTTTTACCTTCAGTATTCTCTTAAATACGAAGTAAATACCTAAAAAATCACTTTTATCTTTTTCCAGGAAGACTTTCTGCAATAAAAAGATGCAGTAAGAACAACTAATCAAAACTGACTCTAACATTGTCAATCATTCTAAAGTTTTGAACTGGGAATTCATGGTAAGTTAGTTCTTAAGTTAGATCTTACTTTGACATCCTTGATCCAGTTGTACTCTTCCTGGAAAAATGTTGTCTATTTGTGTGCTGTTGGCCTCATGCTCCTGGATCAACCTCATCAGCTTTGTATACTCACAATAGAATCCAAATTTACGGAAAAACATACTCAAGCCATTCACAATTCCAAAATAAGCCCTAGAAATCCAAAACAAATGGTATATTAGTTGCTCACTTAAATTGATCCAATGTTTTACAATATCATATAAACTTTTAAAAAAATGAAATCTATTCCTCATGCCACCCCAACAAAGAAAAGAAAAACACAACCTTATTCACTCAACCCCAATTTCCAGACAAAGACCCAACAGTTAAAGCCCAAATATTGGTTACATGTCTTTTTTGCCATTCTGTTAAAAATGCTTGTGTAAATATTTAGTTAAATAGTCTAAAAAATGTCAGTGTAACTGCAATTTTTTAAAATCTGATATCTGCATCTCTCCCAGGAAATACATAGGAGAGGTACAAAATCCAATCTCCTCTTACAGATGGATATCATATGAGCAGCCTATGCAGCATGTTGAGTAAAATTCCACCCAGTGGACCAAGAGATAGGTTTATGAACAAATTGAAGGACAAAAGGTGGCACAATATTCCTGACAATTTTTAAATGCATGGGTATAAAGGTACCGCTCCTAATATAACTCATATACAATAAAGAGAAAAACAAAACTAGACTTGCGATTGTAACACAGGTTTACCCCCATTGATGAATAAAAATAGTCAAAGTCCACATATGAAACAGAGAAGAGAAAGATGAAAATCATCCATGTTGACACAAGAAAGGCATAGTTAAGTCAAGTTTATTCACTATCAGGTCTCAGTGACCTGGAACTTCATGTGCAGAAACCATTATTTCTTTCTGACTTCCCACAACCTTAAGACCAGAATTTCTAAGAGTTTGTTAATTACCTCATGAGCAAGCCACCTCCAAAGTTTGATCATGGAGCATACTCTAAAACAAACATTATTCTATAAAATATTTAGGCCATAATGATCCTGACCATGACCTTTTGACACCCAACAATCAGTCATCCTCTGTCAGATCTTAAGACATGTAAGCCCTCCACAAAAGTTGGTCAAGGTCAACTTGAACTAAAGTTAGGATGCAAAACACATTCTTCTTATTTTAGTTAGTAACCTTGGTCTTTGATCTTTTGACCCCAAGACTAATCTGCTTATCTCTTACCCAATGTGTAAGTCATCTGTATAATTTGGTGACAGGAATTTATACTGTTCTTCCAATTGCAGTAAACTAACCTTGATTCCAGACCTTTTGAAATCAAATTAAAAGGCTTCTTTCTTATCCCAAAAGTAAACAGTCTAAAACGTTTGGTTCACATCTGACAAACAACAAATTTTACTGTGCGGAAAGAATTCTAGTGCTTCCAGTCAGTGACTTTGAATTTTTACCCAAAAACTGATTGGTGATTCCTAACCCCAGGAGCAATCCATCTACAAAGCACTGGTCCACATATATCTGATACAACTAATCTTATTGTGTCAAAACCCATTTTGCCTCTCTCAATCACAGTGACTTTAACCTTTGACCTTTCAATCTCAGAATCAAAAGGCTTCTTCCTAACCCCATGTGCAAGCCATCCACAAAGTTTGGTGACTGTAGATGGCAGAGAATCCAACTTGTTATGCAGAAACTAACTTGGTTGTTGTTGTTGTTGTAGGGTTTAATGCCATTTTTCAGCACACAATAGGCTACACATGGCGGCCAGTATTAATGGTGGAGGAAGAACCCGGGAAAACCCCCAGAAAGAACCACTGACCTACGAGAAAACTAACTAACTTGGTAACAGATAGATGGACAACATAACGCAACATAATATAACATAACACAATACACTTTGCCTTATGACAGGTGTGTCAAAACGACAACCACCAAAATAAATCAGCTCATAAATACAATTATTATGGTCTACCTCAAGTGGCTTTATCTTAATCATTCAAAATGTTTTTGTTCAAAAGATACAAAACCAAACTGTTCAAAAAATTTGCAAAAACTGAAATTGATGGCCAGAAAAGCTAATCAGGTCATTTACTTGTGACATGATAAGGTGAGTAAAATATCATGGTTCCAAGTTTATTAGTTTTCTTCTCTATTGCACTTTAATGGACTTTTGATGGATATGCAGCTGAATGGACATATAGACATATAGATGCATGGACATACAAAACTAATGATGTATAGACATATAAACATGCAGATTATAGACATACAGACATATAAATGCATGGATATACTGATACACAACTGCATCAAACCAACATTCCCTCTTCTGTTACTTCATTTTAGTTAATATGTTTCATTCAATTAGAAAATTTGTGTAGGTATTGTATGGAAAAATTAAATTCTCAGATTTGTATTTACAATTTATATTTCATGACATAACTTTTGCATTCTCACTAAAGTCTTACTTCAAAGCAGAAGATCAAAAAACCAGAAATAGATAAGTGAAAAGGAACACTTTATGTTCAGCTGTTCCTCAAGGATTTATGGTGTTAGAATATAAGCTCACTTGGCACTTATCCAAATTGTGCTGCTTTGAGATCTACATGCTAATATGAAATAACTGTACTCAAGCAACTCATTATTTAACTTGTATCCCACTTACCCACAGTGTACACTACCAGTCTGAGAAGCAAAAACATCTAACTGTCCCTGGCAGGCATGGTACTTGATGTAGTATTGAATTATGGGAATGCTACTGCAAATGGCCTCCTCACTTAGGCTTGGGATCCTGGCTTGCAGTGTATCAAAGTTCAATCCTTGGCCTACAATATAAGTATTCAAAAAAAGTTAAAAATCCATAAAGCTGGCACTTCATGACTCTGTCCTGTACATAGTTGGTAAAGAGTATGAAATGTCACCTTCTTTTGGACCCCATTTTCATAAAATGTCAAACCAACTCTAAATGTGAAAAGTTTCATCAGCCCATGCAACATTAATGTTAGTCTATTTTACTTTAAGCACGAGGAAGCTTAAGTTTTATTTTACTTTACAATAATAATAATGCTGATGAATTGTGATGATGTCCACGACCATGGAACAAGGGTACATATGATTCAAAATTACAGTAAACTGCTTTGATGGTGTTCAAGCTCAATCTCCTAGAGCAGAGGTGGTCCAACATGTTCAACACCATGTTTATCATTACACTCATAAAGCCTTACATGGTCTTATGAGCATAGGCCACACAAAACGTGACCCACAAGCCAGAATTTTGACCACTGTGTCCAAACATAAGAAATATCATAATGACGTTATGAGATAACATAGAGGATGATGCACAAGACTATTCACTACAGTCCAGAGCAATGACACTGTTATATACATATCAACTGAAATACACACTGCCGCCAGACAAAATCAAGTACCAAACATCAACAAATTTGCCTTAATGATCTATTTATATGTGGTTGCCAAATGAGTAAAAAGCCTAAAACAATATACTATTCCAAATCTTCTGTCATATTAGTATTTATAAGAAATTCTACATAAATTTATTCCAGCAAGATTTACTCCTTTTTGACACTCATTTTGTTATATAAGAACTGAATAATCTACTTGTTTAAAATTGCTGATTGCTGTCAAAATGTTCTTTTTATTGCTGTAAAAAGAATTCTAATATTATTGAAGTTTGAAAATAGCGATTTCATGTATTGTTTTAAAATGAAATTTAACATTGACCACTGATGCTAAAATATTGTTTGCTCTTACACTCTTCCCTATATGTTTACAGTTTGGAATATAGATGATCTCAAAAGGGTAATGATTTAATAATAAATTTATGAAACAAGTTGAATAATGATGTCCCGCTTTTGTAAGCCTTGGCATTACCCATTTGTGATTCTGTTTATCACATAATTTTTTTATTGTAATGTAAATAGAGAGAAAGCAGAAGAAAGTAATTTCATTCATTCTGACTCAGTCAATGTATCTTTTATTTGTTGCGCTTAAAAGAATAGTCACAAAGTATTGATTGACTTTTTGGGCAGTTTTATAACCGATAAAATTTAAAAACAATTTTCTTTTATAAATTTGAATTAAAAGAGTAATTGTCCTTGGAACAATTGACTTGGAGAACATTATTTCTTAATACAGAATGTGCATTCTAGTTCTGTGTGATGTCACATAGTTTCATTCATCGAGGTTAAACAACCAATATAACAATGTAAATACCTAAGGTATGTCACTTTCAGTATTGGAAGTTGTTGGATATTCATGTGAAAGGATTGTTACTGGATGAAGAAATTCCATATTTAATGTATTTGTGATCAAATATTTGCATTAATTTGATTTGGAACAGGAGACAGTGGGAATTGCATCACATAAGAGACAATAGTCTTAGATGATTTTAGCTGTTTTACAGCATACAAATATTGTGGTGTGATTGGCCTAATGTTCTGTCAGTTGAGAGCCTGGTTTATGTCTACATTCTTCTATGAACAAAGGTGAATTTATTGCTTCCAGAAGTTAATATTTAAACCACTCTTTTATATAGGATGAATTCCTTGTTACAGGATTACCACCCACCCCTCCACTCATCCACTCATGCATGATATCAATGGACATTACTCTTAATTTTATTTGTTGTTGTTGTTTGGGGTTTGAGGCCAGTTTTCATGATAATAGATGGCAGTGGGCTAAATTAGCCCTATTCAGAAAGATGTGACCTTTTCTCCTCAATTCCCTAGGGTCAGTCAATTCGAAAAATGGTTGCCAAAATATTCATAGTATTAGTAAAATGAAATATTTCCATAAGATGGGGTAAAGAAAATGTTTGCATGATTACAGCCAATTAGTAAAGAGATTATACAGCACAAGAATTTTGTGGGCTTATTTGGACTAAATAGAATAATATAAAGTAATATATTAACCTGTGGTAATATGAAAAATATGAAACTGCACATGCTATATGTAAAGTGTATAGACTATGTGATAAATGGGCAAGCATGAAAACACAAATGAAACCATTTCTGCATACTTCCAATTAGAGCAACAGTAACAGACATACATTAAGGTATATACTGGATATTGAGATAATAAAACAAAACATATTTGCCTTTCTTCAGTGATGTTTTTTAGTACATTACAAAACTGAAGCTAAACCATGAAAGGGAAAGAAATATGAAAGGGAGAAAACATTCAATGACTATGGTCTTGACCTCAAGATATGACCTTGAAAGTGGCATGCAACACAGTTTCTAGTAACAATGTGCAAGTCCATCAAGTTCATCCATTTGTACTAAACACCTCTTAAATTAAAAAGCAAAGGAAAACATCTTCTTTTAAATATGCCAATCTTTCTCTAAATAGCCCTAAAGTTGAAAAGCAGAATGGAAACTGAGATGGAAACTTAAAATATTCACCTATAACCTTGACCTAGAAGACTGGATCCATAATATTGTATGCAATACAACTTCTAATGATCATGTTCAAACAAAGCAAGATTCGTCCCGTAAAGAAACTAAGTATTTTTAATGAATTTTGAAATAGAAAATTCAACAAATAAACATGTTAGCCTTACATCCAGTCAAGTTATCAACGCGATAATAACATGAATGTAAAGTACATCAGAATAAAGAAATAAACCAGATCTATATTCAGCATGTAGAGGCATGATAACACGTTGTTTGAGCATTTTCATGTAATCATGCTCTGTTTCATCTACAATAGTACATTGTTTACATGTATATGATAATGATAAAGTAAAATGACAAAATGTAATGACCAGTGACCTTGACCTTGATAACCAGACCTCCAAAATGGTATGTGCCACACTTTTTAATGAAGATGTATATCAAGTTTCATTCATTAATCACAAAATGGCTTTGAAGTTCAAGCGCAGAATGGAAAGTATGGTAGATACATTCTATTGTGATCCTGTAGCAGGCATGCTTTCCTAAAATGTTGGCTGGTGTTATGGTTTTGTAGTAGGAACACTCTCATAGAATATTGTCTGGTGTGTATAGTGCTGTATTAGGAGTGCTTTCCTGTAACATTGTTGTCTGGTGTGTATAGTGCTGTTGTATGAGAGTTCTCTTAATATATTGTCTGGTGTATAAAGTCCTGTATTAGGAGTGCTTTCCTAAAATCTTGTCTAGTGTGTATAGTGCTGTTGTAGGAGTGCTTTCCTAAAATGTTGCCTGGTGTGTATAGTACTGTTGTAGGAGAGTTCTGCTAATATGTTGTCTGGTGTATATAGTGCTGTTGTAGGAGTGCTTTCCTAAAATGTTGCCTGGTGTATATAGTGCTGTTGTAGGAGTGCTTTCCTAAAATGTTGCCTGGTGTATATAGTGCTGTTGTAGGAGTGCTTTCCTAAAATGTTGCCTGGTGTATATAGTGCTATATTAAGAGTACTTTCATAAAACTTTGTCTAGTGTGTATAGTGCTTATGTTGAAGGAGTGCTTTCCTAATATGTTGCCTGATGTGTATAGTCCTGTAGTAGGTGTGCTTTCCTAAAGGCTGTCTGGTGTTATAGTGTTGTAGTATTGTAGTAGGAGTGATCTCATAAAATGTTGTCTGGCATGCATAGTGCCATTGATAGAGGCATGTAAGTAGTCTACACCAACAGACAATAGTGTAGGAGAACAGTTCTCATGGAGAAATCATACTTAATCTTGGCATAATGGGACCACTATATTTTGATTTTCAGTAATTAAGGTTTTCTTGTAGCCAACAAAATGAACATCAATAGCTTACAGATCTTCATGAGGGTCTTCCATTTCCTGAACAGAAAAACACAAGTACTAAGGTTTTATTGTAGAATTATCCATAGCTTACAGTTCTGTATGAGGTATCTTCAATTCGATGTATAGAAAACACCAGTATTAAGGTTTTATTGTAGTCAATATAAAATTATTCATAGCTTACAGTTCTGTATGAGGGATCTTCCATTTGATGTATAGACAACGCCTGTAAAGTTCTTGAGAATGTTGTTTATAGCTCCCATTTTACATTGGTCCTTTCCTGCCAGCATCATGTGAAATGCAAGACACTCTAGCAAATCTCCATAGGCCCTGTCATATAACAAAAGAACAATGTGGCATTTAAGAAAAATGTACAATGTGAAAATATTAGTTAATGCACATTGCCTGCATTCAGAATCAAATTTTGTGTAAAAACCTAATGACAATTATACACATACACTGTTTGTGTACTACACATATCCAAATTACCTGATCACATGTTATAACAATCTGGTTTATTTTCTTTGAAATGATATAATGTACATGACACTTCAGCAAACTTGGAGAAGCTATAATCCAATCAATTTATGTGACAATTTCATAGTAGCCATTCACACACACGGACATCCAGTAGCAGTGGCTATAATGAGAAGTGGACATAGAGAAAAGTGTGACTTTGTCCTGTAATTCACCATTTGCTGTGCTTAATCAATCTTTACAAGGCATTCCTTTGGGTCAAAATTTTCATATTTCAGTTGCATAAACTATTGTTTTAGTGATAATTCAATTTTGTGTGAAAAATTTATAATTTAAAAAAACACTCTGAAACTTGGAACCTAATTAAACAATAAGAAAGCTTGTTAAATAATTGTTTCACAAAATATCAGACATTAAAACAGTGTCCTTTAGCAAGAGAAAGACTAATCAAAATGTCTGCAAAGTACAAACAATGTCTAAATGACTTACACTGCTAATGGTGTCATTATCGACTCATAAAGCTTTCAAAACAACATTTTATGTAACAATGATTTATTATCTAACTTAGGATATAGTTCCAAATGAATATCCATGTTATCACATAGAGCACAGCTTTGCAAACACCACTCACTAAACATTAATTTGCATCATGGCTCCACTCCTGTATCAAAAACAAGAACAAGACACCCAATTTTTCTTGTTGAGCTCATTTATTTAGCTAAGTAAACAACTTTAACACATCTTTAAGGTGTGGGCAAACAGATGGAAAGATTTACTCACACACAATCACACACACACACCAAATCAAGTAATTGCTATTGTACATTTTCCATCAAGAAAGGCTGAATGAAAGAAATCATACAAAAGTCTAGATATATTCATCTTTTGTGTCCAGGAGTAAATGGGTTTTGAGTTCATCTGTGGTTTCTTATCTTCTAAGACATGTTTCAAAATTTGTCTAATTGTCTTAAAAGAGTGTGCTATGCAAGTTTTAATTGTGATATATTAGATACAGAACCTAATGAATGTTACCTTTTCCACTTTTGGGACACATATTAAGAAATAATTTACACAAGTCACTGTGTATCGTTGTTTGTTTCTGGCCTGATAAGGAAAATATTGGGCTTGAGTTTGAAATATGAAAAGATATATGAAATAAAAAATGTTTTCAAACCAAGGTTTCTCTAACTTATATTTAAATTTTAAAAAGGCTTGTGTTAGACACTTCTAAACACCATACTGCTGAACAAAAATTAGTGTACTTAGTCATGATTAAGACGATATATGGAGTGGATACTGCTCTCAAGAATGTGTAGCCAATACAAATTGAAGCCATGCTTTCCTAAATCAGAATGTTTGCATTTCATTAACACAATTCTATCACTGTTCAGTGTACTGCAGATGGAAAGATATCCATGTCAAGCACACTGCTCTAATAAATTGTCAGATACCGAATTGGATATCTCTTTTCACCCTACTCCAGTTAGTGGTCAGATACAGAATTGGATATCTCTTGCCACCTACTCCATGTAGTGGTCATATACAGAATTGGATATCTCTTGTCACCCTACTCTAGCTAGTGGTCATATACAGAATTGGATATCTCTTGCCACCCTACTCCAACTAGTGATCAGATACAGAATTGGATATATCTTGTCACCCTACTCTAGCTAATGGTCAGATACAAAACTGGATATCTCATTTCACCCTACTCTAGCTAGTGGTCAGATACAGAATTGGATATCTCTTTTCACCCTACTCCAGCTAGTGGTCAGATACAAAATTGGATGTCTCATTTCACCCTACTCTAGCTAGTGGTCAGATACAGAATTGGATATCTCTTTTCACCCTACTTCAGCTAGTGGTCAGATACAGAATTGGATATCTCATTTCACCCTACTCTAGCTAGTGGTCAGATACAGAATTGGATGTCTCTTTTCACCCTACTCCAGCTAGTGGTCAGATACAGAATTGGATATCTCTTGCCACCCTACTATAGCTAGTGGTCAGATATAGAATTGGATACCTCTTGACACCCTACTCTAGCTATTGGTCAGATACAGAACTCGATATGTCTTGCCACCCTACTCTAGCTAATGGTCAGATACAGAATTGGATATCTCATGCCACCCTACTCCAGCTAGTCGTCAGATACATAATTGTATACCTCTTGCTACCCTATGCTAAGCTAGTGGTCAGATATAGAATTGGATACCTCTTGACACCCTACTTTAGCTAGTGGTCAGATACAGAATTGGATACCTCTTGACACACTGCGCTAAGCTAGTGGTCAGATATAGAATTGGATACCTCTCGTCACCCTACTCTAGCTTAATGTCATATACAGAATTCGATACCTCTTGTTACCTTATGCTAAGCTAGTGGTCAGATACAGAACTGGATTCCTCTTGACACCCTTCCCCTTTCTATTGGTCAGATACAAATGAAATATCTCTTTTCACCCTACTCTAGTAGTGAGACAGAGAATAAATTATCTCTTGTCACCCTACTCGAACTAACTACCAGGTACCAAATGGGATATCTCTTTTCACCCTACTCTATTGAGTAGTCAGACAGAGAGTAAGATATCTCTTGTCACCCTAGTCCAGCTAGGAGTTAGACAGAGAGTAAGATTCTCTAGTCACCCTATTCTAGCTAGTAGTCAGCCAGAGAATATCTCTTGTCAACTTACTCTAGCTAGTAGTCAGAGAGTAAGATCACTCTTGTCACCCTACTCTAGGTAGTACACACAAAGATCACTCTTGTCACCCTACTCTAGCTAGTAGTCAGACAGAGAGTAAGATATCTCTTATCACAAAACTATAGTAGTGCTACTGCAATGCATTCTTTTGTACATGGTGTCCTCACCCACATATTTCCAATTCTGTAGACTCAGGATTGTGAATGACTCCCAGGGGTGCTGAGCAATTGCCCTGAAGCAGTATGGAAAATGTATCTATTGGGCAAAGACTTTCTCTCCCTGTAAAATAAAAAATAAATTATCAATTAATGACCCTTTAATTCACTAATATCATTCAACTGTGTGGCCTTAAACTAACACTGGACAACAAATTTTTACAAAAGTCATGTTACTGAAATAAAATTAGTCAATTCTTATCAATTTTTATGTGCTGAACACGAATATGACAGTCAAATTGCAAAATTGGCTCTAGTTTTTTTGTAATCTGCAAGAAATTAATGTTTACATAACGAAATGCATTCCAATAGTAAAAGGTCAACTGTAATAGCCTACCTATAAAAAATCAAGTCATTGACTACATCTTAGATTTCTTCGCCTGTCTTTTGTACAGCTGTTCGGGAGCATCTCTGAGGAGTGTCCAGCAGTAGTCAGCCAGCATTGTAGTGGACCATTTTCCCTGGTATCTTTGTTCCATTGTTGCGATATCTTGATGAAAACGTTCGCCGTGTTCATCACTAACAATACCACAGTTGCTAGGAAAGAAATCCAAATGGGAATGAAGGAAGTGAATCTTTAGAGACATATTGCAGCCAAGTTTCTTATACTTCATCAACATGTCTTCTACTAGTTCCTTATAGTTTTCTGCCCTAACATTTCCGAGGAAGTTTGTAGAAACTAGGCGAAAAGCATTCCATGCTTGTTTCGCGTCACCTTCCAGCAAGTTGTTGAACCGGTCATCTTTGAAAAGCTCTCGAATCTGAGGACCCACAAAAACTCCCTCTTTAATCTTTGCTTCGCTGAGTCGAGGGAATTTTTCATGCAGGTATCGGAATGCTGGCAAAGTCCGGTCAATGGCTTTCACGAAGTTCTTCATCAAACCTAGTTTGATGTGAAGGGGTGGTAGCAAGATTTTCTGAGCCTCAACCAGAGCTGGGTGTTGGATATTCTTCTCTCCAATGGCTACATTCTGCCTGTGAGTCCATTCCTTCCTCATGTAGTGCATTTCCCTTGCTCGGCTATCCCACTCGCATAAGAAACACATGTATTTTGTATATCCTTGCTGCAGTCCCATTAAAAGGGCAACTACCTTCAAATCACCACAGAGGTGCCAGCTGTACTTGTTATACTCAATGGAATTCAGTAGCTGCCTTAAGTTATCGTATGTCTCTTTCATGTGGACAGCATACGCTACTGGAATAGATGGAAGAATGTTTCCATTGTGCAAAAGCACAGCCTTGAGACTCAGTTTCGAAGAGTCCACAAATAGTCTCCATTCTTGTGGGTCATGAGTGATTTTTAAAGCATTCATGAGGCCCTCAATATCGGAACAGAATATCAGATTACTTTCCTTTCTGAAGAAAGGCTCCAATTGCTGGTGGCGCTTTCGATATGCAGTAATTGTGACATCTTCTTCTAGAAGATTCCATTGTTGGAGTCTTGATCCTAGCAATTCTGCCTTGTTCTTTGATAAGTCCAAATCACGAATCAGGTCATTTAGTTCTTCCTGTGTTATTCGTTATTCTGTGTGGGGTTGATGATGCACCACAGTGAAAATCTGGATCACTGCATGCTGATGGACCAGGAGAAGAACAGGTCGACTCACCTTTGTCTTCGTCAGATGAATCAAGAGAATATTCTGCTGGAGGTTCTGGAATAGGAAGTCCCTCACCATGTGGAACTGGTCTCAATGCAGACGGAATGTTTGGGTAGACTATTCTCGACTTCTTTCGCTTCGTTATTCCGCCGGAAAGAGGAGGAACCAAGCAGAAGTAACAGTCATTTAGGTGGTTGCTTGGCTCTCTCCACACCATTGGGACTGCAAATGGCATTGATGACCTTTTGCAATTCAACCACTGTGAAAGCTGTGTTGTACATGTAGCACAGCATATATGCGGAGCCCAAGGCTTGTCTTGGTCACCAACCTTGCATCTGAAGTAAAGATGATATGCCTTCTTCACTTGAGAATTGATACTTTTCTTCTGGTTGGCAAATGTCACTTCCCCACAAATATAGCAAAAATTGTCCGCGGTATTAACACACTTTCGAGGCATTACTGTTCTTTATTGTACGTAAATGGATAAAATAATAAGTTTTATGTAACAGTAGCTTGAACTGTCTCGCACAACGTCTAAAATATTTTAAATGCTGAACCTATCTGATTGGGCTTTATATAGTACACTGATTACGTCAGCTTCAGCAGCCGCCTGGCATTAGTATAATAGGCCTACACATGTATAGTACACTGCTGACGTCAACTTACTTCAGCAGCCGCATGGCATTAGTATTGCATTGCATCAGAAAATGATGCAATCAACTGTGGATGATGTGAGCATGATGGTATTATGCAATGTTACATCATTATTCCGGATGTTGCTGCAGTCCTACTGGAGAAATTTACACAGTGAAACATAGAAAATGAGGTATATGAATATCTTCAAAACGAGAGCCAATACAAATTTTTCACGGTTATATTCGTGTTCGGCACACCAAAATACTACAGATTAGGGCCTTTTCAAGTCAGTAATGATTTCACTGTTGACCAGTGTAATTAACAAAAAAAGAAGCAAAGCAACAAGTTTAGGAAAGTTAAGAAATAATTTAGTTCTCTAAGTTATGAAATGAAAATTTAAGAACATACAGTATTGTGAATTAAGTCCCAAATAATCCTAGTTGATCAGATATATATATATATATATATATATATATATATATATATATATATATATATATATATATATATATATGAGCAAGGTTTTTACTGAAGTAAATGAAATAGAACAATTTATATTCCATTTGCTTGCAGAAATAATATAAAAGCAGTGTATAATCAAATCCTTGAATGCAAACAACATGCTGACCTGTTCTTACAATTATTCTGGTCTTAAATTGTATAGTCATTTTACTGTGTTTTTCTGCAGCATAATTAAATCAGAACATCTCTACTAAGATTCAAGTGTTCTGAACACTAGGTGCACTTTACAACTAAACAAAAAGCATGAACATATTCCACTGTCAGTGGACACTTGTAAGATATGCACTCTGGTTGGCTCTCCCTTCAGAAGGTATGCATTGCACAGGTATGTCTATCCTATACAATCAACATGATGCCACCTTATCTCTGTGATTTTTTCCACAAGCCAGATGTCCTGCATCAATGGTGGGTCTGATGTTTCAGATTGTGTTTGTGGAGTTTGTATTTCACATATTTTACAAAATACATAGAAGATGGAAATTTATAGGGTGGGCATCTCAATACTTTTCAAACATGACCAAGGGGCTTACTCCCTTCTGATTGAGATGAACCCTGGGTTCATTTTACGTTGCAAGCATAAATTTGATTTTTTGTTCCAGGTAAATATAGTTATATGGTAGGCATCTTAGCAGTTTCCAAGTCATCATCACTCAGTGCAAAATTCCTGGAGATTGGGAAGAACCCTAGGGCCAATGTATAAATGCATCTTTTCATGCCAAAACCAATGTATAAATGCATCTTTTCATGCCAAAAGAGCAAACTATACATTTAAGGTAGGGCTATCAATAGTTTCCATGTTAAGACCCAGGCACCAGATGCTAACAGATTGCAGTGCTTCGTTTGGTCAGAATAGTGCAGTGACTTTTAAAATGCATCCTAGGAATGTAAAGAAAACATGACTTTGAAATAATACTAATAAGCCAAATGCAAAGGTCAATGTTTATCACTGGAGTGCGAAACCACAGTGACATAGTTTTCATTGAAGAGTATAGGACTTCTGAGGTAGCATCTTAATATCAAAAATCATGACTCTTCTGGAAAACAGTGTTAATGATATTGTGTGACACACAAAGGATAATATTGGTCATAGCAACCTTGTTTTTGACTGATAGATTAGTACTTCTCATCATGTGTCTTTATCTCAAGTTACATGAACCTGCAAGCAACATTATAAGAGAAACTGAGCTAAATGCAAAGGTAAGCAAATACAACTAAAGCATGAAATATAGGTCACAGTGACCTTGTTTTTACCACTGGCTTTAATACTGCTTCATGAAACACTCATAAACCAAGCCATGAGGACTACATCAGTATACTGATAAACTAGTATGAATTTATATTACACACCAATATGATACCCAATACTAATTCTAATTTGTGTCAGTGCAGGAGAAATTTCAACTTATTTTTAACACAGAATAAATAAAAACAACACCTGTCTTCTGTATGAATCAGTCAACCACACACTACAGAAAGTTAATACAATTAGCATGTAGAGCTATCTGTCTCATGTTTAGTTTCTTATCTCTTTGTTCAACTAATGGTACAAATAGTGTGTTACCATACACTTGATAAATGGAACATTTCAATGTAATATTGCTTAATTATTAGACAAAAGTGAAAGCAATTTACAAATAAATGCCTGAATAGCATTGAATGTGTATTGTCAATATATACAATATATCAAATGTTTATTGTGATAACAAATTGAACAAGAAAATAGTTGCTAATACCAAGCCTTACAAAATATGATCCTAAAAGTTGCAGTGTCTGAGAAAATGATATAAATACAAATGCAAGCCTCAGTGTTCATTCCAGACAGATGGATGGGCATGCATCATCAATCCATAAAACATGAACCATTTCAAATCCAGCCAGCATTCCAGTTTAAGTCACACAACCCTGGCACCACATGACCTTGTCCTCTGAGTCAAAAAAAGAAAGTCCCAACTGTTATGTGAAACCAACAAATGCAATAATCATCATAATCACCTTCTTTTCCAAATTTTTCATGGAATACAACAACCACCAAGAATCAAATAATAGACATACCTGGACAGGATTCTGAATCAAAGCCAGTATAAGCTTGGACATATTCCTGGACAGCTGTCTTGTCTACTCCTGCCATTAACAGAATATCCTCCATTTTAGACAGCAAGGTCATTCCAATGTCATCCTGTGAGCACGTTTTCCCTTTGGATGCACTAATAAAGTTTGCCACACATTCGGCTGTGGAAAAGGCAGCACTGCAAAATGTACAAAACATGAATAAATAACCACAGATAATGTGCACATACTATCATAGAAATGTTTTCATACAGCACAAAAAAATTCTATCTACTACCTACATAAAACTTAGGAGACCAACAATTAAAAATCCATAGCACAGTATGGCTCTTCCAACTTTATCAACGACATTAACAAATGTACTATTCATGTTGGACAAGCTCTTTTCCCAAAAATATGGACAGATGTAAATGTTACTCAAGTTGAATTAAAACAAATTTATAAAGTCAAAATCAAACCTACTTTTGGCACAGTAGTTCTATGTTGCACTGCATAAAGTATGTATGCCATATGTCTAAGTGTCTAATAAAACAAATGCAAGGTCTTGGAGAATGAGAAGCTGACAAAATTTCAGTAAATTTACAATGAAGCTTTAGCATACAGTGATCTAAAGAATTCAGGAAAGTAGGTTACTTTATCAGAGTTTCTGAAACCCATGTATTTGTCAGACATGTGCACCAGATTAACGGTTTGACTGTCATACACTCTGAACAATCAGATGTTGGCCATAGGAGTTCTCAAATAACATTATATCAATGTGTTTTTCAGTTGTTAATCAATTAAACTGCCAAATAAACACATTTATTAAGCCATTATATTTCAGAATCTTTGTACTTCATCAAGTTCATAAATGTATCTACAATAAATGTATCTACAATAATCAGGTGAACCAGCTACTTTTGGAGTGTGCATATAGCAATGGTATCTCCCTGATTAGGGTAAAGGTGGCTTCGATGTTCTTCATATAACAACTGTATTTCAAGAACTCAGGTAAATTCAGGTGTGCACCAAACTTAATGAATGTATATATTACAACTGTCATCACTAGTATTCAATGAATGTGCATGTAACACACATAATCTCCAAGATTCAGGGAATCATGCTGTGTTACAACTGTATCTGTATTATTCAGTAAATGATCCTACTTGATGAATGAGCATGTTACAACTGTCATCACTAGCATTCAATGAATGTGCATGTAACACATAATCTCCAAGATTCAGGGAATCATGATGTGTTACAACTGTATCTGTGTTGTTCAGTTAATGATCCTACTTGATGAATGAGCATGTTACAACTGTCATCAATAGTATTCAATGAAACTGGCTGCTTAATGAATGTGCATGCAACAAACATAATCTCCAAGATACAGGGAATCATACTGCTCAGTCAATGTGCATGTAACAACTCTATCTCTGGCATTCAGGGAAGCATGCTCCATTGTGAATGTTTACTTTACAACTGTATCTGTGTGATTCAGTTAATGATCCTACTTGATGATTGTGCATGTTACAACTATCTCCAAATTCAATGAAACTTGCTGTTTTATCAAAGTGTGCATGTAACAAATGTATGTCAGGGATTGAATGAAAGATGCCACTAAATGAATACAGGAAAACATTTTACTTCATAAATGTGCATGTACTGACTGAATTTCTTGGATTCAGGTAAACACTACTTTATGATTGAGTGTGTAACAACTGTACCTCCAGAATTCAAGTAGTCATGTTACTATTGAATCAGCATGTAACAACTGTATCTGTAATTCAGGTAAACATGCTTTTTTTATTAATGAGCATGTAACAATTGTATCTACAATATTCAGGAAAATATTCTGCCTTGCAAATATGCATGAAACAACTCTCTCTGTAGCATGATGGGAAACATGCTACTTTTCAAATCTGCATGTAATAATTGTATATTGTATATTATATAAAGTTATATTTTAAACAATACCATATTCTGGTGCAATGACTAAGCAACCAATTTAATTCCTCCATAAATATTGTCATCCCACCCTACAAGGCAATACTATAGTTCTCCCAGTAATTAACACATTAACCTCTGGAGGTTTTCATTGTTTTTTAATGAAATTCGAGTAGGTAACACATTTTGATAGCTATTTCAGAATACATCCGAAAACACCAACTTCTAGGTGATTTTCCAAAAACCTAATGCCTAGTTGTGTTAGAAACATTTAATATCATTGGCCATTTGGCTCTTTTTTTGTGCTAAATAGAGCCATTATTTTTGTATCAAGACCA